>JAOCZM010000038.1:7805357-8406428 GCA_026122235.1 Vinca minor | reverse complement strand
TATGAGTTTCCTGAATTAGATGATGTTGACAACTGTTAGATTTATCTGAGTTTCGAGTAAATTCATGGAGATCCCCTTGGCTGGAGATGAAATGCAGGCATCTAGCACTTTCTTTTTCCGGTTCATTTTTTTATCCAAGGAGTGTGAGGACTGTAGAGATTTCCTTGATGTACTTGCGAGGCTAGTGATGCAAAAATTGTTTTTATCGAGCTTTTTTGTTCTTTTACTTTTTTTTGCCATGTTTGCTTCTCACTTTGATTGATGTCTTGAATTTTGTATTTCAATTTCAAGCCCTCTTATTTTTGCATTCCTTTCACCATTTATTTCGATTGCAATACCGATTAATTGTACCGGGTAAATAAGTGTAATTTGTAACGTTAGCTGCTTTCATTGAGAAATTTTGCCTTGTATTTGTAGCTCTAAATATTTTGTGCTTGGTGGAGATCATTTGATACTTCGAAGGAATTTCTTGCATCTTCTGATTGATGATGTCATATCCATTCTCTTGACTATTGTATTTCTCTTAATAAAAGACTATTAGATTTTGAGTATTTGGCTTTCTAAGCTTGCAAGCTCCCTCAAAGAGAAGGATTACTAGGGTTCACTGAATCTGGTGCCTTTGGATGTCAGGAAAGCGAGAGTGAGGAAGAAGGTCTGGATGACGTCGATGAAGATAACGAGGAAGAACATGAGAATGAACCTGAAGTGCCAGCAGAGAAGGAGCATGTCATTAAGAAGCCTGCAGAAGTTGTTGCGCCTAAGGAGGCAGAAAGGCAGCTGTCGAAGAAGGAATTGAAGAAAAAGGAACTTGCAGAGCTTGAAGAAATGCTTGCTCAATTTGGATTTAACAAGCCCGATGGTGAAGATGCATCTCAATGTGATTCTTTATATTCCCTTTTTATTTTGAACACAACGAAAGCCAAAGGAATATCTTTTTCCATTGTTTTTAGTTGCTTCTTGAGTACTCGGGCATGTTAGTTAATCTAACTGTTCTCCTATTTCAGATCAACATGATAAGAAGGTTGAGAACCCCGATGAGGAGGTGAATAAAAAGGAGACGAGCGCTCTGGGTGAGAGCAAAAGCGCGAAAAAGAAGAAGAAGAAGGACAAAACATCAAAAGAGGCTAGAGAACAACAGGATCATCACCCGGGTGAGACGGAGGTCAGAAATGGAACTCCTGCGGCTGTTGCGACTGAGAAGGCAGAAAATGGGCCTTCGGTTGATGTGAAAGAGAAGATCAAGAAAGTTGCATCCATGAAGAAGAAAAAGTCGAGCAAGGAGATGGATACTGCTGCAAAAGCCGCAGCCAATGAGGCTGCTGCAAGGAATGCAAAGCTGGCTGCAGCAAAGAAGAAAGAGAAGAACCATTACAACCAGCAGCCTCTGCGGTAAACCCCTTTTTTGAAATCTGGAGTGAGCCTGTATTTTCTCGTTCATTTGTTGAATGCTCAATAAAACATCCGAATCAGTTCATTGGAAGGACTCTTGACATTCTATATCATCGACTGGGAAAAAAAAAAAAAAAGGATTATGGGATCTAGAAAATAGGTTAGTTGATTCTGATGTCTGCTTGATTTTCTTGGTCCGTGCTTTTGTTTGCCAAGTTGTTGGTGTAAATGTATGGATCTTTACAAATCCTGAACCTCTTGTTCTTCATCATTATTTCTAAATGAAATGGATATATATATATATATATATTTGCAGTTAGATGATGGTGGTTTGTAGTGTATGCAGATCAATATTTTAAAATACGAATTAATAGTCAAATTAGTCATCAACTAACTTTTGCCCTGCCACTTTCATCATTTTCAAGTTTTTTTTAACTTTGTTGGTCATCAATTTATTTTTGAACAACCACTTGCATCATTTTTAACTTTTTTCAGCCACTTTAATCTCCAAAGATTTTACGGGCAGCCATTTTGGTCATCATTATTTTCTAGCAGCCATATTCATCATTTTTAACTTTCTTCATCCCCAAAGATTTTACGAGCAGAGCAGCTATTTTTATCTTTCTGTCAAATAATTGTCTAAAATAGTCAAAATTGATGAAATTGTAGATCCACAACATTACAGTTTGTAGTGAAATCACTATCTATCACCCTAAACTAAAACTTAAAATCTTGAAATTCATTTACTGTTCGTAAAAAATTAGTGCTCGTAAAATCTTGGGATGAAGAAAGTTAAAAAAAAGTTAAAAATGATGAAAGTGGCTGCTAGAAAATAATTTGATGACCAAAATGGCTGCTCGTAAAATCTTTGGGGATGAAAGTGGTTGAAAAAAGTTTAAAAAGGATGAAAGTGGCTGTTCAAAAATAAATTGATGACCAAAAAAGTTTAAAAAACTTGAAAAGGATGAAAGTGGCAGGGCGAAAGTTAGTTGATGACTAATTTGGCTATTAATTCTTTAAAATACCTTATGGTTTCTTTTTCTCCTTTTTTTTTCCCGAATATTTCGCAATTTTGGTTCTTCAACTATTAGTTTTTTTCTTCTATATTTGTTCTCATAGAAGAGAAAGAAAAGTAATTAACCATAAGAAGGACTAAATCACAATCACAAGGCTTTGATAACATGATGATTTAAAGGGGCCATCTAAATGCCAAATTACTAATAGAAACATCAAAAGATTTAAGGAAATTTAACTTGGAAGGCGAGGCCTTGGTCCGTCCTTTTATTTTTATTCTAGTAACTCTAAAATCGCAAATAAAGAAATTACTATCCTAACTGGATCGGTCACACCTATTACATTATAGGCCCTAAAACAGCTTCTCCATCCTTGCACTAGTTAAATTTTGTCTAAAGGAACAACAGTACAACTACAGCAAAACCAATGATCACTAGAAAATTTTGACCCAAAATTGGCCCATTATTGCTGGTGCTTGAAGTTGTTGCCTTAGTATCCGAACTTGTTGATGATGAAGAAGACGGTGTTGCTGATGAAGTCGAAGCCGAAGCCGAAGCTGGTGGAGAGCCACTTGTTGAACTTGAATCTGCGGTCGCTACCTTAAAAATCTTTGCATCTGCTGAATCCGGAGCCAGATTCAATAGAGCTGGGAAAAAAAAACCCACCAAAACCACGATTACACTTGAGTTAACCCGGGGAAAAAAAAAACAAGTAAATAAATAAAAAAAGAATAAAATCTTGGTGTTGTCATGCGATCAAATAAAGAAAACTAAGTACGAAGCCAAAAATTACATGCAGGGGTGGGTAAGACGTAAAATTTACTTTTTTGGGGGGGTCAAGAGGTAACATTTTTTGAAAATTCAAAATTTTATAGGGATAGAAAGTGCATTTTTTAAAATATTGGGTGAGCGGATGTCTCCCCTAACTCCAGTCAAATTTGAATTAGTCTGCCGAAAGGTGAGAATACTAGATGGTCTCCAGAAAAGAAGAAACATTACTAATGTATATGATAGTAGTAGCAATTACATGGGCAATCAGAGATTTTGGCATCAATGTTGCAAGAAGAGGGCATTTGAAGAGCCAAAGTGGTGTTGATAGGGAGGCCTAAAGAGGGATCAGTGCTCTCTTTGATGAGAACACACAAGCATTTTGGCTTAGCACTTTTCACTTTTTTGGTATCATCACAGCATTCTTGAGTTGGTTTTTTTGCAGTGCCACTCACATATGGAATACAAGCTGCAAGATTTGTGAGTTGGTCTGCACAATCTTTCTCATCTTCTTCAATTGTACCCATTGCCATTAAAGCCAATGAGACCAATAATATAAAGAAAATCAAAGAAATCTGCTTTGTTTTCTCCATTTAGTGATTTGATTTTTACTAGAGAAATAGTGCTTTTTTTTTGTGTGTGTGTGTGTGGCTATTTCTTACTAGTTTTTAGTTTGTTTTGGTTCAATGGGGGGAGGTATTTGGGGTATATATAGAGGGAGTGTGTGTTGGTAAATTTTGGCAAAAAACCCCATGTAACCATTATGTGTTCCGTTTTCTATCTCCACGAATAGATGATTGACACGTGTTTACTTTTTCCCTGCGAATTCTACTATTTCTTTTAAGTCGTACAATTTTTTAATTAAAAGATTAACACATGTCAATTTCTTATTAGTGTGATAAAAAATGGAACATCAAATGAGGATAGCAGATTCCTACCGGTAAATTTTGGTCATTTATTGTCTTTTCAGTGGCCCATTCTGGTCTTTATTGGAGAAAATATAGGGGGGTGGTTGTTCACCTGTACCATAGAATGTCTGTACAAATTGTTAACTGTAAAAAAATGAGAATTTGTTAGAACAAAAAAGAGTTAATAACTATTTATACCACTAAACTATTTACGAATTTCTCTTTATAGTACTAAATTATTTTTTTATCTAAATAGTTGAGTGACATATTTAGATAAAAAAATAGTTTAGTACCATAAAAAAAAATTCGTAAATAGTTTAGTGTTATAAATAGCTATTAACTCGAACAAAAAATATCAAAGAGCAAAAAGTGTCGAACAAAAAATACACTCGAGTGTTTAACTTGGGCCTTCTTTTGTATGTGCAATAATTTAATGTCATCAATTATATGACCTCCTAAGGGAAACTAATGAATGATTTGCCTTATTACATTCAGGATCATCAAACCTTCACAAGTACTTGAGGAATTGTATGGTAAAAATGATGTGAGAGCATTGAATACCTATTCTCGAAGTAGATAGATAACAAGAATTTCATTTATACCAACTTTTTTTTTTTAAAGCCCGGTTGAGCGATTGCCCCATGAAGGGGGAGAGAGAACTGGCTCACAGGAGGAAGAGAAAGCTTAGAAAGGGAGACATATTAAGCTTGCTTCATGTATGAGGAGGTGTCGAATTCGGGACCTCTTGGTCACGAGTTTAAACTTGCTGCACTGGGCTGCGGCCTCTTTGACATTTATACCTACCTTTGAGAAATGTAAATTCCGCTTTTCAAGGAAGATAAAATTCATTCAACCACTATTCTGTAGTATAGGATTGCTTTTGGTTTTCCAAGAATGTCACTCATTTATTTCACCTTCGTCTTCATTGCTACATCTCTCTCTCAGATACTCCTATATCAAAAAGGTCACTGGGTAAGGAGCCTGCCCAAGACCAAAAGATCGTGGGTTCGATACCCTCCTATACATGAGGCAAGCTTTAATTGTGTCTTTCTTTCTAGGGTTTTCTTCTCCTCTTATGAGGTGCTTTCTTCTCTCCTTATGGGGCAAACCGTCTATCCGGGTTTCAAAAAAAAAAAAAAAATACTCCTATCTCCTCATTTTCTTCTTCATACAATACCTATTATTACCCATTAAACACTAGACTAAACTAATAACATTCGAACTCTTAATTTTTAACTTCTTTGATAAAATGAAACTCTTTTTTTTTGCATAAGTGGCCTTTTTTTTTTTGGTAAAATAGGAAAATATATTAAAAAACAAGTACTCCCTAGCCCGTAGGGATCGGAACAAAGTTAGTACAAATAGTCCTATCAAGCAATACCTCTTGTCCATACCCTGCCACTATAAGGCTAACAAAAGGTTGGGTATGGATAGGGGTATCAGAAATAGTCCTAGCAAAAAAAGCCCCACGGGCATCCCCCGCCACTAAGTGGCTAACAAAGGGGGGGTGAAGAGTGACAAATAACAAGATCGGAGGATGAAGAGAGTCCTCCAGCTTTTGCGAGACCATCCGCACATGCGTTGGCCTCCCTGTAAATATGAGAGAGCCTAGTCTCCGGTAGCTGCCTCAGTAATGCCCTGCAATCGGAAATAAGAGAAGATAAAGGGTGAGTGGCAAGATAAAGGGTAAGAGAAGATAAGAGAATATGCATAAGTGGCCTTTGGTTGTTAGTAAATGCAAGTTTTTCTTTGGGTTCTCTTTGTTGATATTTACATATGTTGATGTAATTTACTTGATTAAAGTGCTTCTTTTGTCTTTTATAGATTTTGATCAATCTGAGTTCTAAGACATTTTTGTTTATCAAAGTATTTCTTAAAAATCCAAATGTATCAAAGAAAAATGTTAATATTTTCTAATTTATGAAAATTGGTCAAGTCCTCTTCTTTGTTTAACAAAAAAAGAACAAATAGTAATTGTTGCCACAAAATTAGTTTCGTATTATACTATTTCTGTCACAAATACTTTTCGATGTCTTTTTCTACCACAAAAGAGATTTGGCATGCTATGAGTGTTATAATGCGACATATTCAATTCAGACTCGACATGTCTTGACCATGAGTACTCATTGTGAAGTTTAAAATGTTTAATTTCATTTAATGATCATGATCATCTACTAGTTTGAGCGTAATTGTTGTTAGGCCTAGTGGTTGCTCCTGCGGCACGTGTGACATAAGTTTTTTTTAAGGCAAACAAGCGGAAAAATAGGAGGTAAACTTGCTCAATTGATTATGATTTTACTTCTTATTCACATATTTTGGACACTTTTGGTTTTAATTTCTACTTAGATCCACCTTCCTTTGTTAGCCATGTTTTGGCGGGAGACGTCCATGGAGCTACTTTTGAGAGATTAGTTTCTGATGTAATCTATAATACTTTGGTTCCTTTTGATTAATATTTATATATATATTCTTCTTTTTCTTTTTTCTACCCAAAAGTTATATATATATATATATATATATATATCTTTATTTCACAAAAAAAAAAACATATTTTGGTGGGGGCCGCATGCAAATAGCCGAGCTAAAAATTATGTGGGTGGAAGGTATAGAGCAGGTCCAGCAATGAATTTCTTATTACCATCAAATAAATTGAATGTGGAATAGTTTTTCTTCTTTCTTTTGGGTAGAAAAAAAAAAAAGAAGAAATGGGGCGTTCCGAGAATCGAACTCGGGACCTCTTGCACCCAAAGCAAGAATCATACCACTAGACCAAACGCCCACCTTTCATGCCAAAATCTCTCTCCATTTTGTACTATATGTAATTTAAATACATGTAGTAAAAATTAAAAACAAGATATTTTTTAAATCAAAATATCAAATTTCTCCCTCAAATATAATTAATGATATACAAATCTTATTTAAGAGAGTAATATTAATATTTTGACTAACAAACTACCTTATTTTTTTATTTCATTAATTTTCGCTACATGTTTAAACGATTTATATTTCATTAATTTGTACAGTAAAATATATATTTTTTGAATAGTAAAAATTTGTACAGTAAAAATAATCAGTCATTTTTATTTTTCTTAATTTCCCTGGAACGTTAATGTTCTTAGCTCCAAATCCATTGACCCTTCAAATTGTCATTCTTGATGGGTTTTGACAACTTCCAGGTACCAAATTTGTAATCTCAAACCGGAGTTCGGCAACATTTTCTCCACTCCGGTTTCGGCTGCTGAACCAATCTTCAATATTGGATAGTTCGATCCGATGACTAAGATAGCTAGCTAACTAAAGATCAACTCTGTGATCGATTGTTCCTGAGCATCTATCAATGAACCGATGGCCAAGATTTGGTTCAGCACTACGGAAACCAAAATGGGCATTCCCACCCTCTGCTCATGTCATATATTATTAACCCATACCAGACTTGAGCATCAGTGGCAGATATGCATCTCAACAAAATGTGAGCGAAAACTTTTAAGATTTTGTCAACGACACGCGCAAAAAAGCTATACACAGCAAGGAACAACAAAGCGATAACCAGAGTTATTGATATCTGATTATAACTAATTTTAGATTAGTAACTCTTCCCTAACAAAAAGTAACATTGGAACCACATTTTGAAGTTTTATTGTGCCAATTCGACAAATGAACAAGAGAATACAAAAATTTACCGCAGTGGCTGCTGATTGTAATGGTTCTTCTCCTTTTTCTTTGCTGCAGCCAACTTCGCGTTCCTTGCAGCAGCCTCACTAGATGCAGCTCTTGCAGCAGCATCCATTTCCTTGCTAGACTTTTTCTTCTTCATGGAAGCTACCTTCTTTATCTTCTCTTTCACGTCTATGGTTGCTCCTTCATATGCTTCTTCAATTCCAATGTTCTCGTTGGTTCCATTTACAACCTCGGTGCCATTGGGCTGATCCTGCTTCTCTTTGGACGATTTGTCCTTCTTCTTCTTCTTTTTTGCACTTTTGCTCTCCCCTGGCGCATTGCTTTCCTTTTTGTTCCCATCATTATCGGCATTTTCTGACTTCTTATCTTCTGGGACACCTAAATATAAGAGATCAGAAACATAATATACAAGCGGATGCAAGAAAATAAATGAAATATTCAAAGGCATTCAAGGTCAGAAGATACACTAGTCTCTATGCCCATAAACCTGGCAGTTAAATGCATGTTTAACATCATCTCAAAGGACAAGGCCTAGGCCTCGCCAACACGAAGGAATACAAAGCATGGAATGACTGAAGTAAAAAGAGTGAAATTAACCAGAGACTAAAAACTAATATGTTCAGAAAATTCACTTGTCCGATTGGACCGACTGGAAATTTTGGATATGGCAGCTTACAACGTTATAGGATAGCCACAGAATTTTTCCTAGCAAAATCACCCCTACCTCTATCTCCCACGAAAGGAATGACGAAGAACCAAAAAGGGAACATAAGATTACCTAGGGATGCATCCTGATCATCAGCCTTGTTGTATCCAAATTGAGCAAGCATTTCTTCGAGTTCAGCAAGTTCCTTTTTCTTCAATTCCTTCTTTGATAGCTGCCGTTCTGCCTCCTTGTTAGCTACAACTTCAGCAGGCTTCTCGATGACTGGCTCCTCCACCAGTGTTTCATGTTCTTCCTCGTTATCATCATCCAGTTCATCAAGATCTTCTTCTTCACTTTCGCTTTCCTGATACAATAAGTCCCCACGTGATCACCCTTAACAGTCAAATCTTTACAAGGAAAGAATAAGGATGGACAAGATAACTGTTTTTAAGAAGACCTAAGAACAAGATAAATTGATCAAGGAATCAAAAATGGAAATCCTTGAGAGAACAGATCAAATGAGAAAACTTAACGTGCTGAAAATAGATGGGAGAAAATTCCTCAATAAAAACATTTAATATGAATCTTTACTTTAATAATTAATTAGAAGAAGAAAAAGCAAAGTTTAGGGCCGCCAACAAAAAAAGATAAGCTTTCAAATGGAGACATAGGGAAATGGTGGATCAATTGGATCAGAAAACAAGACCAATTATCAATTGGATCAAAGGAGATTCTAGGCACCCAACTCCAGTAACAACGGAGGTGCCAAAATGATCTCTTCCAAACACAAACTAACAACAAATCTTCTGAGCAAAACAATTAAAACAAAATTACCACTATCGGAACAACATACGTAATCCACAAAAGTGGCATCTTTGCAATTGTCCAGCTGTCAAACGTTTGTAAAACCATGGTTATGGAATAGAATATATGCCTAAAAGACTTTTATTGACATTATGGTCGAAGATAAGTATAAAATACACGCCATCATGTGCAATGCACCCACATGAGACACGGATGAATTAGACAGCAGAATCTCATAATTAATGATTGACTAGGCTTCCATGAAACGTATCCATATTCCATAACACGTCATGTCGGCCAAAACGACAAAAGTATGAAAATAACCGTAACAACAAAAGTATGCAAATCATTCACTACAAGGATAGCACTAGGACCTTTCCACAAATATCCAGGACGTTCAAGAAAGAAAGGATGACATTTAAACCTTCCACTTTGAACAGGTAACTATTAAATGTCAACGAATAAAGCCACGCTATGAATACGAAAAATGTATAAGATTTATAAAGGAACACGCCAGTTTCTTGTAACCTCAATTACAAAAATTCAACACAATCATTTCCAACTAATCATCATATCATAGCTGCCAGCTGAACTCTAATAAGCAGACAACACAGGTGCAACAGTCAGCCAAAGTTAGCACCCGAGGCGCCGCACACATACACTTTCACCAACAACTCAACCTATTTACATCCCTTATTTTTTAGATAATTTTCATAGATAATTTTTATTGATAATAATTACCAGCTCTAAGGATAACCTCTCAAAGCACTAAGCAATTATCTCACCAAAATAAATAAAAAGTACGGGAATAAAGCTTTAATTAGAAAAAACACGTTCTTATAGCAAATGAATGAAAACACATTACTAGAGAATTCTTCACCTGAACTGGAGTGGAGTTCTCTTTAGGCTCAGGCTGGGCTTCCCCTTCTCCACCGGCCCAAACAGACGGAGGAGGAGCGGTGGTGGCGTAATAATCGTCATCATCCTCATCATCAACATCAGCCCATGATGTAGCCGTCAATGGAGAAGGAGCCCAGAAAACCTGAGGCTTAGTTTCCTTATCCTCTTGATTATTAGCAGAAGAAGAAGATGAAGAACCACCCGCCGCCGCCTTCTTTTTCTTTCTTAAACTTCCCAAAGCAGCAAAAACGTTACTGTTGCTTATCACCAACTCATCTTTCTTGTTTCCACCACCCACCATTTTCCCCCGATAAAGAAACAAAATTTCTCAATCAAAATAAAAAAGGGTCCTCAAAGATTAGTTCAGATTAACAAAAAAATCCCACAAATCAAAAGCCGGTAAAAAAAAGCTCAGTAATTCTTTATATCTCTATCAGTTTATGAACGAATCGAGGGCGATGCAAATGGGTGTTGTTTTCTTCTTTGAGATTTGTTTGGTGTGGTTGAGAGGAGGATGGGGTGGTAAGGTCGGTTACGTTTAGGGTTGGTTGGGTTAGAGATGAAGAGAAGAGCTGTGAGAGAGGAGAGAGTGTTCTGGGAGTCTAGTCAGGGGGACTGGACCTATTTGTTGTGGAATAGGTGCAGAATATCGGATTTGGATCACTAATTACACTTATTTCATGGATAACGGGTAGTTTCTGGTTGGACTTCTGTCCGGTATATAAAATATTGGAGACGTCTCTTAGTGCACTGTAGTAGATCTGGTATTTGGTACTCCTTCTGTCTCGAATTAATTGTGCATATTTCTTTCTTTTTTTTTGTCTCAAATTACCACCCTTTTCTTACAAATCCTCATTGAATACTCTTAATTAAGTAAAATCATCAATGTTCAACATATATTTAAGATGTGGTTGAATGTTGTGTGAGAGAAAGACATAAATTTTAAATGAGATTAATAAAATTAATGATAGGTATAATAGACTTTTCGCTTATATTTTACCATCAAAATCACCAAAATCTTAATACTTGTACATTTGTCAAAATAGACAGAAAATTTAAGACGCAGGGAGTATATGATTTGGTATTCAATATAAAATTTTAATAAGTTTCGATTTTGTATTTTTTTAATACCGAAATGAACTGAATTTTTTTTTAAATCGAATTTACTGAAATTTTGAACTTTTTAAACCGAACCGAATGAAATTTATAGACTGAAATACCAAACAAAACAATGAAAATCATGTCGGTTTCGTTCGATATTTCCGCATAAACCAAATATTAAATTGAGGAGTGGCAATATTGCCAACTCAAAGTCTAATTCAACTGTAACAGGCAGCAAATTCTTCACAAGTTTAGGGGATGCATACAAGACAATACTGGATGGGACAGCAATGGCTAATTTCTGCACAATTGGCAACTCATCTAGGGAACGTGTAAATGATTTTTCTTACATACAAAATCGCGATATCTGGATTACACGATTCTGTCTGCAACATTTTTGCTTTTCAGATGAGCTTTTAAAAGATTCTCGAGGAATTCAAATGTACAACCAGGACCCGGGCAGTTTTCTCTCGATACTAAGGTTATCCATGATTATTCATATACCTCATGCTGGTTGACTGGCGTTTACAACGGTTGGTGAGTTCTCGTCTCTGCTTCCATCACCACCAATTTCGAATTTACAGAGGGGACAAGACGCGTTTATCTTGAGCCACTTATCCACGCATTCTGCGTGGAAGAAATGAGTGCAAGGTAGTTCTCTCAATTCATCATCATCCTCGTACTTTGTTAGACAAATGCAACAAATCTGCACCAGTTTCAAAGATAATTTTTAGTCCCATCCTAACAACACCGAAATTAATTTGAGATCATCTGTTATTACGTTTCTCAACTGCAAGAGTGGAAACCCTTGAGGACAGATTATGTGAATCAACCACTGAATACTCATTTTTGCAACAAATACAGCTGCATATCCCAGGAAATGGCAATGAATATCTTCAGAAAAGATACAATTCCATTATACTATTACGAGTTCTTAAAAGGGTCGAGGCAACCAAGACTTACCGCATCTTCCCCTGAGATGGCCCGCTCCTTTTCTGTCCCCGCATCTATAAACCCACCTTCCTCATCTCCGGAACTGTCTCCGGCGCTGCCACTTTGTTCCCTCAACTTGAACTTATGCACTGGGAGAGAATTTATGGATTCCTCAGTGGCTCCTTTCATTCCATTCATATCCTCACGAACGCCAATCATAGATATGATGCACGGTAGGCAGCAGCATATCATTGCACACAAAATGAAAGGCAAGGCATACCCAATACAATTAAATGTGAGGAATACTATACATAACCTGCAAAAGAGTTGGGGAAACGCTTGAGACCTAGAGGAAAATGAGTAAAACATGATTGTACTCAGAGAATAGCATCTCGTACCTGTACAAATTTGGAGCATCAGAAGCAGATGAGTGCTCACTGAATATCCAAACATTACCAACTACAAACCAAACAGCGAAAAAACAGTCCAAGGCCATCTTGAAGTGTTCAACGAATGCTCCAATCCTGGCAACAGTAAAAATGTGAACCCACCATAAGCTACATGCCTACATAAGATAATATTGTGAAAGCATTTGGAAATGCACTTAGCTCTAGATATTGTCCAACAAAAGAGAAGTATAACCATATTACTTTGGCCAAACATGCAAAGTTTGCATCTTTCAAGGAAAAAGTTATGTCAAACAAAGTATAAAGTAGGCTACGGTTGCAAAATTCTATCAGCTTTGAGACATATGATTATATATGTAGTCTGTACAAATACATGTGAATAAGTTGCATCAATTTTCCCCCCTATCATTAAGAACTACCCCCACCCACACCCACACAACAAAAAGAAGGCCTCTCAAGTTTCTTTGGATTTCAGCCTAGAGAATCAGAGATCTAAAAATTATGCTTTAGAACCTTCTATTTCATGAGCGTCAAAGCAATCAATGGAATATATGAATAACACCTAAAGTTCATCTCAACCTTTGATCTACTTTCCAACTTTAGTGCCTGACACAAACCATGCCAGAAGCAAACTGTTTTTGTTTGATCTGTCCACATGCTGCTGCTAACTTATAACAAACTGCTTTTGCAAGGGGATATCAAGAAAGAACCTCATACCCCCCATATGCATCTTGTTTTGCAGCAGTAACTTCTTATTTTCTTTTAGACCAAAAAATAAAATAAATAATCAAGAAACAGACAATAAGATGAAAGCCTTAAACGAGTAAATATCTTGGACAAACTTGGCAGGGCAAGTGGAGTTTCAAGATAAAAGAGCATTACACGAAGAAGTTACCTAGCATGTGGGGGTCTGATAGTCTGACCATTCCAAACCCCTGTAGTTGCATTACGACCATCTTCCTCATCAGAGGATCGAGTAAGTGAGATAGTTACGTAAGAATTAGGGTCCGGAACAGGATTTCCACTTGGCAAACTTTGATGTAAGCCAGATGACCTTTGATCAAGGATCCAATTACTGTAAAGATATCGCCAGTAGTATAGAGGAAGGCTTAAAGCACAACCAGCTGCATAACCCACAACCCAAGCAAACAAGGGTGTCTGGGGATTTTCATGTCTTGATATGCATAAAACAACAACTGCCGCTATAATTTGCCCTAAAGTAAATATCAACTCAAAGGAAATCCATAACATTGTATTAAATGGGCTCCACCGCCGACCAGAACCTTCACTTCTCCTTGAAAAGGAGGAACTTCTCAAGTTTGAACCATCGGACAAAGAAGGGGGAGTTTGAGTTTCAGGTAGCTGATCACTAATTGATTGTACATTTTCATGATGTGTAGGATTTGAGTCTTGAGGAGAACTACAATGAGATGAGCTTGAGGAAGGGCGATCAACAACCCGCTCAATGTCAATAACATGGTCATTCCTTTCATGAATTCCTGTCCTCTCCATGAGCAAAGGGAATCTATCAGTAGAGTTCTCCTGACTTGACTCTTGAGAGGTAAGAGCCATTCAGTCAACCAAAGTCGATAGCCCAAAAACCAAATCCTTCTAGCTACTAATAATGTTTCCCTGTTCAGGTCTTCTTAAGCATCAATACAAATGTATCTCTATGAGTCTATGTTTTCTTGAATTATATGAGTACCAATAGCAACAGAATCTCTAAGCCTAAGATCATTATCCAGCAGGCATATCTTATGTACCTGAAAACAGAAAAAACGCTATTTCAGCCTCTCCTTGAGAAAAATGCTAAACACTACAGAAAACTCTCGCGCTGAAAGAAGAAAGGAATACATATGGTACACTCCAAAATAATATAACTACTCAAACTCAATACTTAAATTAGAAATATGCAATCAGGTAAAGCTTCTGCCTTTTCCCCAAAACAAATGTGTACATTCATATAGCTTTTATTCAGAAAGAAAGAAAAATGCAAAACCTTAACTAAGACCTTGCACCTGCTGAATGCCAACCGTTCACAAAGACGCATTTCCTTCGAAAAGAATGTCTGAATATATCTATCAACTAAAATATCAGATTGAGTTACCTATTATACAGATAACTTCATAAGGCAATTGCTTAAACATGAAACAAAGCATATCATATTAACATAGAACAACAGAGATTCTAAAGAAATATCTTGATTTCAATTGAATCTCAAGCCTAGCACAAAACCAAAACATAGGGCAACAAGTAAGGAGGCCGTCATTCCTTAATCATTTAATTTACTAACAAAATATTTTCTCAGCTAAACAATTACAAAGACAGTTATCACTTATATACTCCCTCCGTCCCAAATTATCTTTCCACTTTGTATTTTGCACGGGAATTAAGGTTTCATCAAAGTTTATAATAGGATATGGTAAAATGTCAAACATGACCCTATTTAATTTTACTCCCAATTTAAATCCAACTTCTTTTCGCTCTCTATTCTTCTATCTACAACGTTCAATGTAAGGGGTAGGATTTAAAAAACTAGCCTCAATCAAACCTTTATTTAGAAAGTGAACAGTTGGGACAACTAATTTGGGACGGAGGGAGTATGAGCATATAAATTGAATCTTTAATCTTCTATCGCATTCTATGTTGAAACCCATTAAATATATAAACTGCAGCGAGGAAGTAAAAAAAAAAACGCCATAAACATTAACTCGATTAATCAATAACATAAAAATGGAGGGAAAATCAGCTCAAGAACAACACCAAATACTATAATTATCTACCTACATTAAAAAACATCCATCTCTCCTAAATTTGGTCACAAGCTATACAGATAAGATAAGGTAACAATCCTAAACCAATATTAACAAGAAATGAAAACCCCAAAACACAAAAAGAAAAAGAAAATCCTAAATTTCCATGAAAAAGAAGAACCTAATGATGCATGACTAATCATCACCTCAGAAAAATCCCAACTTGCAGAAACAAAATTGATGAAAAAATGAAATACACAATTAAAAAGAAAAAATAATCGGATAAATCAAATTACTTTGTCAATTTGTCCCCTTCTGCCTTTATTAAATTTTCTTCTCCGATGAGAAACGTCAGCTATGAATAATCAAGAAAAGAACAACTTTACCGACTCGCATCAAAACAATAAAATAAATGGCAACGAAATTTAATTCAAAATAGTTTAATAATTGTTCAGTGGAAATGGAAATGTATGTATGGGGAAGAAGAAAGAGATGACAAGAAGACGAAGAGAGAGGAAAGGTTGATAAAAAGTAATAAAAAAAATTACTCTATCCAATCAATAATATAAAAAATAATAATAATATAATTGTGTATGACGTGTATAATATTTTTGTTAATAATAATAAAAAATTATTTTGTCCCAAATTAATTATTCAACACATATTTTAAGAAGTTGTTGGATGTTCTGTGAGAAGAATGATAGACATAAAATTTAAATGAGATTAATAAAAGTAATGAAGGATATACTAGTCTGGTGTGTGGACTTTTATCCGTTATTATGGTGGTCTATACCATTGTATAACTTTTATTTTCTTTTTATCTTTTGATTGCAATGGCTTCGGCTATTTTATGATTAATGGATAATTTTTTATTTAGCAAAAAAAAAAAAAATGAAAGATATCCTAGACTTTTACGGCAAAAAATCCTCTGTCCCCATTCCTGTCCCCAACCCATCACAATTCACCTTGTGTATATATAATTGGAAAAAATATTTATATAGTAAATTCTGATTGGTTGGGGATAGGGATGGGGATAGGAATGGGAACAGAGGATTTTCACCTCTATTTTACCATTAAAATTATGAAATCCTTAATTACCGTACATTTGTCAAAGTGGACAGATAATTTGGGACGGATCGAGGAGGTGGTAATCATTTTGGGCCGTTTGAAAGCAATTATAGATCCATCATAATTAGTAGATTGTTTGATGAATGGGCTATAGCATTCTGCATCAAATAAAAGTTATTGGCCCAATTATAAAAGTTAATCTAGGACCATCCGACACATTTAAATTATTAGACTAAGCTGGTACGGACTCATTAGTCCATCCCAGTAAGACTTAATTTAGGTACATTACTGAAAAATTATCGTGTCTCGCACGATTCAAATAACCTAATAAAAACCTTATAAAATTTTATATATTTCTTTAAATGTGAAAAATTAATAAATTAAAATAAGTTTAACTTTAACGGAATAGACAAATTGAAAATAATTTTTGAGATAGTGATTCTTGAAATGAATATCTCATTTTAACTTGAAAAAAAACACTGAACTCCTAAATCTTAATGAAGTATTTCATCCCTTTAGACGTGCGTTTAATTATATAATAATTAATAAGATTCAGACTTATTTCACAACTCTCTCAAATTAATTATGCGGAACTTATATCTGTATGTATATCCCACACAAATTATGTGAGAGGGTTGTAGGGAGGATTGAGTGACCCCTCAATCAAGGCCATCTATTCATTCCTTTAGACTGGCGTTTTATTATATAATAAGATTTCAATTACATTTCATGTATGTGTGTATGCATTCATGAATGTATGTGTATACGTATGTATGTATCTTGGTTGAGGTTACTCAATCCTAATACCGTCTTTATGAGATTAACCATACATCCCTTTCGTATAAATTGGGTGAGGTCTACTTGCATACGTAGACTCCGCACAATTCATGTGAGATAGTTGTTAGACCAATCTCGCAAATACAATCATAAAATTGAATTTTCCTGGTTGAGTACCTCATTTCTAAATTTTCCTTCTCATAAATGATTCATAATTGCTCCCAAAAAAAGGGCGGGGGAGAAGAAATGGTCCGTAATTTTCAGATTTCCTCCCTAAGAACCAAAAAGATGAAAAGAATTTTTTTTAAAAGAGCATTATTTTTTTGGATGAAGAATAATAAAAGCGGTATAGTAAAATTTGCTACGTCTTTACCCTATTTCCTAATTGGGCTATTTATGACAAATATATATTATCATATTCAAATTAGTGAAAAGCGTATTAAAGAAGCTAACATGAAAGCAAAATTGCTTGTTCCTATACATGTTCTTATTCTTATTCTAACCACTCACAATTCATTACGTGTACATAAAATTAAAAAGAAATGTCCACATGACTAATTCTGAATGGTGAAAATATATATAAAAACATGTATGAAAGACAAACGAGTTCCCCCAGCAAAATAAATGGAAATGTTAGGGCAGGGCCCTCAAAAGCTAACATTTGGATATACATGTATCGACTATCTATTCGTGTAGATAGAAAATGGGATACAGAATGTGAGATTTTTTTCTGAAATGTTAGGTTAGGACCCTCACAAGCTAACACTTGTAAACATCATAACAAACTCCCACCGAAATTATTGATCAACTCACCTAAAGGTTAGGAGTTTCAAGACCTAATTTGTTGGCCTTTACTTTTAACTTCTCCAAGTTTATAATGAAACTTCTATTTCTTTCTCTTCTATTTTTCTTCTAAATATTCTTTATAAGGAAATAATATTATCCACGTTGCTGAAGGAAGGACCGTAACTAGAGAATGATGAAATAGGCAGTTGTCTAAAGCCTAAAAAAAATTGTACTCCTTCCGATTTAAAATATAAGTCTTTTTAAAATTTATTTTTTTGTTGCAAAAAATAGGTATTTTTTACAAGAATTGTGCTTTTATTCGCTAATTTACCCCTATATTATTTATTTCTTATATTCGTTTTGGTCAAAATTCACATGCAATTCTCTATTTTTTTTATTTGGAGTATTAATTAGGGGTACTTTAGTCATTCTGATTAATATCTTAATTTGTGTGAAAACACCTAAAATGACTTATATTTTGAATCGGAGTGAGTAGTAGATTTATAAAAAAATAATTCCTAAAGAAATACGTAAAGTAAGAATACTTGAAGAAAGCTTGAATAAATAAACTAGTTAATAAGTTTGATGTTGTAGGTTTAATGTCTTTAATTACAATTAGTTTTCCTCGAAAAAAACTAGTTAATTAATTAAAATATAAACTGAATCAATTTCTTAGAAGATAAAATAAGAAGATTCATTGTTAGTAATTAATCGTGATAATGAAAGAAGAGCGATTGTTCGATAATACTTGTAAATATTTCTACTGCTAAAAGAAAATTTTCAAAATTATAGTTAATTAAAGCATATTTAAGATCAAGTGTGTCACAAGATCGATTAAATGGATTAACAATATTATCTATGGTAAGTAAAATGTTAGCAACTACTTAAGGCCTAAGGATAAGTTAATTAGAGAAATTCGTACTCAGAAATGTAAAAGTACAATTTGATAGCATTTCGTTAATAAATTTAATGTAAAAATTGAAATTGGGAGCTCATATCTTATTAAATACCTGTTTATAGTTAACATATTCACATATAGTAGGGAATTCTTTTGGTATTGTAATATCTCGATTTATTCCGTGTGACGTGAAGAAGAAGGTTATTAATTGAATCAGATGTTAGGTTTGAGGACTTCCAAAGAATTGAAATTTACATAGTTAATGTATATATGTCATGCTATACTAGTACTACCTAATATAATAAGTCAAAGAAGCAGCAGCCCAGTGGGACAAGTCTCGGTTCCAAGTTCGACACCTTCCTCATACATGGGGCATGGGCAAGCTTAAAAAGTCTCCCTTTCTAGGACTATCTCCTCCTCCTGTGAGGCAGTTCTCTCTCCCTTTCCTGGAGCAACCGTCTAGCCGGGCTTCAAAAAAAAAACTCCTATAAATAATGTTGGGTTTGTTGCAGTTACTATATCTAGGTTATGGGCATTACGGATTCAACATGGTGGTAACGGGTTAAATGACTCTGCTAGAAAGAAAAAAATATAAAATATATTTTACTCTATTTAGATGATAAATGTATAACTGACCTTACACAAATCAACATATGCTTTCACTGTTCTCTATTCCTGAATTCGTCACTGGTTAAGGGTAACTTATAGTTGCACTTTAGCCATCTATGTCTTAAAAAGATTCCTAAGAGTCTCTAGAACATTAGTCACTGATTAAAGATTTAAAGTAGTAAAATGTTGTTAAATATGCATTAATTGAAATGATTAATTTATTCTTTATGACTGAAAAATGACATTATTAGCTACGCGGATGTAAACATATAATCAATTTTAATTCCCTTTAATACATTGACATATTTATTATAGATTTATTGATGATTCCGTGGTGGCGGTGGTATATATGGTTCTCCCTTTCTCAAGCTATATGTACTTGGCAAAAATGTCCATCACTTATTGCTTCCTCTAGAGTCTAGAATGAAGTATAACCTGTGAATATAAAATTGACAAAATATGAGTTTCTCATATTGAAGTTGTCCAACGACTACTAATGTAAATAATAGAAACTTGGAAAATTTAGGTAAATACCTTTTTTTTATGGATATTTTAGGTAATCCCTTAAATCATATTGCAATTTGTCAATAACTTGTAAAACAATTTCTTTGAAGTATACATGTGACATAACTCATTAGAAAGCCAGCAGAATGATGTCTCAATATACAAATGCTGTCTTCATCTTTAAAAAAAAAATATTCATAAAAAAAAATCTTTAAATAAATAATTATTATTGCTTTGTGCATATAATCTTTAACACAACACATGGGTTGTTAATCTCCATAATATGCTAATAAAAAAAAGTTTATGTTATTAAACACAACACAGTTTAATATTGCAAATCATTAGGGAACTTTTTATTTACTACTATAATATAATTTTTAATTACGAAAAAAAAATTAGATGTTCCGTTAATTTATGTACATACTTATAATAGTAAATGTTTCAGTCATATTTTAGTTAAATACGTTGTGAGAGGTGATTTTTCTCTTTAATAAATAAACGATCCTAAAATTTCTCCTTGCACATTTAATTATGACAGTTTTAAGTTTAAAAAGAAAATTAATAGATCTTATCAAAATAATACCACCGAAGTAGCTCCACGGTCGCAAGCAGCCATATTACCTCATAGTGTTAGAGGTGGTCTAATTATAATGTTCTCACACATTTATTAGCTTAAATCGGTCTGAATAACCCTTCCATTAATGGTTGGGCGAGGATCTTTGTGACTCTCTGCCGCTTTGAAATATTTTGTAATAGTTACAATGTTTTTTTTTGTTTAAAAAAAAAAATTAAGAGACTAAGATAATTATTCCAAAAATATTTGATTAACAAACTAAATTCATTACTTCATGAGCATCCAAAACTAATACTAATAATATTCCTTTAACATAGAATTAATTTCATTCCAACAAGGGATTATTTTAGAACACATCTCTTTAATGTCGGCTACATTACCAAATTGCATGAGATAAAGCTTTAGAATTCCAACAGCAGGATCTGCTTTTTTTTTGGGTGAATAACAGCAGGACCTGTTTATCTTAACTGTGTTGTAGCTCAACAAATCATTACCTGAACTTTAATCTTCTTGAAGTGGAACTAGATTGGAAAGTGATTATATAACATGCGCTGCATTCTGATATTCTTTTCACCCCTTGTCTAATCTTATATATGACTGTGTCTGTAGGGGAATTTTGGCTAAATTCCCGGAGTATAGGATTACTCACATTTACAAAAGTCAAACGCTTTGCGCGGATTGTCTTGTCAAAGCGTGAGCAAATTTATCATCCACTGAGTTTATTAGTTTTTAATTTTCATCCTATTTTATTAGTCAACTAGTGGCGGGGATGCCCATCAAATTTATTGTGTGAGATTGGTATGTAATAACTTAAGCAGTGGTTCTGACGATGCTTCTGCTTAATATAAATTGCGCTATTATTACCAAAAAATAAAATAAAAAAATCATTACCTACCCACATCAATTTCTTTCTTTTTGTTGAAAACAATTTATTGCTAGAAAGGATAGGTTTGAAGTGACTGAAAAAGATAGAAAATAATTTGATTAAGATGCTTTTTTTTTGCTAGGTAATTGATTAAGATGCTAACATGGTTGGTTATGTTCACTTGTCAATGCCATTTCCATCACAAGATCGTATGCTTGACATTAATTTATGATTGCTAATTGATAGAATGTACTCTTAACTAATTAAAATGTCGTTTAGTTGTGTGATACTCAGACTTTTCCTACTTACGTGTCTAGCATGATCATATCTGATTTGTGTATTAATTGATTTCACATGTTCTATGTTATGTAAGTTATTTGTTGAGGGGCGTTTTGGTATGATTTAGAAGTAGAGGGACTTAAGAGTTAATCCTATAAGTTAGTTGGTTAGTGGGTTGAGTTAAGATGGATTTAAGGTGTTATAAGAGGGCAAAAAATCGTCTGTCCCCGTTCTGTGTCGCCACAAATAGATATTTGTCACGTGTATATTTTTCCCCTGTGGGTTTCACAATTTCTTTTAGGTTATAATTTTTTAATTAAAAATTTAATACATGTCATTTTCTTATTGGTGGGACATGGAAGGGACCACCTGAATGGGGACAGAGGATTCCTAGCCTTATAAGGGTGGTTTTTACTAGAGTTAGGAGTGGGAAGTTAGAGAGAAAAGAAGAAAATAGAGGAAAAAGAAGAGAGAAGAGATTTCTGGCAGAACTAAGAGTTGTGAGAGTTTTCGAGATTTGAGATAGTAAACGGTGTCCATTTTCAGTGATTTTAATGGTTTTGAAGAGGACTGAGAGAGCGACGCTTGGGCTTTGACGAAATATCGTTTGGAGTTATGTGCATAGAGTTATAGCTTTGGGAAGTCAGTACTACGAATCTGGAAAATTCTGCATTTGTGCATCTTTGAAAAAATTTAGTTTAGTTGCCAAGGTAAGGACCCTTCACCCTTATTTTTCATTTCAAAAGCATGAAATATATATTTTCATAAATGATGTCATGATTTCCTTTAATTGGTTTTATTGCATAAAATGGATGAAGTATTGTAGAAGGTGCTTATGTGATATCTATGTTGTTATGTTCATACGTGATTGTTCATTCCTCTGATTTTATATGGCTTTTCAGTTATGTTATTGTTAGTAGAATAAGAAGTTAGCAGCGTAGTATGAATTTCATGTGTACCCGCCAGAATTATCATAAGGTCAAGGTCATGCGAGACAGACTAGAAGAGTAGGTATTTCTCATGAGGCCGAGACCTCATGAGACTAGATTCCACCGACTGAGGTCTGGTAAGGGTCGAGGCCTCTGGGTAGAAACAACTATAACAGACTTAGAAGGCCGATGCCCTATGAGAAGAGAGTAGGCTTAGCCGAGGCTAAGATAGAAGTGACAAATATTAAAAGTAGTAATGTAATAGTTGATGTGTATGTGTTTAAGTGTTTATCTGATATGTGTAGTTAGTATTTTGGGGTTAGAATCTTTGTGGGGATTTCAGAAATATATTTTCATTGTCAAAATGTATTGTTTCTGCCCTATGCAATACCTCGGAAGATCGGTTCGGTCGACCGAAAGACCAACCGATCGTCCAAAGTAAAGTACTGAGGCTAATTGCGGTCGACCGGAGTCTATTTTAGTCAGCTTTGATTTCTATTCCGTTTTGTTTTCAAGTCTATTAAGTTACTGGTTCTATAAAGCATTTTACAAGTTATTTCAAGTGTTTAAAGTATATTTTAATTCAAGAGAAGTATGCATTGATTTCACATGATTTGGACGAGATGAGAAAAGTCTTTTATAGTTTAACAGTGCTTCATCCCAAGGGTGTTGGGACCTTACTGAGCCAGTGTAGTGGCTCAACCCTTGATTAACATTTTGCAGGTAAACAAGTGCCGGATCAAGTTGATGAACCATGAGTTGAGGAAATGTTTGGTTGATCTATTATGTAATAGATAGTATATGTTTTATCTTTTGGGACCTTGTTGTTTTTTTTATGGATTGTAAGAACACATAAGATATTTTGTAGTACTCTGTTTAGTTATGATGTAAACATTTATGTTTCCGTTAAGTTTAATGAAGCGTTATTTTGGAAATTTAGTCTTTCTACTTGAGGGTTCGGTGTTTCATTGGTAGATGAGAACACTACTCGGTCACCTCCAGATTACAGGGTGTGACAAGTAGAAGATGAAATGTAAGAATGAATGACTTGAGACGATATTTGAATGAGTCGGTCATTATATAACATCGGTCCAAGAATGAATGACACAGATATGGACGAAGGCGGACTTTTAAGTTGGGGAGAAGAACTGCAACAGCATGCCGCACAAAATGTTGGTGATGAATTTGATCATATATTCCGAACTATATATAAAATTTAATATATCTAGTATCATTTTTAAAAATCTCAGGAGAGGAGCGACTGTCCTCACCCGCCCCCATCTTCGTCACTTGACACGAGTAAAATATCAGGTCATTTATTGAAGTATTTTTTTTCTCTTCTTGAAGTTTTTATTTTTTGCCTGAAACTAGATTCGGGTTATATTTTAAAAATTACGTAAAAAGTATAAATTTTATTTGAATAGTGTATCACAATTTTCGATAGGACTATTTGGACTTCGGTTCGAGTTGGTCCTTCTTATTCTTACACAGTAAAAGCTTGACTCAACATTTGTTTTTAAACATAATATTTGTTTTTAAACATAATGTCGCAAACAAAAGTTAATCACATAACCTATTCTAACTTTACAAATTCACTTTATGAATAAATGCTCTCTTAAACTTTTGAATGAAATAAAAACATTCAATTTTGATTTTTGAATAGTGAGTATTATTTTCAACCACTGTGTTTTAATGTAGCACGTTTTTAAATAAATTGTGTGAATCATTAAAAACCTCCTACCTAAATCCTAGCCTAAGGATGAATCATTAACTATTATACGTATAGATTCCATTCCCTTTTAGAGTGGTCCTTGAAGTGTGATTTTAATACAACTTTAAAATGAAATTATGCAAAGTAGGCCGGGAAACTTCACCACCACCACAAATATGTTCGGTTATGATGATGAATATACAAAAATAGTATATACATATTTAACAATTTTTGTTATCAAATTAAATGTTCGACGATTTAAATTTTTTGATTTGAACATTTGTTAAAATTTTTAACAATTGCTGTGTAAATATTTACATGTCTTAGAATATATGTTAATCATAAACAAAAAATACATATTAGATAAAATGTAATACCTATCTAAATCTGTAACATCTCTAAAAAAATGTTTAATATGTACTAATTTTTAATATGCTGTTGTATAGTTGTTGCGATTAAAAGGGGCCAACCCGACTGTCAGTACCTAAAGCCCCAGGCAATGTGGAAGAAGTGGAAGCATTTACAACATTGTACAAAAGTCTCAAAACGTTTGCATAACATAACAAAGTGATGTTATATCTTCCGTCAATAATTGGGGTGAAAATCGTCTGTTCTCATTCCTGTCTCCAATTCTGTCCCCAACCAATCAGAATTTACTATATAATTATTTTTTCTAATTATATATATACAGGGTGAATTGTGATTGGTTGGGGACACACACGGGGACAGAGGATTTTCACCAGTCCTTGCTCTAAACTTTAAATTGAATGCTTTTCATCTCAAAATTGTGAACACTTGAAATTAACCCTAATTCATGTAAACAAGCAGAAGAAGAAACAAAATGGAAAAAGGGAAAGAAAACACTCGTGATAAACTTAGTAGAAAAGGACGAGTAGCTGGGAAGTACTAGTGATGGTGTCCGGATCTATTGCGGAACAAATATTCTATTTGCACGTGCAGAACACATATCCATTGTTATATTAATGATCTGACGGCTAAATTTTATTTGAAAAATAAATAAATACTTATTCACACGTGTATACAAAATACTTATTCTGCGCGTAATTCAAAAACCCTTACTTGGATAAAATGGTACACTTCTATATATAACAAGTCCATTTATATTTCGTACTAAAGTCCCCGAAAAAAGTCCCTTTATATTTAGGAAAAAAGAAAAAGAAAGGCCCTTTACAACTTAGCCAAAAAAGATGTCCTTTATATGAAAAACATCTCATTGTACTCTTCAATTTTTATGGTATTCAGAAAATGACTATTTATTGTTATGCATAAATTTCAATATTTTTTGAGGCACATCAAAATTTGAATCTTCATTTTTGTCATCTAAAAATAATCTTTTGTTTATTCCTTTGTCTCTAAATTCCTAATAAATTTACGGTTAGATCTTTCCATAACCAAGAAACTGGTATACAAGATTGTAACAAGTAGAAAAGATGTCGTAGACTTGTAGGATAGTTGGTTGCAACTTGTCTCACTTAAATTCTGATTATATATGTTTAAAGCAAGGTCACAAATTTGAATCATCTGATATGCGACTTCATGTTATACTCCAGCATAGTGCATAAAGTATAGTTGTGGAACATAATAATATACTCTATCCTTAAAAAAAAAGACAATAGAATATCTATATTTAATTTGTTGTATTTTAAGTTTCAACACCTCTTATAATCAAATTATAATATGTCTATCATCTTTAAAACATTCCCTGTCCAAATTTAAATATCTCGTTTGTTTGATTAGATATTCAAATTTGAATATTTCATTTTTAAATTTAGCTAAATTTATAAATATAAATTTTCAATTGTATTATAAGTTAAAGACAATCCTTAATCCTTAAAAGTTTTTTATATGATCACTTGATATTGTTTATCTACAATTCTGCTAACCCTGTTGCCATCCTATGTACGCAAATTAGGACCAGTGGCAGTACAATAGCTTTGGTTTAACGGTGCATGGATTGGAGGGTCCAAGTCGAGAGAAATCGAAATTATTTTGGTTAACAGGACATTGACTTCTTTTTCTTTAAATGTAAAAGCCAATTAGAATAAGCAAAAGAAAAGTTGAATAACCAACACAAGTTGGCTCAGTTGATAAAGATTTGACACGTTCTTACAAAGGATCAAATGTTCAATTCCCTCTGCGGACGTGAGGGTTATATTGATGGGTGATTTATAAGACCCTTGTAAGCAACTGATGGTCCCATCCAAACTTTTTAATTAACCAAATTGAATAGCACCTCCTCAGCCTTTGGAAACCACCATCAAAATCTCGTTTTGTCAACTTGCAACTACCACACATATGCTAGCTACTTGTCTCTATACACCAAATTACAATCATATACTCCGCTCTGGAATCAGGGACGAAGACAGAGGGGCGGGTGACAGTTGCCCTCGAAATTTTTTAAAATACTAATTATAAATTTTATATGTAGTTCATAATATTTTATCAAATTCGTCCCAACATTTTTTTTTACAATTTTTATATGTAATTCGGCATACTATTGCAGTTTTTGCCCCCTAACTCTAAATTCTTGACTTCGTTCCTGTCTGGATTTGAATGTCTTATTTTAACTTGATGAAAAAATAGGGCCTACACATCTAGTCATTAGAGTTAGTTAAAGATTTAAATCGCATGACTTTCCTTAGTATAGGCATATCAAAGTTGTATGTACACCCCTACCACACAAAAAGTCTAATTACATAACTTTGGCATAAATGAAATCTCCACCCTATAATTAGAAGCAAAATTATAATAACAATACTCGTAAACATGTCTCTCGCTGAGTTATGCTCAGAATACTGGTCTTATTCCTTGCATTTTGGAATCGGCTGGATTGCATCTCAGTAGTGAGGAGAGTTTGGTCCCAACAGGAGGATCTCGCTGTAGATGGTGAACAAGCCGATAAATGCAATCCCTGTTAGAAAAAGTTTGAGTGTGGTTCACTCCCGGTCACCATCACTGGGTCAGGGACAGTCCCTATGTAATTATGGAGTCGCTTACAGCAGATCTTTACAGATCACCCATCAACACAGCTCTCACGTCGGCAGCGGAAATTGAACACTTGACCTTTGTAAGAACGTGTTAAATTCTTACCAACTGAGGCAACTTGTGTTGGTAATGCAATCTTTTTAGTATATCCCCTCGCGATATGCATTAATTTAAAACTATTTCTTTTTATAAATAAGATTAAATTAGAGATTTTTCTCTAGAATATGCATTAAATTCAGAAACATTTCTAGCTCATCAAAAAAAAATCTTATTTTCTCTCTCTTTAGTTTCTCTTTTTTCTCTCTCTCTCTCTCTCTCTGTTTCTCTCTTTATTAAGGATATAGAATGTTTTTTTATTGAAAATGTTTTATTATTTTTATAATTTTTAATTCTTGTGTAAAAATGCTGACGACTTATATATTACCCCTCCATTCCTATTTAATTGTCGTTTAAGAGATATATATGTATCCAAATTAATTGTCATTTGTATATCTTTTTTTAGGTGTCAACAATTTATTCTAATTATACCCTCAACATATCTTTCAATGGAAGAGTGAAAGAGAGGGAGGAAGGAAATGATATTATTGGAATTGTGGTGAAAAAATTACTATTTGTGTGAGTTTCATAATTTTTTGAAAATATCTTAAACGTCCTATATATTAAGGAATGGAGGGAGTACTAAAACAGAGGATACTTCATGTTAGTAATATTGATTCAATTTATAAAGAAATAATAGTGTCCATTAAATAGCTGAAAACCTACAAAATTTGTCTGCTAATTAAGTTAAGTCCTGCTAGTTAATTTAATGAACCAAAGTCTCCCTCACCGCCAGAATCACATGTATTTTGTTGGGTCTAGCTTGATTTGTATCCATGCAAATGGTACAGCAGAATAAAATTTTTGCCAAAAATCCACAAAACATCTTTTTTCTAATAAATAAAATACTTTTTTTTCTTTTTTAAAATGATTAATTGCAGTTTAACCCCCCTATTTAGGAGTATGAGCAATTTAATTCACTAAATATACTTTATTTCCACCGTAAAAAAATTATATCATTATTGAAATTGGTCGGCAAAAATACTTTTATATTTTTACTTGCATGCAAAAAAGGAAAAGAAAGCTCCCCAGAGCAATATCTCAGTGGGAGATCTGCCTACACTGGCAGTCTTGTCTCTATTAAGAGAAGGAGGTTCGATTTCTTCCAAATGCATGAAATTGAATACTTTGTGTGGTAGTGATGTATATGTAACTAGTGGTAAGCTCCAACCGAGGCATATCTTGTGATTTAAATCCTCTACTAACTTTAAAAATAGGAGAAGAATCTTTAAATTTGAGGCTCAAACTCTTTTTTTTACTTGCACGTAAAAAATGAAGAAAAAAAAGGAACATACAAAAGCAATATTTGTATGCAAATAAGAAAGATAAGAATTTTTTTATCCATCAACTTAGATAGTTATATATATTTTTAATCAATTATAACGGTGGGAAGTGTTAATATTGTGAACTAAAGTGATTTTATCTCCTAACTTTAGAGGACTCAACTGTAATTATAAACCTTTTAAAAAGCGAACAAAGAACAGGTGGAAAACATAGTGGCAATATCGAAATTAAACCCCTAAGCAGGGCCAAAATATTGTGGTTGAAACAAGAGGCGGGAGGCCAGGTGGGATACTATAAAATGGAGTCGCTCCACGCCACATCTCTTAACACTTAAAATCCGCTGGCTCTTTACTCTTTTTCTTCTCTCCATTTTCTCTCTCTACATTTCTTTGCTCTTTTTTCTCAAAAATTCGGGGAAAAATATTAAAATTACCGAATTTCCGAAACAGATTTCTATACTATTCGCAAACCCTAGCCAGCTTAGGGAGGAATATCCAAGAACGGGTTTGTAAATCAGATATATGGAGGCCTTGTGATTACATTAATTAATTAATATTCTCATTGTGTCTACAAATGCTTCCAGAAAGGTCGTGTTTTTTTCTTCAATTTGAATTCAAATTTGTTTGATCTAGAGGTTTCTGTGCTGTTTTTGCTTGGTTATGGTGTAATGTAGAAGGAAATGGAAGGGTAAACTTAATGTTTTTTGTTTTGGTGTTTTTGGAAGTAATGCGATTGCTGTTACATGTCCGTTTGCCGCCATTGAATGCTCAGATCTGATATCCTTGTTTTGTTTCGTGAATCAGAGCTTTTTCTTGTGTTATGGTTTTGTTTTTTATCCAATTTTTTTTTACTTAGCTTAGCTGTGAGTTACTTGTTAGCATTATTGATTTAATTTACTATTATTTCCAAAATCTGGTTTTTATTCCAACAATTCGTTTCTATTTTATTTAATTTTGGTGCCTAAAAATTTGCCTGAGAATTGCATAGTTGAAGTTGACTAATTTTCTTGTCTAGAGATTGCAATTTGGTCTCTCTTCTTCTGAATAATCACTGTAATTTTGTTTATTTTTTACACGAATTACGTATGATATCTTCATGTATTTTTTTTATAACTTGAAATGGAATGTTTGTTTGTTTGTTTGTTTTTTTTAAGTTATTTTGAAAATTCAGTTGAGAATTTACACATGTTTTTCATCTGTTTATCGCTTGCCTATGCAGAGGGGACATGCCACTTTCTACTGCATCTTGTTGACCTTCGAACCGTTCTAGCCACACTCCTGCAGTTATAAGTTGCTAACGATTCAAATATTTCAGTAATTTGGTCTCCTATATAGATAGAACGCTGTGGTAGATTGTATTATTTTTAATCATGGCTGCTACTGCCGCTACTGCTGCATTTTTCCCTGTGGCTCTTGAGCCGAGTGCAAAATCATCTGGAAATATTGGGGGAAGCATCCCCGCAAGTGTGGATGCCCGTGGGATTAAAGTCAAAATCAACATCTTCTGGCAAATTGCAAGTGAAGGCCAGTGCACATGCTCCTCCCAAGGTCAATGGAACTAAAGTTGGTGCCATGGAAGGCCGTAAGGATGATGACGTGATCTCGTCCCCTCCACCAAGGACGTTCATTAACACGTTGCCTGATTTGAGCATGCTCCTTGCTGCTATTACTACTATTTTCTTGGCAGCTGAGAAACAGTGGATGATGCTCGAGTGGAAGCCAAAACGACCTGATGAGCTTATGGATCCTTTTGGCATAGGCAGGATTGTGCAGGATGGGCTTGTTTTCCGGCAAAATTTCAGCATCAGATCATATGAAGTAGGTGCTGATCAGACTGCTTCTATAGAAACATTAATGAATCATCTGCAGGTAATAATATGATTTTTCTCTGAGTTCTACTTTGTTGAGTTTGAAGATAATGGTAGTTATGATGCCAGAAGTTTATTGGATGGCTTGCCTTTGCTGTTCCTTGTTTACAAGCTTGTGATGACCCTACAGGAAACTGCTCTTAATCATGTAAAAACTGCTGGACTGCTTGACGGCGGCTTTGGTTCGACTCCGGAGATGTGCAAACGAAACTTAATTTGGGTGGTGTCCAAAATGCAGGTTATGGCGGACCGTTATCCTACTTGGTGAGTTCTATTCTTATGTCCATAACAACAAATCACTAATCTGTTTTATTTGATTGATTTGCAAATATTTTTCATGGATGGGTAATGTTGTCATGCAAACATAGGAGGATGTCCATTATAGCTGCAGTTTTATTTGTTCAAATGGTTTGATTTATGCAAACATGGCGATCTATCTATTTACTTTTCTTGTTAAAACGAAGCAATTGCCTGTTAAGTTTAAGATGTTACATGTAGGTTATTATTTGCCGCTGATATGTGCGTCTGTGTACATGTGATTCCAATTAGAGGGGAAGACTGTCTGAATTTTGGTATTATGCTTACAGGGGTGATGTTGTTCAAGTAGACACTTGGGTAGCAGCGTCTGGGAAGAATGGAATGCGTCGAGATTGGCTTGTTCGTGATAGTCAAACAGGCGAAATATTAACAAGAGCTTCTAGGTAGGCTTTAGTATTTTTCTAATACCATCCCTTGCATTTTGATTTCTTAAAACGTTATACTGATTTTATCATGTCGCTTTCTTTCTCTATTAAAGCACTTTGGTCTTTTGGCTTTTGTTGCAACCATGTTTTGCAGATCAATTGTTGATAATTTCTTAATCTCTCTAAACGAATGATCTTTTTGCATGCTGCTAATGTTGAATTTACTTGATTACAGTATATGGGTGATGATGAATAAAGTGACTAGGAGATTGGCCAAAATTCCAGATGAGGTTCGAGCAGAAATATCGAGCTACTTTGTGGATTCACCGCCTGTTGTGGATGAAGATAGCAGGAAGTTACCGAAACTTGACGACAAATCGGCAGACTACGTCCGTTCTGGTTTAACTGTAAGCGCCCATTTTTTTTCTGACTGATGGATACTTGTTCATCTCCTTTGGCTTTATTCCTGTCTTGTTCAGTGTTTATTAAATTGCTGTGATTAAATTGTTGCAGCCAAGATGGAGTGACTTGGATGTGAACCTTCACGTGAATAACGTGAAATATGTTGGCTGGATTCTTGAGGTAAACATATTTCCTTCATTATTTTTACTCCCTTTTGATGTAAAAGCCCTATATTCATTAATTCCAAGTGAGAGATAAGCTGCCGGGTGGTATTTACTATAGTTTGGTAGTATGGACATATTAATAAAAGTACTACCAAATAGCGTCTGCTATATTCTAGCACTGCGGTAGCTGAGGCTATTATTATCTTCCCAATAGCTTTATTACTCCACTACGATCGATTAATGCATCAATCTTAACTTGCTATTGCCCACATGATAGGTTGTTGTATGCAGAGAAGCATGTCGTAGTACTACTAAATTTACATTTGTGGCCATTACTGAATTAAGTTCGCATAGTAGCAGTCTAAGGAAGATGCTTTTATCCTTTTGCAGAGTGCTCCAGTTTCTTTGTTTGAGACTCATGAGCTAGCTGCTTTGATTCTGGAGTACAGGAGGGAGTGCCTGAGAGACAGCGTTGTGCAGTCCCTGACTTCTGTACTGGGCAACGATGTTGGTAACTTGGCCACTGCTGGTTTTGTTGAGTGCCAGCACTTGCTTCGCCTCGAAAGTGGGGCTGAGATCCTTAAGGGAAGGACCGAGTGGAGGCCCAAACGCGTGAAAAGGATTGGAAACATCGGTGAGCTTCCAGCAGAAAGCGCATAGTACAGCGCTTTTTGCACCAGTTGGATTAGTAGTCTTGTTGCTGTGTGTCAAAGTTCCTATGTAGAATCCTCTTGTGCTCGCTTCTCTCTCTCTCTCTCTCTCACCCTTTATATATCCGCTATATTTACATTTTACCTTTTTCTTAATATTTTTTAAATTTTTTTGGGGTTTTCCTATTGGAGAGAAATATGAAGATTTCTAAGCATTGTAAGTAGCGAGTCTCTTCTCTCAAGCTGTGTTTCCATAATCCATGAATGTGACAAATAATGCATATTCTTTTTTTAAGGCATTTTTTAAATTATTTTTTTATATTGAAAATGGGCATCATGGGCCATGTGGTCCGTAGCACATTTGTTCCAGCATCCTTGATGTGTTCAATTATTAAATGTTAAACTAACTAACTTTTGCTGCAATGATTCTGAAGTTTGTGAAGATAAAGCAAAACATTTAGGGCCTTTCATAGTCAAATGTGGGCTTCATAATAATTGTATGCATAGTTTGGTAAACAGTAAACACCGTCTTTCCTAATTTTCTTGGGATGTTTTTTTTTAGAGGATTTTCTATGGATTCAAATAAATGTTTTTCAATAAATTCGCAGAAAAAAGTTCTACCTTATTTATGAATAAAAAGGGAAAGAGCTTAAAATAATCTATCTAGCACTACCTCTATTCCGTAAAGATAGGACTATCTTTTTTCACATAAACTTAAGAAAGTTGGTTAATATAGTTAAGTTAATAGTAGTATTTTTGGGTTAAAATTGTCTGCACCCGTGTATGTTTTTATTCTTGTGTCTAATCACTCAGAATTCGCTATGTGGATATTTTTTCTAATTATGTATACACTTGGAGAATTGTGAATGATTGGACACATGAATTAGAATATACACGGAGTACAGACGATTATTTGCCAGTATTTTTCTTATATGTTCATTAATACAAAGATGACTTTAACTAATATTTATTAACATTTGGAAAGAAGAAGAATTTGTTGATACCCATCCATACACAATAATTAGAGACATATAAAGAAATTAATTATCGTTTGGGAACAAATCTATAATATGGGACGGAAGTAAAAAGAAAATGAGGCTCTCTCTTTTAACTTTAAGGAGTACTATATTTTTGTCTTATCTAGTAGTAGTATCTATAACGGATCATAGATCAAGATGTTACGTGGCTGCTGCGATTATAGTGTTAAACACTAAAATTTAATATATATTAAATATTGTTTGATAAGTGTAATATCTTATATAATCGATATTTTTTTCTAATTAAGATTTTTTGTAAGTTATATAATATTTATTTTACGCAATATGATTAGAAAATCACAATACGTGCCCGTTCTAAAAAAAATTAGACCATTAATTGTTTATCTGACGGTAAAAATATATTTAATATTTATTATTTTTTGTGTGTTCAGCAGTATAGTCAAACCTTATGTTACATAGTGATAGTATAAGTAAAATTAATAAGCTCATTAGGTATCTAGGGGATTGGGCTGTCGTACACCTGCCGACTTTTTAATGTGCTAGACAAAAATATGTTTTTAATTTTTGTTAAAAAGTATAAGTCTCGTCTTTCCAATTTTTTTTTAAGTTTCCTACTTTTTTTCTCTAATAAAATATCTACTTCTTATATTTTTCTCTCTGGGTGTATAAAAGTACATTTGGATATTTAAAGTAATTTGTAAAAGAATATGTGGAGTTTAAAATAATTTTTTTTGTTAATTTTTAGAATAAAAGTGATAAATAGATTGACTCTAATTCTTAAATTCGTCTCTACCACTGGCAGAGCATAAGGGAGGCAGGAGGGGCTTGCCCACCATTTTTTTTTTGAAATTTACATATTAGTACTAGTAATACATTTTTTTTTATAAATAAGTTCTTATAATATAAAATGTATTGATCTTTTTTAAACATTTGAAATTTTATAATAGTACTCTCTCCGTCTCAAATCGAATGTCTATTTTATATTTTAGTTTATTTCGAATGAATATTCAATTTCTTAGAATTAATGTATTTTTTCGACGGTAGCATAATTCTTCCATTCTCAAAAAATATCCGTTCTCCATTCATTCAAATGCTTATTTTATTCATGGAATGTTCATTGTTCTGTAATATTGTAATTTGGGCATGATCTTTGGTGTTGTAATAGTGTAATTTGTAACTAATTTTTAGTGCTTCAATAATGTAATTTAGATTGCAGAAACAGAAGAAATCTGTAGTTTTAAAACAAAAATCTATCATTTTATTACTTAATATATTCGGTTAATTCGGTAATAAACCGAATTCCGAATCGTATTCGGTTTCGATTCAATATCGTTAATCATCAAATTAGTTTTGAATTCAGTCAATTTTTTTTAACGATAAAAATTGAATTCAAATACATAAAAGTTTCTCTAAAATATACCTATATTTATGCAAATAATAAATTTTTTTTTATAACTTTCTAATACTATTTTGAAGTATGAACTGTAAAAGTAGCATCTGCATATTAGTTGGGGTTTTTCATTTTTTTTGTCAATTTTTTCCTTAATTTATGCATTTTTTTTCCAAGATAAGTATCGTTTTAATTTCAAATTTTTAGTAAAAATATATCAGTCTACCTTAAATATACCGTCATACAATATAAATAAAATTTTGTTCGGCCCCCTCTAAATTCAAATTCTGACTCCGCTTCTGGTCTCTACTAAACCATAAACCAAGTGTTTGGTTGGTTGGGTACATGAAATAAGAGTTGTCTTAATCATTTTGAGGTCATGTACTAAACTTAAATAAGATCCTATATAATCGGAGAAAAAAAATACTTTCATGTAAATAAAATAAAAGAAATCCAATTTAATTGAAAAAAATATATAAAATATCGCATTGACTATTGAACCATTAAAGACCCAAATTTAAAAAAAAATTACATAATTTATTTTTTATATATACAAATAATATGAAGACTCTTAATTTTTATAGGCTACGTACTTCGAACACTTAAAACTCGATATACTGCATGAAACGGTTGTGCCAACTTTGATAAATGCTGGCATGCGACTTCACATGATTCGTTACCACCGATGCAATATTGATTGAGAGAAAGGGCAATGTACTTTATTTTTTATTTTACTTTTTTTTTTTTTTTGGAAGAAAGAAATTTATAGAAAGCTTTATATATATATATATATATATATATATATATATATATATATATATATATATATATATATATATATATATATATAAAGTTTTAAGTCATAGAGTTTTAATAAAGAAATTAATACGTAATAACTTTTTATTAATGAAATAAGAAATAAGACGCAGAATATAAAAGAAACCCTTACTACCCTCCACCCCATTCTAAAGAAAAAAGAAAAAGACAAGGAAAATAACAAACGTAAAATATGCATCGACATCTCTTATAGGGTTACTTAAGTTTAGCGTCGTTTTGTTGGGACCGGCCTCACACTCTCCTCATATTAATTGAGCGGATTCCACATAAGTCCCGCCAAATTCATGTGAGGGAACTATGGAGTCAGTCCAATAAAAGAGTTCTTAGGATTGAATTTCCCATCCTATGGCACGTGTCGCCAACTATGGTTTCCCCTTAGGTCAAACTAGTTAGTGTTTCAGCAGTATGAAGGAAAGTCTGGCTCCTATGCGGAACAATTTTTTTCCCAATATATACGAAATGTTAGAGAAATTTTAAGTAAAGTATAATTTCTGGACTGAAATAACTATTTCCTGTACTGGAAAAATAATACTGCACTGAAATAAATATTTTTCTGTACTGGAAAAAATAATTCTGCACTGAAATAAATATTTTTTCTGTACTGGAAAAATAATTCTGCACTGAAATAAAAAAATTTCTGCACTGGCAAAAATATTTTCTGGACAGGGAAATAAAATAATTCAGACAGAAAAGCAGATATATGCTGAGACAGAAAAAATAAGTTTTTGACTGAAAATAAAACTGATATATGCTGAGACAGATAAATAAGTTCTGTACTGAATTAGACTGAACTGATATATGCTGAGACAGAAAAAATAACACTGCTGTAATATAAAAAACAGTAAGCAACTGAAAAAACACTGAAACCTTTAACCGGAATTTGGATTGATTCCTGGACGAGACAGTAGTTTACCACTTCCCCTTAAGTTCTATGTGTCCAGCCTGTAATCAGCTTCTGGCAATGTTGAACACGTAACTCTAGGGCGTACAACGTCCCAACCACTTTCTGTTTCTTTGAAGCAAGAGAATCAGAACCTTTGAATCTTGCAACAGTGTGGAACTCTCTCAGTTGGATGCTTATGAAATGCAGGGAAAAATTATGCAGAGTAACGCAGAGGGAGATGGGAATTTTCGTGTGTCTTTTTCTCCTGGCAGGCAGCAGCTTTATATAGGCTATGAAATGAAATTGCATGAATAACTAACACATTACTCGAAATTAATCCTCTCGTATAATGGTATTTGATTCATGATACTCTTAATGCTCTATTAATCCTGACTGTTATAGTCAAGGAATTAAGAGCAGCAATAAGTCTCAGTAATTTCACAGCCTTAATGCTCTAGTCCCAGCAATTTCGAAATTCAAAAATTTAAATCAGTAGCAAAACTTGGCTGATCAGGCCCGCGAGTTTTGGTCCGACAATCGTGTACGCAGGTCGCGCCTGCACACAAGTTCAAGCTAATTTGGTATCACATGACACTTCGCTTTGCACTCTGCCGCGGGCGCACTACGAGGTTATCACTTTAGGCATAATAGTGGTAATACAATTTAAACCCCAAATAAACCACTTTAACATATAAAGTGTTTTTCTCTTTCATGGGTTTCCCATGTGGGATGTGAAACTTAAAAAACCCATTTACCACATTTCATCCACCCCACTTTATACCTATTTATCATTCACACCAATAATTGGTTTTCTCACATGTCATATATCATCGCGAAGCTTGCGCAACCCACTTCGTGATAAACTCAATAACATTCAAAACCGAGCGGTGTAACATATAAATATATTAGCTCAAATATGTCCTCACGACACATTAATTACACATTAATTTCTTTGAGAAAACACATTCTCCAACAATCCCCCACATGAATGAAAATCTTTTATAAAATGCACATGAAATGCAATGCAAGAGTTCGGCGAGAATTCGTTGCATCAGGATAGGTAGTTGTTAGCTTTGAACCTTCCCTAGTGAAATACCATCGGATACACTTGCTAACCAGTGGACACGATGCCTTGAACTGTTCAGCATTTTGTGTGTATCAAGACAACGATACTCACACAACGATTTCTCTAAACTGTTAATCGATTCTTTCGTTGTTGTCCATTTCGGCCCTGGACTGCCTTGGAAATGTTCATCGAATGCTCTAGAGATTTAGCCCTAAAGTCATCTCATAGAAGTGGCCCCTTCACATTCGATATAGGTGATCTCTTATTTAGAAGTATCCTGTCATACTTCACGTGATACGTATAAGGATCATTGAAAACTTTCGTTTATCCTCCAATGGACAGGTCTATCACTCTTTCACCTTAGGAATGAGCTGGGAACTCTTTTCCCGAGTGCTTTGTTCGACTCCCCCCCACAATTCGGTTGTCCCTTTGAACCTGCAATTGGGCTTTACAATTCAGGTAGGGTTGCCATCATGAGTGGTAATCAATTTTACGGGCTTCAGCCCCATTCCCCTCGATGAAATCTCAACAAGATCTCTCGTTAGACCTTTTGTTAATGGGTCCGCTATATTTTCTTTGGATCTCACAAAATCCAAAACTATAACACCGGTTTTCAAAAGTTTCTTTACGGATTTATGTCTACGACGTATATGTCTAGACTTCCCATTATACACATTATTCGTTGCTCTACCAATAGCTGACATGCTATCACAATGTAAGCTAACTGGTGGCATTGGTTTTGAAAACATTGGAACATCTTCCAAAAATCCACGTAACCATTCGGCCTCTTCGCCTGCTAGATCCATTGCTATGAATTCTGATTCCATAGTTGATCTCGCAATACAAGTTTGTTTGCATGATTTCCATGAAACCCACTGCACCTCCGATTACAAAAAATGTATCCGCTTGTGGATTTTATATTTTTGGAATCTGCTATCCAATTTGCATCGATGTACCGCTTCAAAGTACAAACTGGATATCTAGTATAAAATAATCCATAGTTAGCGAGTAGTACCTTATATATCTAAGTACTCTAACTAACGCTCTCCCAGTGCTCATAATCGGGATTACTTGTATACCTCGCTGATCTATTGACTGAGTTTGCAATATTCGGTCTAGTATGATCCCATGAGATACATTAGACTGCCCTATGATCCTAGAATATTCAAGTTGTCGCACTCCTTCTCCACGATTCTTGTGAAGATTAGCACCCTACTTCCATAGGTGTTCTCGCGATTAAATCACTTCCTTTATCAAACTTGTCTAATATTTTTTTCAATATAATGACTTTGAGAAAGTGAATATCCATCTGATGTTTTTGTAATCTTCATTCCAAGTATTACATCAGCATGTCCCATATCCTTCATATCGAAGTTTTGAGACAACAATTTCTTGGTAACTTTAATATTTTCTTTGTTACCAATAATTATCATGTCATCTACGTAGAGACAGACTATTACATAATCGTCTTTGCTTCCTTTCACGTAGACACATTTATCACTTTGGTTTATTTGAAAACCAATTGATAGCATTACACTATCAAATTTCTCATGCCATTGTTTAGGTGCTTGTTTTAATCCATATAGTGATTTAACAAGTTTACATACCTTGTTCTCTTGGCCTGGAACAACATACCCTTCAGGTTGTTCCATATAAATTTCTTCTTCCAGTTCTCCGTTAAGAAAAGCTGTTTTCACATCCATTTGATGGATTTCCAAATCATACAAGGCTGCAAAAGCAATAATTAGCTCTGATTGATGTTTTTCTAGATACGGGGGGCATAAGTGTCAAAATAATCGACACCCTCGGTTTGTTCAGTATCCTTTAATTACAAGTCTTGCCTTGTACTTGTCAATTGTACCATCAGGTCTTATCTTTCTCTTAAAGATCCATTTGTGACCTAATGCTTTACAACCTGGTGGAAGTTCCACAAGTTCCCATGTATGGTTTTGAAGAATTGAATTTATTTCACTATCAATTGCTTCTTTCCATAAGTCAGATTCTGGAGAAGTAATTGCTTTTCTATAAGTCAAAGGATCATTTTCTAACAAATAAGTTAGGAAATCTGGACCAAAATGACTTTTCCCTTCTAGCTCTTTTGCTACGTCCGGGTTCTTCAACTTACTTGAAGTTCTTTTTCCCCCCACAATCCTCTCAATTTTTAGGGTCTAAGCTTGAGCAGCTTAATGTAAGGAAATATCCCTTCAAAGAAGGAAGCATCCTTTGCCTCAATTATTGTATTTACATGCATTTCAGAGTTATCTGATTTATGCACTAAAAATCTATAAGCACTACTATCCTGTGCATATCCTATAAACACACAATCTACCGTTTTAGGTCCCTATTCTCGTCCGCTTAGGGGCGGAATTGGAACCTTTGCTAGACATCCCCAAACTTTTATGAACTTATAAGAAGGTGCGTAACCTTTCCATAATTCATAAGGAGTTTTATCTAGTCTCTTATGTGGTAGTCCCTGTTTAGGATGTGATTTGCTGGAAAGCAAAGCTTCCCTCACAAATTCGGGGGTGAGCAGAACTTATTAGCATTGCATTCATCATCTCTTTAAGAGTTCCCGTTTTTGCGCTCTGCTATTCCATTTTGTTCTGGAGTATAGGGAGCAGTTGTTTGATGAATTATTCCACTTTCAGCACACAACTGTTCAAATGGAAATACATATTCTCCACCCCTATCACTTCTTAGCCTTTTGATTTTCTTGCCAAGTTGATTTTCAACTTCAGCTTTATAATGGCTAAACATAGTTATTGCTTCATCTTTACTTCTCATTAAGTAAACATAGCAAAATCTTGTGCAATCGTCAATAAAAGTAATGAAGTAACTTTTACCGCCTCTTGATTGCACATATTTTAAATCACAAACATCCGTGTGAATTAAATCTAACGGTTCTGAACTTCTTTCAATTGAATGGAAAGAGGTTTTAGCTAGCTTTGCCTCAATACAAGTCTCGCACTTGTAATTTTTATCAATATTAAATTTTGGAAGTAAGTTTAATGAAACTAACTTTTGTATACTTTTAATATTTACATGACCTAATCTATCATGCCATAAATTAAAAGACTCAACAGAATAAGCAAATTTAACATCTTTATTGGCCTCTTGGGCAATTTTTCCAGCTGAGCTTGTGGAAGCCTCAGTTACATTAACGCCAATTGGCTCAGTACCTGGTAGCACTGTCATTACATTCATTTTAAATAAACTACCAGCTAAATACCCTTTTCCTACAAAGGCACCACTCTTGGTAAGTATAAACTTGTTCGCTTCAAAGACAAGTCTAAATCCTTTGTTGTTCAGCACTATTCCCGAAATGAGGTTCTTCCGGATCTCTGGCACATGGCACACATCGATCGAGTCACCTCCCTTTCCCGAAGTCATTTTTAGGACAACGGTGCCCCTTTCCCTCTATTTTGGAGGTCGCAGAGTTCCCATATAGCGAGACTCCATCTTCCATGACTTGGTATGTCTTGAACATCCATTTATTAGTACAGATGTGACTAGTGGCCCCCGTATCAACAAACCACTCCTTTTGGTTGCCTCCAACCAAGTTTACCTCTGAAACGACAGCCACCAGATGCATGTCTTCCATTCCAGAGCCCAGTCTTCCATCTTCTGCCACATTAACTTGGGCAGCCTTCTGATTCCGGTTCTTGTTCCCAGCACCAGGATTTCTTTTGTTCTTGTTAGTTACCGCAACTCGACTGCGGCAATCTTTTGCTTTGTGGTTAGGTTTACCACACACATAGCAGGTTCCAGTAAATTTGGAGTTTGAACCATTTGACTCATTTGGACGCTTTCTCTTAGCGTTATTCCTTGAGTTTCCAGTTTCAACTACATTAGCCTTAGCCACAGAGCTACTAGGCTTCGACTCATTTTTCTTGAGTCTTGTTCTATCCTCAGTTTCAACATTAGATCTTCCAGAGTCATTTCCTTCTTCTTGTGTTTCAGGTAATGCTTGAAATCATTCCAAGAAGGAGGGAGCTTCTCAATCAACAACGCCACTTGTAAAGAGTCGTTGATTCCCATGCCCTCAGCGGCAAGATCGTGGTATATCTTTTGAAGCTCTTCACTCTGTTCAAGAAGAGACTTTCCATCCACCATTACAAGTCATGGAAAGCAGCGGCTATAAACTTTTTGGGACCCGCATCGTCCACGATATATTTTTTCGATAGAGATTCCCATAAATCTTTTGCTTTGTACTTTTTTCATAATACAAGTCGATAAAGGGAATCATCTAAATTCATTAATATCTTGTCATGAAAGCGAGAGTAGTCCGCACTTAGCCACGCACGTCATGCGTGGTTTCGGGATTGAGGATCATTCTTGTCTCCACCCGGTTTATCCTCGGTGATAAAGCCGGATCGGATGTTGAGTTGTAAGGAAAAAACATAATTTTTTTCCCTTCCACAACTTAAAGTTCTTTGCCACCCTTAAACTTCTCGGGTTTGTCAAACTGACCAAACTGAATTGGTCGGTTTGGCATGGCAGCCACAAACGGTGGAAAGACGGTCTCAATACCGCCTGTCTGATTACCGAATTGAGGAAGTGCAGTAGTTGGTACTCCAACCGAACATTGCTCGAACCCGATGCAATATCGATTTACAGCAGATTCATTTTCGGTATTAGCCATTTTCTATAATCAAAACAGAACACAAGTTAGTAATTAATTAATAGAAATAGCACCAAAAATTAAACACAGAAAAATCAGTATGTTATAGAACTTAAGATTGTTAGAGAAATTTTAAGTAAAGTATAATTTACGGGATCGAAATAACTATTTCTGTCTTGGAAAAATAATCTCGCATCTGAAATAAATATTTTTTCACATCTTTGGAAAAAATAATTTACCTATCGAAATAAATATTTTTTCTATCATCGGAAAAAATAATTACGACTTGAAATAAAAAATTTTCACGCATTGGCAAAAATATTTTACGGGACGGAAATAAAATAATTGACATGAAACGAGATATATCTTTGAGACAGAAAAAAATAAGTTTTTGATTGAAAATAAAAGCGATATATCTTGAGACAGAATAAATAAGTTCTCATCTTGAATTAGGTCGAGCTGATATATCTCTGAGACAGAAAAAATAACACTCGTTTGTAATATAAAAAACAGTAAGCAATCGAAAAAACATCTGAAACCTTTAACTGGAATTTGGATTGATTCTGGGCGAGACGATGGTTTACCACTTCCCTTAAGTTCTATGTGTCCGACTGTGTCAGATCACGGCAATGTTGAACACAGAACTCCAAGTGCTGACGTCCAACCACTTTCTGTTTCTTTGAAGCAAGAGAATCGGGAACCTTTGAATCTTGCAGCAGTGTGGAACTCTCTCGGTTGGATGCTTATGAAATGCGAGGGGAAAAAATTATGCGGAGTAACTGCAGAGGGAGATGGGAATTTTCGTGTGTCTTTTTCTCATGGCGAGTGACAGACTTTATATAGGCTATGAAATGAAATTACATAGTAAACTAACACATTACTCCGAAATTAATCCTACGTATAATGGTGATTTCATTATGACCAGTAATGCTCTATTAATCCCGATTGTTATAGTCAAGGAATTAAGAAGCGACAATAAGTCTCGGTAATTTCACGACCTTAATGCTCTAGTCGAGCAATTTGGTGATCGAGCCCGCGAGTTTTGGTCAGACAATCGTGTACGCGTAGTCGCGCTGCACACAAGTTCAAGCTAATTTGGTATCAGCAGACCTTCGTTTGCACTCCCACGCTGGGCGAGCGCCTGCGAGGATTATCACTTTAGGCATAATAGTGGTAATACAATTTAAACCCCAAATAAACCACTTTAACATATAAAGTGTTTTTCTCTTTCATGGGTTTCCCATGTGGGATGTGAAACTTAAAAAACCCATTTACCACATTTCATCCACTCGACTTTATACCTATTTATCATTCACACCCTAATAATTGGTTTTCTCACATGTCATATATCATCGCGAAAGCTTCATAACTCCACTTCGTGATAAACTCAATAACATTCAAAACCGAGCGGTGTAACATATAAATATATTAGCTCAAATATGTCCTCACGACACATTAATTACACATTAATTTCTTTGAGAAAACACATTCTCCAACACGAAATACTTCAAAATATGTATTTTTAGCTTAACGTGAACACCTGTTCTGAAAATCAGAATAAGTATTTTTTTAAAGTAATTTTAATCATCAAAATTTTAATTTAACGGATGAGAAAAAATTTTAGATTGAATTTTTAGATATGTATTTTTAGATTGAATTTCCCAACCAAAAATATACTCTTCTGCGACTTGATAACATATACTCTTCTGCGACTAGGGATGGCAATTTGATCCGTGATCCGTTGACCCGCTCCGATCCAACGTCTTTTGGAGCGAGATCCGATCTGCTCAGTATAGAATACGGAGCAGATCTGCTCCGATCCGAGGACGGGGCAAATCAAATTTGGTATTTGTGTCTGCTCCGATCCGCCCCGTTTTGCCCCATATATATTAAATTATTATAATATTGTTATTATTAGGCTTAATTATGTTTAATTTTCATTTTAATATAATATTTGTACTTGTTTAAAAATTGATTTAGCATAAAATTTATTAATTATACTTGTTGGAGGCTTTTTTTTATGAATTTAAAAAAAATAATAATGATTTTTATGGTAAAATTAATGGTTTTTTAAAAAAAAAAAAAAATAGGACTGAACGGATCGGATCGGAGCGGATCAGATCAGCCCCGTGCGGAGCGGATCGCGGATCATAAAATTTTGATCCGGAGCTGATCACGGGATCGGATCGGATCGGAATTTGGATAATGCGGAGCGGATCGGATCAGACAGATATCCGATCCGATCTGCCCCATTGCCATCCCTATCTGCGACTGCTCGTGAAGAAAGTATGGAATCATCCACGGAGCGTAAAAGCTGTATAGTAACAGTAAATTTTACAATTTTACAATATTAATTACTTTTCAAATGTCTTTAACATGAAATCCTTTTTTTTTTTTTTTTAGTCTCACTAGAGGAGGAGAATTATTACGGGAACGAACTCGGGACCTAAGTCCCAAGTTAAGATAGCCTTACCCACTTGAGCTATCCAATTCTTATATTAACATGAAATCTTACTTAAGCAAGTTCTAATGAATCGTATGATAAATTTGGCTAAGTTAGGATTATTGTACGGCAAGGGCGAAGTTAAGAAATTTTAGTAGGAGCGGAAAGTCAATTGTTGCATCATTTTTTAGAAGATGAAAAGTAATTTGTAGGTAATATTTTAAAAAATTCAAAAATTTCATAGTAATAAAAAATGCTAATTAACAAATATTGGAAATACGGCTGCCACCCACTCCATCTTCGTCCTTGCTAAAAGGTGCAATTGAAAGATTCTGCTCAATGAGCTTAATAGTTGAAGGTTGAGACAAAATCAAACATTCTATGTTGAGCGATATTTACATAAACATATATGTGTCTCGTGCTTCCGGTCTTTGAAGCACAACTTATCAGTTAGACATTAATCATAATCAATTATTTTTCTATAATGCCTAAATTAATTCTTGTCAATTAATCAATCACCTTTTAACTTGTATTGGAAGTTAAAACTTTAGTTAACTATGAGTTTTGAATGAGTGATTGGAGGTAAGGGCAGAATTAAAAAACTAAATATAAATAGTTACTCTATCTAGAAACAGAACAATTAATTCGGTACAATTAAGTGCTTCATCTCTCTCCTATTTTTCTCTCTTTTCTTCCTCTTGAAGCTTCCTTATTTCTTGGCTATGGTTGGATCTAGCCATTCTCTATCCTTTTTTGGTGTCCTCGCCCCTACTTTTGGCCACAAACATCGGTGGACCTTCCCTAATGCGTTTTTCATCAAAATTCAAGACTTGGGGCGAGATCTTTTGTCAATCTTCTTAGATCGGCTAGTTGGTGGTGGTAAGATATGGATACCCAGTGCTGTTCTGGGCCCTTTCTTGAGTTTCCACCTCTTTTCTAGACGATTCTTTAGATCGTTGATAAACCCAAGTTCTTCTGAATCGCTGTCTACGAAAGAGGTTGAAATCAAGTGCTTGCCTCTGGGGTTCGAAAATGACGATGAAGATGCTGCGGAGAAGACTATCTTTTGTTTGTTTGTTAAATTAGTAGTTTTAGTTGCTTCTCACCTCTTGGGGTGTGGGTTATTTTTCGTTACCTTGTGTAATTTTTTTCTATCTTGTTTGTCTTTTTTCCTTTCTCAACTCCTCTCTTTTGTTGTATTAGAGAAAGAGTTTGTGAACGTTTCAGGTTGTAATGGCCCCGACCATTTTATTATTAATGAGTAATCTTTTATTCATCAAAAAAAAAAATCCTCCATGATATTTCTATTACAATTTGTCATAATTGTTCCAACTTTACCATTCATCATATTACTCAACTTCACTTTAATGTTTTCAACAGTTCACACACCGTTTTTTTGGTGAGGGAAGGGGAGGGGGAAGGGGTAGGTAGGTTCAGAGAAAATACGACATCAAACACTATCTCATTACTCATTTTCACACACTTATCCATGCATGACAAACCATAAAACTCTTATAATACTACCAACTCCACACTGTCATGTCTATAGAATTGTGGAGCCGGCTACATTGTGTAATATCAATTGTTTTGCACCGTGTAAAATAATTATGGCCGTCAGATAAAATATTTAACGGTTGAGATAATTTGTGATATCCGTAACTTTTTGACTATGTGTTATATTGCGTGTAATTTAGCGTAATTTATTTTGTATCATTACGTGATTATGTGCTAATTTTATTTTATATAAATTGTTATGTGTTTTATTTTGGTGTACGTTTTATTGAAAAACTTTTCGCACGCATAACGTAGTTGAGGTTTTATTGTGGTTCATTTAGAAGATGATTAACTTAATAAGATAATGAATTGGAATTAATAAGGAAAATAAATAGGAAGGCAGAGGGCATCAGTTGGGGGTTTTAGAATTAAAAAGAATTAACAGCCTTAAAGCCGCATTATATTAAAGGAATAGGAAGGAACGGGGGTTATATTTTTTTTCTACATATATAAGTGTTATAAGGGATCAGGAGCATGGAATCATTATCATTATATAAAATAAGGAATAAAAGATATAGGAAACCGTGGGTTCTGGGGATTGGGGGTTGTGTTATTGGAGATAGAAGCTGTTGGCAGCCTATTAGCCGCAAGGAAACAGCAGGAAATTTTTGGGATTTTTGGTGAGTTTCAGATTTCTGGTCAGACTTTGAGAGATCACTGGGGGATCGTTACTCGTCCGATTTTGACCCATAATATATCCACACGACCGCGTTCGAATAAGCTTCGAGTGAGTGCAAATAGAACGTCATTCTGAGTCCCGAGCAGGAAGTTATCTCACCGAGAACGGGACTGGACAGTGCTGTTCCGGGTTTGTGTATTTAATTACCTTTGATCGAGGTAGGGACCCTATCCTTACATTATTTTCTGTCCGGAATTATAAATATATGTTGGGTAATGTTTCGTAATTATTTAATTATTAATTTTACGGAAATTAATGCATAAACTGTTGATTTACGAATTTAATTGCACGTTTTGTATTAATCATTTTGTTAATTGGTTTCTTATCTATTGTTGATTATATTTATCCATGTTATAGCATGAATTGATTTAACCTTTAATCTTGATCGTTATATGTAATTGTTAATGTGAGATATTGTCATATTTGTTATACATATTGTTATTGTTGATATGTTCATAAACTGTTATTGTATAAATATTTAGCATGCCTATTTGATTATCGTTTTGGTTGTCTTATTTGGTTGTCGTCGTGCTTTAGTCCTAAGTGGTTTTGGTCGACCGAGTCGTCGCCCTATTTTGAGCTCGTGTCTAGGATCTACTCAATGACAGGACTCGTTCGATTGGAGGATATAATACGATATGAAATTGGAGAGATTCCGAGGGGTCATGTGATGTGTCCTTGATCCCCGAGGGTCTTTCTGCGTGAGCCTTAACCTGATGTGGACTATCATTGGGATTGCAACGGTTTTGTGGAGTCCAAGGTGTTGGATGATGATACAATGTAGAATGAGTCCTTAAAGTATGCATCCGTCGTTCAGGGAGTGAAACTGAACCCATGCAATGAACTATTTGAGCCCTCCTAGTTTGGACTATAACTAGGGTCGTTGCAATTATTGTCGTAGAGTTGTGAATAGATACCTGAGCTTGAATGGTGGGAAGTCGTGTCATAGCAGTAGCTGTGCTCGTAGTGTCTAAGCAAATGTGTAATCGTGTGTACCGTATGGGCAGAGCATGGTGCTTGTCGTACATTCGGTTGTGTAGGTGTTTGGACATGAAGAGTATGGTTATCTCGCTTATTTATTGTTATCTTAACTGATTGTTCTTGCCTGGTCCTATTTGATACTTGTATTTATCGGTCCCTACTGAGCACCGGAGCTCAGTCCATCCGCTTATTGTGCAGGTGATGGTGAGAAATTTGATGACGTTGTTGAAGCTTGGGAAAGGGACCATGACGAGTGACTCATAACCGGTTACAATTAAAGAATATAGTTTATTTTATTATTAGAACAATTTCATTTGTAATAAATAGTTTCCACTGTTAAACTCTTATTTCGAATTATCATAACTGAATTTCCTTTTAGTAACTCTGTTTGTCGGCTTTGGTGTTTCATCAACCAATGAGACACTGCCATGTCATCGACCCTGGTTACGGGGTGTGACATAATTTGAGTCTCAATAAATATTATGAAGAAGGTATATATTAAATTAAATTATCTCAACACTTTAGACGGATTGGAGAATTGTGGGCTTAATGCACAAACTTTTATTAAGGCCTCAAGTATAAAACTCCCATCCTCTTATGCTTCTAGTTTTTAGTTGCAGAATTATTTATAAAACTTTTGATGTTTTTTTTGGTTTTGTTTTTAGCCTCACCAGAGGAGGAGGATTATTGCCACATTAAAGGGGAGATACGGGAATCGAACTCGGGACCTAAGCCCCAAGTTAAAATAGCCTTACCCACTTGGACTATCCGATTCCTATATAAGTTTTGATGTTTAAGTTATTCTAACATGTCCGTCTCTTTAAGTAGATGATTTATTCTATTTTTACAATCTTTTGTTTGTTTTAAAACTTTTCTAATCTTTTGTAATATTTCGTTTCATGCATTAACTATAATTAATGGTCAGTTTAGATTTGCAATATTTTTATTATGAACAATTAATGTTGCAACTTTCAAAGTATATGATATTAAAGTCAGAAAAGAAATAAATATTTACTTAAAATAATTACATGTGCGACATTAGTAATTTGTGTGATGAATAACAATTATGTGAATTTTTTTTTATTTAGCAAAAAAATAATAATTATGTGAATTTTTTGGGTATTTTTTTTATTGTGGGGGCTTTAGGCGACAGCCTCAGTCGCACGTCCCTACAACTCCATAATTAGGGCTAATTTGATTTTTTTCCCCTTCATACTCATTATCTTTCAATCATTTCCTTAATATATGTAAAAAGTAAAAATGTGGCAAGTAATATGGACCGAAGGTAACAATATTTAGGGTTTAATCAAATGACATCATAGATTTTCCAAAAATAAATACAATAACAATAAGTTTTAATCCCAAATGATTGGGTCAGTTACATGAATTAACGTAAAATTTCACGTGGTTTAACATGAATACACTCTCTACACTTTTTTTTATTTTCCAATATCATCTAACTCTAATAAATCAATGTCACTCTTTATGACTTCGGTCAAACATTCCCCGGTCTCCCTCAACCTCTTACAACCTCATGCTATACACCATAAATTTTTGCTAATCAGAGCGTTACTCGATCTTCTTTTTATGTTCTCAAACCAACGTAAATAGTTTTGTTTTAGTCTTATCTTCTATAGATGTCACTCATATTTCTCTCAGATGATCTAACTTTTCACTCTATCATCTATTGCAATACATGTCTCTCCGCTACACTCATTTTTTTTAAATATGACATATTTTTACTACCATCACATTTTATACCATTCAATAAAGTGAGTCCGATAGTTTTTCTATTAATCTTTCCCTTCAATACCCTACGGCATATTAAGACCGTACATCATCTCGTTACACTCTTTCATTTCAACCTACCAAATTTTTCCAAACACGAATGAAAAAGATAAAAGACAAAAAGTAGAGAGAGAAGAGGAAAAAAAATAAATGAAGAAATAAGTACGCAATAAAGAAAGGAAAGAATAACCAGATTTGAAGTTTGAAAAAAAAAAGTACTGGTCATATTTTTTTGGGAGAGTTAAATTGTGTGCTACTGCTTAGTTACAAATGGTAAAAAAATCCTGAAATCACGACAGAAAACCACTAAAAAAAAAATAATGCCGGCAGACGTTGGTTTCAGTATGCAACGGATAATTCGACACGTGTGGGACTTTATTCTCGTTAATTAAATTTAAATTTTGACGATTAAAATTTATTTGAAACGGATACATATTCTAATTTTATGATATTTGTCATTTTTTTAAAGAAATTTATCATATTTTTGTGTCTAAAAATACTTGTTTCGAATTGTTTCACACGTAATAAATTTTGACGGTTCTGAATAGTATCGGGACTGTTGCCTGCATCTGCAATTTTCTCAGAACTGCCGGCATGGATGGCTCCCCTCTCCTCACCTCACCTCACCTCATCTCATCATGCTCTTCACTGCAATCGAGGTCTCCCCCTCTACCCCCACCACCTATAACCATTTTTGAATCCAAGTTGAAAGCAGACAAAGAAGCTTTTATAATCAAACCAAAAACTCAATGAAAAAACACAAATGGTCTCCTTAGCTACCCTTTAATGGGCTCCTCCCTTTCCCCATTATTATGTCTTCTTTCATCTCTCTCTCTCTCTCTCTCTCTCTAGTTTCTTCTTTATCTACTTTTACTACTATTACTTCTACTTCTAGTGCTGCTAAAAGAGTAAAATAACAGAGCAAATTCAAGAATTCTACTTTGTTACCATGTTAGTAGTACAAAGCCCACTGCTTGAAATCCATCTCTGATTCTTGTTCTTTATTGCTCTCTTAGAAAATCAAGACAGACCCACAAAGCCCAGGTTCTTTCTCCAGATATTTTACCCCTTTTTTAATTTTTTTTGAAGTTGTGATGCCTTTTCTTTTAATCTAACATTGCTTTAAAGCTTTGCTGAATGCACAAGTTTACATTTTTATTTAATTGGCTTTGAGTTCTGGGGGGTTGGTTGGTTTGATGAACTATATATCTAACCAAAACATTTTCTTTCAAAAAGTTATCTTCTTTTTTATTGTTTCTGCAACTTGGAAATGTTTGGAGTTTTTTTCTTGCAATGTTTTCTTTTTTATGATCTGGGATTTCTTCTTCTTCTTGGTTAGACTTTCACATTTTTGTGGTGGGGGAGAGAATTGAATCTGTTCAGTTGAATCTTGCTGCTGATCTTATCCCAGATCTGTAATTTAGAGATGTAATTTGGTAGCCCTGATCTTGGATTTTTACATCCCATTTGGGTAAATTCATTATACTGATTGTTTTTTTTTCTTTTCTTTTCTCTTTTCATTTATGTTTTCTCCTTTTTTGTTCTATGAACTGAGCTTGAGGGTGAATTTTGGTTAGTGAATCTGTGAAACATATCAGACAAGTAGATGTGTTATTACATAGTTTATAAAATAACTTTACCAATTACTACCTCCATTTCATAATATAAATCGTTTAATACATGTAGCGAAAATCAAGTAAGCAAAAAATAAAGTATTTTTTTTAGTCAAAATATTAATATTATTCTATTAAATAGAATTAGGTGGTATACAAATCCTATTTAAGAGAGTAATATCGATATTTTGACTAACAAAGTACCTTTGTTTTTTTCGCTTCTTTAATTTTCGCTACTTTGTCCTAAATGACTTATATTTTGGAATGGAGGGAGTGCCAAGTATCAGATGCAGAAGTAGCCAAGAGTGATGCAAATTTAATGTCAGCATAACATTGTCTTAAACTTTGTCCTTAATCCTCTCAGATTCTAGGTAGTTCATATTCTGATTGGACATGGATATTTATCTGTTTGCAAATAATAAAGCTTGGATTTTTTTAAATTTTTTTTTCCATATGTTCATCTTTAGATTCTTGTTTTTGCATTTTTCCTGGAATTTTTTACATGGTTGGAGTTAGTTTTCTTCTTTAGTTTCTGTTGATTATTGTTGTTTTCTTATTCTTATTGGTTCAATATAATCCTTGCAGATTGGGGAATTCGCGACTATGCTTAAGCAAATTTTAGCTAAACTTCCTAGGAAGTCAGCAAAATCTGATACACTAGATCTCAAGTGATCATTGCAATAGTACAACACACCCGGAAAACAGGATCCAATACACCAGCACTTGCAATGTCATATCAAGGAGATTCAACGTGGTAAAAAGGAAATCGTGGGCGATTTTTCCAGCAAGCATAGCTTCTGGCGGCGACATGGTTGAGCCGCATACGCCTTTTAAGGATGTTTCGAATTCTGACAAACAGAGCTTACTTTTGAGCAAGTTGAATTTATGCTGTGCTGTTTATGATTTCACTGATTCAATTAAGAACTCATCAGAGAAAGATCTTAAATATCAGATGTTAGTAGAACTGTGTGATTTCATTGCATCAGGATCTGCAAAATTCACCGATTCAGCAATTGCTGCTGTTTGTAAAATGTGTGCGGTTAACCTCTTCAGAGACTTTCCACCTAAGTATCACTCTCATATTCCTCGCAGCGAAAATGAAGTTGAAGAACCATTATTTGATCCAGCTTGGTCTCATTTGCAACTTGTGTATGACCTTTTTCTCCGATTCTTGAACCAAAGCTCCCTTGATGCTAAGCTAGCTAAGAAGCATATTCATCATTCTTTCATATTGAGGTTAATTGAACTATTTGACTCTGAGGACCCTAGGGAAAGAGATTGCTCGAAGTCAATTCTGCATCGACTTTATGGAAAGTTCATGATGCACAGGCCTTTTATCAGAAAGGCTGTTAGCAATATATTTTTCCGGTTTGTTTTTGAAACTGAATGGCACAATGGAATTGCCGAGTTATTGGAGGTTTTTGGGAGTGTGATCAGTGGCTTTGCTTCACCATTGAAGGAGGAGCATAAGATTTTCTTGACAAAGACTTTGATTCCTTTACATAAACCGAAGTCATTGGGTGTTTATCATCAACAGTTAGCATATTGCGTTGTGCAGTTTGTTGAAAAGGATAAAAAGTTGGCTAGTATGGTCATTAAGGGGCTTCTCAAATACTGGCCTGTAACAAGTAGCCAGAAAGAATTGATGTTTCTAAGCGAGTTGGAGGAGCTTCTGGAAATGACTAACATGGCCGAGTTCGAGAAGATCATGGTGCCACTGTTCCGGCGCATAGTAAAATGCCTGAACAGCTCCCATTTTCAGGTATCTTTTCCGGCATTTATAATTTATTGCTGTAAAACAAAGGTTGTTACGCAGCAACGTCATGGTCTTGTTTGTATGTATTCTCTTACTCGGTTCTCTTTGTTTTCTTTCCTAGGATAAGCCCAAAAATGCCTAAAACTTGATAAGTGTGAACCGAAGGTAATGGCTAAAGTTAGAGTTCTCCAATTTAAGAAGCCATGCTTATAGATTTAGAGTTCTACATTGTATTTTATACTCCCACCTTTTCCCCATTCTATACCCTATCACACACCCAAAATGTCGAGAATAGTACTAGCTCATTGTGACACTTTGTTATAAGAAAGTAATGACTAAAGTCGGGACGAGCCAAATTTTTTAAAAATCATACTAGATATAGTAAATTTTATATGTAGTTCGGAATATTTGATCAAATTCTCCCCCCAAACATTTTTTTGCAGTTTTTATATGTAGTTCGGCATACTGATTGCAGTTTTTAGCCCCCTCAACCTAAAAGTCCTGGCTTCGTCCCTGACTAAAGTTCCTATTACCTGTTTCAAGAGTAAGTCTATCTAGTAATGATTTTCATAAGATTCTCCATTGATTTATTTATTTTAAACAGATGTTTCTAAAAGGTCAACTCAACCTAATAATTGAAGGTCCTTGTTGTCTTAGTTTCTCCCTTCATTTCAAAAAGATATCTTCTTTCTAGTTTAGAATGTTCCAAATAGGTTTTCACTTTCCTAAAATAAATCTATTTCCTAAGCTAAAATTACATATTATCCTTTCTTAATATAAAAGCACACCGAACTGTTCTTAGGCATAAGGTTCATATAACTCCTTAAGGAAACAAGATAAACAGTTATCGCATAGCACCACTTCTCTTAGTTTCTCTTGCCACGGCTTTGGTTGATCTCTTATTTATTATCTTAATATTGTAGATCTGAAACCTCAAGCCCTTTCATTGTGTTCCCATACTAAAATTCAGAAGTATCAGACCTTCGTGTTCATGTTTGGCGTACTAGATGATGTAGACTTACCCAAAGAAGTTCTTATTATTATTATTTTTTATATCCATTGCGAATGTGTGAATGGTCACAACCATGGTTCTCTGGCTAAAATGACATAATCATATTACCATTACTACATAGTAACGTGTCTGATACTGCTACAATGCTGTAAAAGCATGATACTATAGTCGGACAAGCATTGCCTCAAAATATTTACAGTATGAAAATTCCATCTCTTTTTGTGAGGACAACGCCTTTTTGGATGCAAAGTAAAAAAAAATTTATAAATTAAAAAGACTATATTCATCCTAATGCCCTTAATGTATGATCTCTTGTTTACTATACCCAGGAGTCTTTGCTCTTCTCTTCTACCCACCCGGCTAAACTAGACAATGTGATGGATAGTGAAACTTGTAATAGCTGCTATAGTGTCTCACTAGGCTTAAAGTTTCCTTGTGAACATTCTGAAGCAAGGCACACTAGGTGATTTTGTCGCTATGAAGGTGAGCGAGTGAATGATGATATAATGCAGGGGTTAAAAAAATGAAAGAAAAAAAAATCCATAGTCTCTAATTCACATATGCATCAGTACCATGTGATCAAGTGACTTTTGAAGCATCTTAAAGAGTACACAAGGGCCAGTATGTATGTCTAGAATCAATTAATGTATGTTGTTGAATGTTTACTTTGCGTACTAAGTCAAAATCTAACCATAGTATGTTACTTTGAAGACATGTAGTCTCGTGAACGCAATAACAAAAGCTCTCAAAAGCTTGAAAAGCGGCAAATATAGTGAGCTTATTTATTATTATTTTTGTCATGGTGTTCAGGTAGCTGAAAGATCGCATTTCTTGTGGAACAACGATCACATCCTTAATCTTGTTATGCAACACAGGCAAGTTATAATGCCTATGATCTTTTCGGCTTTAGAATGGAACAGCCAAAACCACTGGAACAAAGCGGTTCTCAACCTGACACAAAATGTGAGGAAAGTGTTCTCTGAGATGGATGAAGAATTAGCCCTTGCCTGCCAAAGTAAGGTTGAGGAAGAAAACTCGAAGTCGAGCACAGCAGCTGAGAAGCGGAGATTGACCTGGGAACGCCTAGAAACAGCCGCTAACTGTCAACCCTTCGCTGGTAACACGCCAGGTGTGACAGAATCTGCCACTTGTGTTGTTACCTGCTAGGAAGTCCTCGTCCCATGTTTTATTATTATTATTGGATATGCAGGATAAAAGATAACTGGTACGTGTGTATCGAGCTCTAATTCTAATGCGTATAGGATGTTACAAGGTCGTGTCTGCGTCGTAATTCCTACTGAAGCTATCTGAAGCATGATATTCCTCCCTTCTGGACTTCTTTAGAGAGGCGCTTTGGCTGGAATTATCGCGCTTTCACAGCTAGTCGCACGTACGCCATCATGTACGAATTTTAAGTGTAATAGACCAGTAGGGGTTCTGTCATTTTGCCGCTCTTGCCCTCTCCAAGAATTTGGGAGGCCTTGTAATCAGATAAATGTTTCAAAGCAACATATGCAGAGCTTAATCTATGTTATGTCTACTTCACTTCATATTAGTTGTCAAGGTTGATTCTGCTTCGTCTATAGTACCAAGAAATGAATTCATGGAATGCAACCAAAAGATGAAGACAGGTGATCATAGGGTTTCTTGATTCTACTCCAAATTCTGTTGAACAAAAAACTTTGAGCAGAAAATGTAGCCAATATTCAGATGCAGTAAATGGTCCAATATTTTTCTAGTTCGCCTGCTTAGAAATTGTCTCAAAATGAATGTCTACCAAAATGCTGTTTATTCGTTTGTGAAGAGTAGAAAAATTACGGTACATACAACAGTTAATTTCATTCAGTTGCCAAATGGCCTCATCGCAAGAACGTTTTCTCTGTTGCCCCAACAGCCCACAATTTCTAGAGGCTGTGTTATTTAAGAACAACTCTTCTTCAAATTCGAAGCTGGGAATTCGCCTCAGAGCCCTGAAAACATTGTGGGTTTCAGAAAATGTATAAACAAGCAAAGGAAGTCAGCACAGCGGTTAGAAATACTGAAACGAGGTTCACAGCATTGTTGTCCAAGATCTGAAGACCTGAAATCTTCTTTACTGTAGGTCCTGGTTTCGACACAACCTGCAAAAGGAACAAGTATCAGTCCTTTTGCATTCACATTTCTATCAAACTCCCCAAGTAAAAGGAGCATTCCCAAATTGAAGTGTTTGATACATGTAAAAAAACTAAAGACAAATTTGACTTCTATTGCAGCAAAAAATAATCAAATCTATCATTAACCATCTATCTGTCCATGAAAATGGCTGGTAATGTTTCAAGATTTCACCTGATAGGAAATATACATAAGAGATTCTAGCACTTCATTGGAGATGGTCTGTTTCAAAGTTATTACTACAAATAATATATTACCAAATTCAACATATGATGCAGTCATGAAACTTGAAGGCCCGTCTTTATGATTCTTGGAGAGGGCCGATCTTTATATAAGATTGTTGATTTGTCTAATGGAAATAATAGTGCTAAGCATTTTCATTTTTCATCACAGTTAATCTCGCTCCAATTGTTTTGAGGGATAAAATCCACATCTAGAGATGGAAACAAAGTCTTAAGAACATCAAGAAGTTACCTTGTTACGAACACTGCAAAATCCACTAAACTGCAATGTTGCTCCAAGCAAAGAATCTATGACACTTCCACATACTCCTGCCAGAGTAGATAGCGGTATCACGAATAGCTGTTTTAGAGCTACGTCAAGCGTGCATGTTGTTGTAAAAAAGCCCACTAGAATAAATGCAAATCCAATAACAGTGCCCCCTGCAGCAGCAGCCAGAAGTCCAGCTTTTGTCACACCACCATTTGTACCCCTCCGAACTGGCTGATAAAAGGTGATAAAGAATAATAAATAAATAAAGAATATGAAGATGCAGCCAAAAAGGTTTATACTAAAATCTGTCAGCGATGAATCCTCAGCTCAGAACACACAAGATAACGCATACTAACAGAAACAAATAGGATCATTTTTCCCGTTCCAACTTTGAATGGATCCTGAAATATTAACTAATGAAGGATATTGATCCATTAAATAAGAATGACAAGTCAATGAGGTTAAAAAAAACTCTAGAAAGATAATCCACCTTAAAGGTTGTGATCAGCTGAGGCTGCTCATCACTCAATATCCCAAGCTCTGAAGACCATGTATCCCCATTACAGCAGCAATAGTGACCAATTACACCACCAGCCAGGGCTGTCAAAAGGGTCGATTCTTCAGAGTCCAGACATTTATCCTGCGATCCTGTCAACTTCCAGGCAATTATAACCAAAAGGCTTGCTATACCACTATTAAATAGAACTTGATTCCTGCGAAAAACAATTAAAAAAAGTATTAATCATTTGATACAACACTACCACAGTTTCCTACTTTATATTCGGAGCTTCTAAAGCAAACTGTTTCAATTGTTAAATGTTTTACAAGCACAAGAATACCATATCAAAATTTAATCTCTACATTTCAGTTTCCACAAGATAACCTATGGAAGACAATGGTAACATGTCTTTCTTATACCAACCTAGTATAAGAGTAGAAACAGAACTAGGAAGGCGGCTGGGAATCCACGACAACCATGACTACAAAGAGTCTAGCCTAGCCCAAATTCTCGAAGCAGGTAGACCCCTCTCTCTCGAGAAAAACTGAAATTATTCTAGTTTTTTTTAAGCAAACCCTCATCATAAAAATCAATAGGACTTGTACACCACTAATTCTATTTAATAGATTAATATTGATATTTTGACTAACAAAGTACCTTCCTTTTTGCTTCCTTAATTTTCGCTGCATATTCTAAACGACTTATATTAAGGAAAGGAATGGAGGTAGTAAAAAACAACTGATTTTTTTTATGTACTTAATTTAGAAAATCAAAATCAAAATCACCCCATTTATTAACACCAGTCAAATTAGTCCTTAGATTCATAAACCGCAGTAAGCCAATAACAGCATGCTTCAAGTACTCACAAAAAACCAAAAACTTATATGATCAACTTGCCATGACCCATAAAGTCGCAACAACAATATCATAACCCATTAAATTCCCCAGCGGGGATGGATAGAAATCAGACATAAACTTTGACAATAAATGCACAAAGTGGTTGCTCCCAGAATACCACAACCACTAAAACAGATGAATTGATACTGACCTAATATTTGGCAATGAAGGCACAAAGACTAAAAAATATTCTGCATAAAAATGAAAGAATTTGTTGAGTAATTTTAAATCCAGAAGAAAAATTACCAGTTGCGTTGACCTCCCTCTTTAAAATCGGCATCAACTTTTCGTTTCTTCTCCTCCCCAACTTTAGTTAGCTTGGAAGAAGTGAAAAAGAAAGCAAGCAACATAGCTCCAAACCTGCAAAATTTCATCAAGAAAGCATCTAAGAAAAAATCCCATTTACTTATATACACAAAAGTTAAAATAGAAGGAGAAGGAAGGAGCTGCCTGTAATTAAGGGAAATATGAATTGCAAGAACAATGAAGCCAGCAAGAGCTCCTGAGAGGTTAAGGGACTTTCTTCTGTAGGATCTTATGGCAATTGCTGAAGAAATTAATACACCAACTATGGGTTGGATTAGATGCTTCTCCACCATTTCTGGTATTAGTTTGAGCTTTTTCTCTGGAGAGGGGAGGATGAGAAAGAACTGCCTTTGGTGTTAGAAATGGTAATGGCTTGTTGCAAGTGATGGATCCAGAAAAAATTTCACTAGGTCATTTAATATACACAATAATTCACTATGATTATTTATATATTTATTATTTAAATGGAATAAAATATATCATATATAATTAAAAAAAAATCATTGGGACATTTGATATACACAACAATTTATTATGGTCATTTATACATTTATTATCTAAATGAAGTAAAATATATCATATATAATTAAAAAAAAAAATCTTTCTTGTAGCTGTTTTTGGAGTAGCAGTTGTATTTGTTTTTTGGCACTTTGGCTCTGACGCTACGATGGGACGAAGTCCATGAGGCGAGAGAAAAAGCATTTCCATGAGCGTGGGAGAGATAATACCACCCTGGGATAAGTGAGATTAAATCATATCGCATCGCCCAGTAGGGAGTATCGAACCCACGACTTTGAGGTCGCAGTGGCGGCGTCTGCCACTTGAGCCACAACACCTTTGATCACTTTGGCTCCTTGCTTTCCTTCTTCTTCGAAGTTTTATCAACTATCTTGGTGTAGGAATCTTCTGTCCACGTTCAGTGTCCCAATTCCTGACACGTGTTAATTTTTTAATTAAAAAAATTATAATTTAAAAAAATAGTAGAATCAGTAGAAAAAATATGTACACGTATCAATCATCTATTTGTAGTGATAGGAAACAGAACATAGAACATGAATAGATGATTTTTTGCCACCATCTTGAGGGGTAAAAATATTGGTACCAACTGAGGTCTTCATGGATGTCTATCAACCATTCACAATTCGATATATTTTTATTTCCCTCCAATTTTATTCACACTTAGCGAATTGTGAGGGATCGGAACAGACGCAGAAACACCACTTGAGGACATACGATTTTTTTGCCCATCTGGAGACAGAAGGCACTAAAGTCTGGCATATGAAAGATGCTTTTTTCTGATATGGACCGTGATATCGGTAAGAATCTGTCTCCATTCTATAATCCTTTTTTTTTCATCAATAAGAAATTTTCACGTGTTAATTTTTTATTAAAAATTATAACTTAAAATAAATAGTGGAACCCCCAAGAAAAAATTAATATATGACAATTTTTTATTAATATTAGGGAATGTGACGCAGAATGGGAACAGACGATTTTTTTGCACCATGATATTGTGATCCAAAATCAACCACATTATCAAAGAATCTTCTCTCATCTTGTGATTAATTAGTTAATTATGAACCGCATAGTATATTGAACTTGATTCATATCAAAACTATTCCTGATAGATTCACTGGCCAACTCCCAACCTAATAAATAAATATATCACTAGCAGTCCTATTCTGAATTTACTTATGATCTAACTCTCAACTCTCAAATGATGCTCCAGTGCGGAACGGAAATCCACACGAAACTTTTCTCATCAGGATTAATTTTTTGTCGGTTTAAATTAATTTAAAAAAACACTTGTTCGCACGGACACCTGTTTTTAAGCAAAAAAAATACACCTATTTTAAAGTTAAAAACACCTATTTTGAAGTGCTCTGTATATAATGAAAAAAACATATTTCACATACGAACCGAACTGCAAATAATAGGTGTGGAAAGATTGCTTTCTCATAAGTTGTATATATACTCACAAACTAATAAATGCGAGATTCTCAAAACTCCCTTAACGTTCAGGATTGAACATCTTAAGTATGAAATTTGTGAAGACCAGACGTCTATTTACATGTGGCTAAACAATGAAAATAGACTTTAGCCAAACTAAAAAAGAAAAAAAGAAAAAGGAGAATCTTGCAGGGTAGGCATCCGAATTGTCCAGGAAAAGAAATAAATAAAGAAAAGTTGATGGAGCAATCAAAGAAAACTACTTCGGAGTTTTGACCTATGTTATTTCGAACCCTTCATTTATGTTTGTCGTACCCGTGTCTTCACGACAATGGTAAGGGTATAAGATATTTGGTCAATACCGAGTAGACATTTTGTTTTAAATGTTTAAATACCCGACACCTAAATAAATACCCGTACCCGAGTCCAAAGTAAATAGGTTTTGACACCCTCTCAGCACTATCTCCAATACAAAATATTCACTTTGAGATCTACATTTTTTCTAAGAAACAATCTAGTTTTATGAATTTCGAAACAGAAGTTTGCAAACCATAAAGTAAATGGAACTACAAGCATAACAACAAAACAAAGAGCCATCTAATAAATAGGACACTACAGGTTATCATAATTATCAACTCAACCGGTTCCAAGAAATCCAGCCATTTTCCTCCCTGTCAAATAAAAAGTAGCAGTGCTTAGGAAAATGGAATAAAAAGAAAATTCGGAGGTTTCATATAGTATGCAAATTACAGTCAAAATACCACTATCTCAAGGATATGCAATAAAGGACACTATTCTGTTTATTGACGTCCTATTCACGGTAAATAATAAGTAATACAGAGAGAACATCTAGGCAGGAAAAGTATTACTATGCTTTTAGCATAGGTTAATTAATCAGAGACTACTTGTTTTTAGCATATGAGGTTCTTCTCAAAAACCTTTTCCTGCCCTGTGAAATACAAAAGCAGGTTCTCAAATTGCTGCTAATAATAGCATTTTCATGAAGAAATCCAGAAGTATATTTAATGACTACTACTCTTTTGAAGTTTGTCATTTCTATATGTCAAAACCCATCCATGAAAATGGAATAAATAGAGTTCAGAAAGCAGATACTACAAGGAGTTTGCAAAAGGACTTTAAAGTCGGGTCATAGTTGAGCATAAACAACTTCAATGAGAATATGTACCTTTGATGATAGGAAGGCTGTAATTCCTCAGACAGAGACTCCTGTTTCAAATACTAGGCTAAATATAGATAAGAATTGAATGTGTAAGTAAAGCAAACAAAACGTTTGCGCAGATTAATTCATTCAAATATTTGCATCACAAAAAGTAAAATGACACTTCATGGAACATTTACATGAGAATGGTGTGTAAAAAACTTCCAAGAAGGCTGCACATAGTGAAGTCAACCCCTCGCCCTACCTCCTCCTCTCCTTCCTCTTCCTCTACCTCTACCTCTTCCACGAAATCCCGTCCTCTCAGGCGCTCTAGGATCATCTCTTTCAAAATTAAACATGTTCATCCTTATATGATCTGCCGCTGATACCTCAGGAGCATTTTGGGTCTGAATGTACAGAAAAGGAATGGTATTAAATGCTGACCAACGTTGCTAACTTCACTAATGACTGTAGCTTATAGCTAATATGATAAAGATATTGTTTCTTTTAGCAAATTCACTTGAATATATATACATTTCCTCTTTGTTTCTAGGATAAATAACATACATGCAAGTGAAGAAAAATACTTTTAATTACCAAACTTCAGTATGGGCCAACTCAAAACTGTTACTATTACCAGGAAAAAACTCAAAAAGGAACAAACAAGTTCTGATTGTTGTCACTTTATGGCATTGCAAAAAGGAAAAGAAAAGGTTGAAAAGAGTAATCATGCACTCATCTAATAAACGAACAAAAAGAACTATAAGAAATATATCTCCAAATATTTTTCTACAGTGTACGCCTCTAACAGTGATACAATCCTATACTAGGAATGGGATGTCTAAACTTGTGCATGACAAGGACTCAGAACATTTTCAGTTCAAAAGATAAATGATTGAAACTGTACTAGAGATAACAGTCCCTCTTATTATAAGAAGGATATTTTCAATATAACACAAGCTTACATGAATGTCTTCCATATTAAATTTCTCTTGAAGCTCTCGTGCAAGGTCCTCATCTCGGCTAACATCGGGAAAGTTATGTGCTGTTGAAGTGTTAATCCCAGCCTTTCTCCTTTCCCATTCATCTAAAGTGAGAACCGCTGACTCTTCCTCTTGTGCCCTCCCCCTATGTCTTCGACCTCGGGAGTTCTGACCACCACGGGTAGAATGAGTCATTTTCTGAAGGAGCTTTTGAGCAGCTGCTTGATTTTGAACAGGAACTGCTTCAGCAACTGCGAAAGACACAAGATCATGATCATTACATTGGTATGCGCTCCTGACAAGTAAATATATGACCTAATACACAGGAAGATACGGATAAGTGATAACAGCACTATGTGAACCTTCAATGCTGTAAAGTAATCGTATTGAACTTAATGGATCCACGTGGTTGAGGAAAAAGATATCCCATAAAGAGTTTTTATTACATGAAACTGGAAATTTTTATTGGTCTTGGGAATCTGTGCTGGAATTGCTAAGAACCATTTGTGGAGTTTACAGCACAATCTTATAAAAGTGTCTCTTATTATCTTCAAATCTTGTTCTTGTTTTCTTTCAGATTGCTTGTCTTTTTTGTTTCAGATAGTGCAGGAGTACTCAAAGTTTTCCACAAAATCTAGGGGCAGGCGATTGGTCAGGCATCCGTTCATGGTTTTAATCTGTTAGCTCATACAACTAATGTGTCACCCCCCCCAAAAAAAAAGTTTAGTTTAGCAGAACTTTAAGAATATTCAAATTTTCTTGCATAATTTTCAACCTTCACACATTTCCAACCTGTGGATAGTGCAGGAGTACTATAAGGCCTCCTATGATCAGAGTTCATACCAAAGCAATTTGATACGAGGTTTTTCAACCTCATCTTTAGTTCTCCTTCCATATTCCAGACCACAATTAAATACACACGAGGAAGTTCTCACACTTGTCGCCTACCTTGTTTGTCAGGAATGAAACTTCACTGGTCATCATTTTTCATCCATTTGGATAAAAGTCAACCCAGATATTCAAGTGCTCACAAAATAGTGGTACGAAGTAGATATCAAACCTTCTTTTGGTCTTGAATCAGAGTTGGTTGGCCTTTCTTCAGTATCTTCAACAGAAGCAGGTGGCAGCACCTCGGTTTTCCTTTTATCCACTATCACACCATGGCTCTGAGATTCACTTTTCTTCCTCGATGTGGAACTTTCTCCGCTAACAGTAAGACTTTGCGCTGTGCTATTAGAAGATAATCCCGCATGCTCTGCAATAAAGAAAAATATAAGAACATGAAACATATATGACTTTCCAACTACCCTGTTTACTTGCAGACGCAGTATATCAAGAGATTTCTTTAGGGATGTTCTCCAGGGTAAACAATCTCTTTAGGAAGACAAAAAGGACAAGAAAGCATGTTAATAAGGCAAACAAGAATGGCGTAAAGGATCTACTCTGCTGAGGCCGAGATGAACCAACTTGAAACTTCTCAAAGGGTGGAGGCCAACTAGCTCCACTTTCATCTGACGGTCGCAAGGATGGACGTGAAAAGCCTGAATATTTTTGGTTCATTTCCCATTCTTCATAAAGCGACTGAACAAGACCTCCTAACAGCGTTATTGTTTTGGCATTTAAACAGACAATTCCGCTTTTAACAGTGGCTTTATTTTCCAAACGAACCTGTGAAAAGGAAGATGTAAGGAAGCATGGTGAATGCAAACAACAGCAGCAGCGCTTACATAATGCAAAATACAAATAATCAACCAAAAACCCAAGGGTCGGAGAACACCAGTAGTATCTAACAAAACAACGGAATGGAAATCAATTGAAGAAAAAAAAACAAGAAAACTATCTTTTTGTCTCTTTTTTCTGTGTGGCTTCCAAATTCCAATCAAGCAAGGAAATGACCTAGGTACAAGATTAAGATGAAATACTTAAGAATCTTCTAGTTCTCAATGTACGATTATGAATCCTCTTTTAATATCTGGCCAAATGGAGGAAACCCTTCTCCTTTTCCCTCAAAAGAACCCCGATCCGGGTAGGCCCTTAAATTCTAATCAACTTACAAGATTCCTCATCTTTCTCATAGTTACTAAAAGCTACCATATGCCTTTGAAGTCTATGCATGCATGAATTCTAAAAATACACTAATAACAAGTAGCACGATGGAATACATTGTGATGAAAATCCAACAAGTGTAGGCAAATTAATTCATCAAAAACAAACCCAGAGATTTAAACGCGAGGCATACACCAAAATGTCCATAAAAGTTCAAGAATACCTTGGTGCCAGGGACTAGACCATCTGGAATTGACGGTATATGAGAGTATTCTACAGCAGTTATTTCCGATTGTCCATCAGTGAGCTTCAATCTCAACAACCGCTTATTACTTGAATTTCCAGAACTCTCATTCATATTACTCCTTGAAATATCTCTTACAGAAGCTATCTGTTCCCAAGATAAAATATCATATCATGTCATTCAGAAATATGGTGATATATATAATACTACCCCCCAACATTTTGCAAATTCTCTATATTCCAAAATATTTGAGACATTTAGAAACCAATACATGTTTATTATAACTTCAGCTGCCTTACCTCTAACTAATTACTCAACTAAACACTAATAATAACTCTTCGTTCATTAACATGGACGCAACAAGGAACTTAAAGTCGGGGACCAAAGTTAAAATTTTACCTGATGAGGTAGGCGAATGCTAAATTTTTTACTGACATCTCTAAAAAAAAATCAAATATTTATAATAGAAAAATACATCATTTTAAAAATCTTGGAGATGGTTCCGTCTATGGTCATTAATTAAAGACAATGTAGACTTTTTTGTTCAAATTAATTGCTTTCGATTCATTTCCTTTGTCTCGATGATAATTCCAAATGCGACAAATATTTTGGAAAGGAGATAATAGTTTCGTATCCAAAAGAAAAGGGAGGGAGAGAGAGAGAGAATTTACTTGAAGGACTTTGGGGCCTTGAATATGAGAAGTTTGCCGGAGACGAGAAGGTTCGGGTAAGGATTTTCCTCCGATGGACCGTAAATCGAAGTTGATAAGTTCTGATTCGATTGAATCAACATTGCTGCCGGTGCTGCCATGAGAATCTAATTGAGCTGTAATTAGACCTTTAATGGGATCGACATCTTTGAAGAACCAGCCGCGGCTAATTAGGGCTTTCAACAGAGATTCTCTGGCAGATGATAAAGAAGAAGAAGAAGAAGAAGAAGAGGAGGAAATCTCCATTTTAGCGTCTGCTAGGTGTTTGATGTTTGAACTCTGAGAACTGAGAAGAGGAGGAGGAATGGGTGGAGAGAAACAGAAAACCGGGGGTCAGAACGGGCGGGTTTTATTGGTTTCGGTGCTCGGGCATTTTTTATTTGGGCTAGGTGGGCTTGGAGAGCTTGAGTCTCTTTTCCACTATACATTATTCCCCACTTCAACCCAATATCCAAGTACTCGGACCTAATAAAGGGCCCAAAACATCCCTACTTTCCAAATTCCAAGTTTTTTTTCTAAATAAGAAGACAACCCGTCAATAATAAAATGGATAAAGTCACTACAATCAAGGGATAACCCTATAATATAAAACAGGAAGTTGCATATAAGCAACAAATAAAATCTTACACCTAAAATGTGGGTAGGAAAAAACTTATACATTACTAGTAAAAAAAAAAGGCAAATACATAATCTTCTTCTTCGCCATTCTTGAACCACCACGGGGAGAAAAACTCAGTTTCTTAATTTCAGGTTGTTCTTAATATTATACTTCTTTTATCAAATCGGCTATAGTGACTTCTACCCCGTGGTTTGTAGAACCTATCATGGAACAATCTCTCCCTCTCGGGCCATGTCTGAACAAAATTGGGCAACAAGTTAGTGTACCACTAGAAGGTTGTTTCAATCAGGAAGGAAATAGTTGCAACTTGTGGAGTTCGCTACCTCCTAACTAACCCCACTGGACAGTAAATTTGTAGATATGCTCCATAGTGGTCTTTGTGTCATTCCTCGAGAAGGAAGTGAATCTAGCACCTTGAAATCCTTTGAAAACTTGTCACAGTATCTATCCATTCCGGATATGGCTTTTGGTAAGAGGACTTATCTGTCCCGAAAATATTTTCGAATTGCCCCTTTAATGCATCTGCAACCACTCTATTGTCTACTTGTTGGTGATGGTTGTTGTAGGTTGCGCTACTAGCCGGTTGTGTCTGGGTCTGTACGGCTTGGAAAGTGTTTGGGTGGGGACATTTGTTGCCCCCAACATGCGGAACTGACTGGGTGAAATGAGATGTTGACCTTGCCATTGGTATTTTCCCCCAACTTGAAAGGCTGGTTTTCATGAATAGGTTGCTGGTCCGACCATTGTAGGGGCTTGTCATCTAGCATGAAAGACCGAGGTGCCAAGAATAAGTCATTTTTTCAGTCATGGTTGGCATTTGTCCCCGGTTTGGAAAGCTAGTTGCCGGGGATATACCGCTTACCATCAATGATGTTTGTCCCCCAACATGGGAAGATAGAGGATACCAATTTGGCGTTTAGTATGCAGATTTACATTCTTACATAATGTTGGGGTTACTTTGGACAAAATATACCCTTCATTTCATTCATATGTTGGTTTTGTGGCTATTGTAACGTGACCACAAGTTAAATGAGGTTGTTGCTGTGTGAGTTGCTAATTTTGTGGAATGGTCACCCCTTCTAAAATCATGGCATATACTCGGAAGACTGTAGGTACTTGACGGCTTTCTATTGCCAAGTCTAAAGCTAAAAGACATACCAACTAATTGTATCACATGGATTCTAAAGCTAAATGCCTCGAGCTAATGTAAACAAATGTGCAACATAACTATAAAATAGAAAAATATTCAATATGTCACACCCCGTGCCCGGGTCGCTTGGCAACTCATTTGACAATGAGGCACATAACCTTGAGCAGAAATTATAAGTTCCAATATATCATTCTATTAGAGGAAAACAAAGTCTTACATTATAATAAAGTGCAAGTCCATACTAAGAGTTATTACAAACTTAAAGGTTCAAAAAGTAAATAAACTAGTTCAGTTATTACATAAGATCAAGTTAAATCACTCATCAAAGCCCACATCCCAAACTTTCACATACTCATCATCAGCAAATAAGAAAAGTAAATACATGAGCTGTGAATCCCAGCAAGCATCAACACCATTGGGATGAAATATCAAATAGGACTCAAAATTGTTTTCCGACTTCCCAGAAAAAGTAAGAAAACATGCAGAGTTCAACCTGACTTGTAAAGCTTTTAAAAACACTATAGAACATCATAACATAGTTTTCAGAATGCCTCAGAAAGAATCAGAGCAGAACAGAAATCATAAAAGACATAAATGCTCATCCGGTCGACCATTCAAAAACTTCGGAAGAAGGAGTTTCCAATCCGGTCGACCACAAAATCTATCATCCGCAATTGGTCTAGTAGTTTGGTCTGGACAATGGCTCGGTTGACCGAGATCCAATCAGACTCATTTTTAAGATAATTTTGTGAAGGAAAAATGCATTTATGCACCTTTCGAATCTCAGTCCCAAAATACTCAGTTTTCATGCAAATGCATATATAATAACAATGCCAAAACAAGAACAACTTAGCTATAAACCGTACTCGTCGAAATCCAATATTTATACATTGGAAATGTGACACAAGCACCATGTGTTGCTCATCCCAACATACGTACATACACAACATTAGACTATTCGAATATCATTCATGCTATGACTCGACAAATCACACGACCGAACTCAATTGTCTATTCACAATCCTAAAGCAATTATTACAACGACCCCCAACTTATAGCCAAAAAGGGAAATGCATCAGAGAATGCCGAACATGAGTTCAGTTTCTCCCCAAACGAAGGGCTCATAATTTAAGGATTCGTTCATATTGTATCATTACCCATCAATATGGAATCCACAAAGAACGTTTGTAGTCCATAACATTTCTCCCGGTTAAGAGTGGACTCAGAGGCAGAGACAGAGACAGAGAATCGTGAACTTCCGGGTTCATCGACAACCCACACATTTGCAGAGAATAGATACTGCGGTGAGATCGATTCTAAACAAGAGCTCAAGACCAGTGATAACTCTAAATAACACATATCATATACGACTTCCCAAAGCAATAATACCAACAAAGTATGAACATGATAGAATGCAACAACAACATACACAATTATATTCAATGGTTTAACATACAAGTATGAATAATTCGACATTTCATCCTATGCAATAAATCATGCTATAAATCTTTTTAACACAAGTTTTTCAGAAGTTTAAACACCACATTTCATGAGTTTTTGGACAGAAAAAACAAGGGTGAAGATCCTTATTTGTGATTCCAAGCAAGCAAGCAAGCAATTTACAGAAATTCTAGAAAAAACGCAGCAACTTCAAACCCAAATTACCGTTCGCTGAAAACTCGAAACACAGTTCCATCACTTCCCACTCGTAGACCTTTCGAATACGTTCAAAACGCACTAAAGAACTCTGAAATCTGACACCGTTTACCCTCAAAATGTTCAATCTCTCACATACTATCTAATCTGTCAGATTTTCTTTCTCTCTTCTTTTCCCTCTTTTTTTTTTCTCTCTAACTCCCCTTCTAAAAAAACCACTCTCAACTCCCTAAAACACCCTTACAAAATTAGAACTTAAAATTTCTAACTCATACACTTTAGTCTCCATACTAGTCAACCACTACAAAACGACCCTCAACATAAATGTAACACGTAAAAACACAAATTAAACATATAATACATAAAATTAGATACTCATACTATACACGTAAGCTCAAAAAGTTATGGATATCACACAATATTTATATAAAAAAAATTGAATCATGACTACTTAATTCGTTATAAATGCTATGAAAACAGTGATGTGATGTCAAGTCGATTACTTATTTCAATTTTTGAAATTTCTGGTGATGAAGAAATCAGTTTTGAACGTCATTCTCAGAGGCCATTGTTAGATTGAAATTTGAGTGTAAACCTTCAATTTCTCAACTGCTTTCTCCAGCCTTTCACTCAATTCCCCCCAATTACATACATTACTTATGTTGTTCGATGTTGAGAGGAAACCAATTAGAGCTCTCATTTGACTAAAAGTTCAAGTAGCCTTAAAAGAGATTTAAAAAAATTTCAAAGCCATTTTAAGGTATTCTCTCTTAGCTATATTTGGCGGTTAATATTTAATTCTATCAACCATCTCTCCACATGTATAATGATATACCTCTAAAAAATTATATAGAGCGAATTCTATTTATTCGTAATGGTCTTCTTTTTCAACAACTTTTTCATACACAAGTATATTAAATCTGTCAAGAGATTCATAACCCAGTAAAACTATGATCGGTCCACGACCGTGAGGTCACATGAGGCAAATAAATTATTCACTTCCTAGGGCGATCCTCCTCCTCTGGTGAGGTTAAAAAAAAAAAATATTAAATCTTTTTTTTTTTTTACCAAACGAAAAGAATAGAATATGAATCAAACTATAAATCTTTAACTCGGTATTAAACTGCTTTTAACTAATGCAAAAACAAAAAAAGAATAATCAAAATAGTTACAAGGTTACCAGTGGCGGAGCCACAGTGGGGCATGGTGGGGCAAGTTTTTTTTTTTTTGGTTTTAGTTTTGTTTTTGTAACAGCTCATCTCGTGAACATTGTTTATTATACCTATTTTGAATCACTTTACGATTTAAAGTTAAATTATTTATTTAGTTTTAGTTTTAGTTTTATTTTTGTAACACCTCGTCTCGTGAACATTGTTTATTGTACCCATTTTGAATCACTTTACGATTTAAAATTAAATTATTTAGTTTGTGAATTATAGGAATGCCACCACTTATATTTTAACAATTTTGGTTAAAATGGTAAGAAATTTAAGTGTGTAAGAGACTAAAAAATAAAATTACTAATAAAAAATTCACAATGAGCTCTCTTGTAAATTATAAAACTTTCACAATAAAAAGTCCACAATATGAAGCCAGAGGACTTGGAGGTTTATGAAGCACTGGCCAGTAGAGTGAAAATGGTGAACAAAATGTGAATAACTCTAGTCTATAAGATTTCATCAAAAAAAATTTTTTGGCTCCGCCAATATTTATATGCTTTTATGAATTTATTTTGTCAATGTTAATTGTGCCCCCAAAGAAAATTTCCTGGCTCCGCCACTGAAGGTTACATAACTGTCATAGTCACAATGCAAATTTAACAGTAAAAAAAGAGTAAATAATACTTAATTAGGCGAGCGTTTATTTTAATTTAATCAACAGTAGTAAATTTCTCTTATTTTTTACCTTCCACTCTCATAACATAAGAAACAACAGCATTGAGTTGCAATAATTAACAAAGCGAATATTTTAGGGGAAAAAAAAGAATAGATGAATAAAGATCAAATATATTGGTTACTCTAGTTTATTTTAGTTTTTTTAAATGCTAAAACAATAAATTATAAACCAACTTTCTTGATTAATATTTGATTTCTAATATAAAGTAAATGTCTAAAATCTTTCTCTCTTAAAAAAAATGAATACATCCTACCATTGGAAAAGGAGATAATTGACATATTTACGCATCAATACAAATTCAAACTTTGTTATTTCAAGGGAAAAGGGAAAAATTTACTACAATTCTTCATTGAAGAACAACTTAGACTTATAGTTCAAAGAACAACTTTAAGTGGGCAGGCAGCTTAATTGGTTCTCGTGTGGAAAATTGTGCCAAGAAACGTATGATTGAATCCCGACAATCGGTATATTGTTACAATTTTTCGTCAACAACATATAATTTTTGGCTTCGTCTATGCCTTCATCACTTTGTCAGATCGGAGTGTGCGACCCTAAACTCTATCTATCCTGTTAAAAAGAAAAAGCAACTCGATCAATACCATGAAAGAAATGGAAAAATGATGACTTAATACCGTGAAAGGAATGAACACATAGACAATGATCACTTAATAATCCAAGTAGAAATACTTTATCAATTGAATTAAAACTTTGCTAATAATGTGATAACTTATTTGATTAAAATACGCCTTATCAAATACTAATCAGGATTGAATTCGATTCATATACCTCTTCTTGCATCCATTAAAAGAAAATGCCTTGTTCTGAGTATGGATTAATGGTAGATTGATAAAAGATAAATATTACTGATAGTGTTATTAAGAAGGCTCGAATCTTGTAAAAGGGTTGAAATTTAATCCTCAATGTGCACTAGTGTATAACCACTTTTGAAAATCTTTGATTCGTTGTTCGTATTTTATTTTTTACATTCCTTCATTAAGATTTTAAGAATGAATCAATAAAAGTGCTCGTGATGAAACGTTATTATTTATTTAGTCTTTTATATAAAAAATAAAAAATAAACAAGTCGCTCATCTTACGTATAAAATACTAAGGGGTTTTTGCTTTTGCTTTTGAATTTTGATGCTTTTGAATTTTGATTCCTTATCCACGGAAAAATTCCCTATGAGACAGACTTTGCAGGTACCTGTGAGACATGGAGGCCTGTGAGACCTACCCTGCAGGTGGGTCATGTCTAATTTTATATGAGATGAGTGTGGGGCCGTACCCACAAGGGCCGCCCCATGCCAGACTTTCCCCTTATCCACCCTTACCTCATAAAAACAACAAAAAAATTTTGTACCCAACTTGTGTATTTATGTATATATTCACCACTCAAAATTTGTTACGTAGACAGAAAAAATATTTTTTTTACAGGTTCCACTATTTCTTTAAGATTATAGATTTATTAATTAAAAAATTGAAATGTGTCAATTTATTATAGATGACACATGCATGGGTACACAAAAAGTTTTATATTGATAGGTGAGCAAGTTTAAAATTTACATTCAAACCAATGAATATAATACACGTAGGCCAAAAATGTAAATTAATAGAAAAGATAATTAATTTTTTAACATACGTATATTATATTTATTAGTTTGAAAATAAATTTTAAATTTACTCACTCACAAAAATAAAATTTCTCTTAATACACAAGTTTGGGATACATGATTCTTAACCCATAAAAACCCAGCCGTCTTTTATCTCCCTTCCTAAAAAAACAGCACACTTCTCCAACCGTTACATTCAAATCACCACAATAATCCTCTCCCACTCGCACTAATTCCCCGCCAGCAACAACCACCCCTATTCCCAACTCTTATTTTACACGTGTCAGTCTATAACAGCGATTACAACACTTTCCCTTTCCTGCGCGAGTGATAATTCCTTTACCAGCACCATTAAATCCCCGCAATTTCTCTTTTTCCCGCAACATTTAATGCCCCTGCAAGTACTGGCGACAGGAGATGCTAATCAACGATTACTGGTTTTGTGTAAAATTACAGATATAGCCCTTCAAACCAGTCCAGACCGCCATTAATGGAATCCTCAACCACCACTCCCAAGTACTCCATTAGTAGTAGTTAAATTGTAACTCTTTCTCTCTCACACAGTCTTACGTTTGCTGCTGCGTATTTATAAGCCTCTCTCTCAAGTCTCAGCTACAAATGCCAACTCTAAATTTACTCTGCCGCCTTAAAACTCCCTAATCCGAAACCTCTGAATACGTAATTTTTTCGGAAGTAATTTTAGTGATTTTGATTTGAATGTTTTAGTAGTAATAGTATAATTATGTGGAATTCGGTGGAGAATTTGTCGGCGTCCTTCAGAGAGGAAGGAGACGATGAGGAGGTGTTGCTGTGGGCGGCGCTGGAGCGGTTACCGACGTATAATAGAGTAAAGAAGGGGATTTTTAAGAATGTTTTGGGTGATAGAATGGAGATCCAAGTGGATCGACTTCAAGTTGAGGATAGAAAAGTTATTTTGGATCGGCTTCTTAATTCTGTTGATGCTGACTGGGAGTTGTTCTTCGACCGCATGCGTCGCCGTTTCGATAGGTTCATTTCCCCCATTTTTCGGCTTTCTTAATTCTCTTGCTTGTGTTTTTTGTTGTTTAGCTCACCAGATCTTTTATGTCTCTGCCTGTAGTATTCTTAATTAATTAGTTTTCACACTAGTTTATCTTGTTTAATTTAAAATATATGAGAGAAGTTTATATAATTAGAGCTCCATAGAATTTGATTTGGGGAATATGTGATTGGTACTTGTTGAATTGGGAAATTTACCAAATCTTCACTTTGTTTAAGTTGTCATCATTTAATTAGAGTCACGTGGTTGTAGAAATAGCTTAGGAAGATATGGAAAAGAATTCTGTAGTCAATTTTAGTCTTAATTTAAAGATCATGGGGTATCACTTTATCAATAGATGTACAGTTCAACAAAAGCCTTTGAATTGGTTTTCTATTTAAGAATTTGTGTCTCGGGATTGAAAAAGTGCATTGTTTGTGAGAACAAAATTGGGGTGCAAAGTGAAAATTTAAGTTCGAGCTTGAAATGAAAATGGAGAACAAATGCACCGTACTGTTTTTTTTTATATGAAAAATCTCACTTTGATATTGTTCCTTTTGGGAATCCCAGGGTTGATTTGGGTTTTCCAAAAATAGAGGTTAGATTTCAGCACTTGAAGATCGAATCTTTTGTTCATGTTGGTAGTAGAGCATTGCCAACCATTCCAAATTTTCTTTTTAACATGACTGAGGTACTCCTAATTTCTTGATTTCTTTAAACTGTTACTTATTATGTTTATGCTTGTACATTTGTTTATGCTTGTTTCCTTCCCCTTGTTGGAAATCAAGGCTTTCTTAAGGCAGCTAAGGATATACTCTGGCAAGAGAAGAAAATTGTCGATTCTAAATGACGTTAGTGGAATAATTAGACCTTCCAGGTATGTATATACCAACATTACTTTTTTTATTTTTATTTAGCTTCTGTAGTGCACATAAATGATCTGGATATGTCATGTGACGGTATGGGAGTTACTTTGCAGGTTAACACTACTGTTAGGTCCTCCAAGCTCTGGGAAGACGACATTGCTGCTGGCCCTTGCTGGACTTATAAAATCTGATTTACAGGTACTGGAACTCTAAAATCATTTTTAAAAAGTTGTGTTATCAGTAATATCATGCCACTGAGCACCACAAGTACTGAATTTTCAATCCACCAAAACCTTGATTTCTTTGAAGATGTCAGGTAAAATTACTTACAACGGACATGGCTTCAAAGAGTTTGTTCCTCAAAGAACAGCTGCATATATCAGTCAACAAGATTGGCATGCGGCCGAAATGACTGTGAGGGAAACTCTGGACTTCTCAGCACGTTGTCAGGGAGTTGGAACAAAATACGGTAAGGTTCACAATTTTATTCTCGATTGTTTGTGAAATCACATAAATGCTGAATTGCATAACCTTTAAACAGATATGCTTTTGGAACTTTCAAGAAGAGAAAAATATGCTGGAATAAAGCCCGATGAAGATCTTGATATATTCATGAAGGTAAAACTATTTGTGTTGATGGCTTGATACTTATTGCTCTTTCAAGTTTATTCAAATTAATTTTAAAGTTTTTATGCTGAAAGGCATTGGCTTTAGAGGGGAAGGAGACGGGGCTTGTGGTGGAGTACATTTTGAAGGTACTTGGAAAGATTTTGGCTATTGTTGATCCCCCAGATATTTTGCTATCTTACTGTTATAGACTGTCCTCAGCCCACAGAACTGAATTACTAGAAGTGAGAAGTTAATAAATTTATACTTATAAGCTTGATCAGAGCTCCAGTGACTCTTCCCCATTTTGAGATCATCCTGAAGGTCTTTTGTTTTAATGTTGAAGTACAAGCACCAAGATTTTTAGATGATGCCATACTGCAGTTCAGAAGTACTTTTCTGTGTCACAGAGAGAGAGAGAGAGAATCAAACACAAATTTCCTTTTTTTTTTTTTTTTGGTTTGCATATCAAAGCATGTTAATCCAATGGAAGTGTGTCCACTCATCACCACTTGGAAAAGAAAATTGGGATTTAGGAAACTAACTCTAGAATAAACAGGACATTTGACGTGAAAATCATAATTGTCCTGCTGCTGTTTTACAAATCATATTTATCAGTTTTCTTGCTTTAATTAACTACTAAAATATGTAGCACAAAGATTCTAGGGTTGGATATTTGCGCGGATACCCTGGTGGGAGATGAAATGCTGAAAGGGATATCTGGGGGCCAAAAGAAGCGGCTTACAACGGGTAAATGCTTTGGCTTTGCTTAGTGGATCATGGAATGTGATATCATGCTAACATCAAGATGTACTTTGTAGGTGAGTTATTAGTTGGTCCTTCAAGAGTGTTATTCATGGATGAAATATCAAATGGACTTGACAGTTCAACTACCTTCCAAATCATAAAGTATCTAAGGCATTCAACCCATGGGCTTGATGGAACCACAGTTATTTCTCTCCTTCAACCAGCTCCTGAGGCTTACGAGCTATTTGATGATATCATACTCTTGTCTGAAGGCCAAATTGTCTACCAAGGTCCCAGAGAAGATGCTCTTGATTTCTTTGGATTTATGGGATTTCAGTGTCCACAGAGGAAGAATGTTGCGGACTTCCTTCAAGAAGTAAGTTGTAGATTCCATGAAATGCAAGTTATGGTCTCCTTCAGGTTTTGTTAAGGTAATATACTGTCTCTGTAGGTTGTGTCAAGGAAGGACCAGCAACAGTATTGGGCTGTTCCTGATCGCCCTTATCGATATATACCAGTAGGGAAGTTTGCAGAATCTTTTCGCTCATACAGACTTGGCAAGAACTTAACTGAAGAGATGAATACTCCATTTGACAAACACTATAATCATCCAGCAGCTTTGTCTACTTCTCAGTATGGGGTGAAAAGGAGAGAACTTCTTAAAACCAACTTTGATTGGCAGTTGCTTCTAATGAAAAGGAATTCCTTCATCTATGTTTTTAAGTTTGTTCAGGTAAAGTTACCACTACATATCTTAAGAAGTAGCCAAGAAATCTCAAACTAATGAATAAAAATAACATAATGATATTCCGACCTTGTGGGTAAGGTTTTTTTTTCTTTCTGAGACTCACACTCAACTAAGTGAATATTTTGTTTATCTTATGAAGGTATAATTCATCTAACTAAGCAATTTTATGTCCCACATTTCAGCTTTTTTTGGTTGCTATGATCACCATGAGTGTTTTTTTCCGCACAAGATTGCACCATGATACAATTGATGACGGAGGTCTTTATCTTGGGGCACTCTATTTTTCAATGGTGATTATTCTTTTTAATGGATTTACCGAGGTTTCAATGCTGGTTGCCAAGCTTCCTGTACTCTATAAGCACAGGGATTTGCATTTCTACCCTTGCTGGGCCTATACTCTTCCTTCTTGGCTGTTAAGTATTCCAATTTCAGTGATAGAGTCTGGTTTCTGGGTAGCTGTCACCTACTATGTAATTGGATATGATCCAAATATTATCAGGTAAACCTACTTAAGTTGCACTGGAATGTATTGTAAATTCTACCTCACAGAGTCTATAATATCTGATTTTCTACCTTGTAGGTTCTTTCGGCAATTCCTCTTGTTTTTCTTTCTGCACCAGATGTCCCTAGCTCTTTTCCGCCTGATGGGTTCCTTGGGCCGAAATATGATTGTTGCCAATACGTTTGGATCTTTTGCGTTGCTAATTGTAATGGCTCTTGGAGGATACGTAATTTCAAGAGGTAAGGAACATTTCTATTCCAGTTGTGGCTTTTATCACCTCTCTTTCTCTCTGTAGTAACTGTAGAGCCTTGTCTATTCATTTTCATACCTTTTGCAGACAGGATTCCTGGATGGTGGATTTGGGGTTTTTGGATTTCACCTTTGATGTATGCTCAGAATGCTGCTTCTGTGAATGAATTTCTTGGGCATTCTTGGGATAAGGTAAATTCTTATCCTCAGTGCAACTATACACAAGCTTATAGTTCAAGTAAATTTAGCGGTGTACGTTTGATAATCTGTTGTTTAGAAAAACAGAACATAGACGAATGACTGAGAGCATCCAGAAGGTTGGAGATGGACAGATTCCTTGCCTTACAAGTGCAATGCCCGTACTTGCTTAGTATATGGGTATAATGAGGACCCAGTGGACCTGTTATGAGACAAAGTACAATGGACCTATTATAATTAATACTGATAAAGCTAGTTTTTCTTGTCCTTTTATCTTGGGGAGGAGGTTGGATAATTTAGTTCCTACTTGTTTTATTTGCGGAGTTCACTGGAAATTGAATTTAAGGCAAGTAGTTCTCAATTAAGCAGCAAGGGTAGGAAATATTTCTTCAAATCTATTGTGAAACTGTTTGGAATTCTAGTTTGTAACTCTCTATAATAACCCTTCATGTCCCTTTTTACAAATAAAGAGTTCATATATCTCAATAAAGGGATAAGCATTTCATATTGTTCTTGTACTTTGCAAAAGAAAATGTTCAGATATTTCTGAAGTATGGAATCATCATAAACTCCATGGATTAGTTATGATACTATCGTTTTAATCATTGCTTGTTTGTTTATGCAGAGAGCTGGTCACAACTCTGAATTTCCATTAGGTGAGGCAATACTGAAGGCACGGAGTTTGTTCCCGCAGAGTTTCTGGTACTGGATCGGTGCTGGTGCTCTATTTGGATTCACAGTGTTATTCAATATCCTGTTTACTTTCTTCCTGAGCTTCCTTAACCGTAAGTTATCTACTTTAATTGCCCCCTAAACATTCATTCTCATTTCCAGAGAAACTGGAACAGTCTCTGGAAGTTTGCCAAGAGTGGAGGAACTTGCTACTTTTCCTTTCTTTGTGATCTGTCTATAGATATTCCTGATAGAGTATATATCTCACGTATGCGTTTGTGAAATGCATGGTGTAGCCTTGGGGAAACGCCAAGCTGTTGTTTCTGAAGAAGAGCTTCAAGAGAAAGATGTCACAGCTAATGGAGAACCTGTTGTTATTCAGCTAAGAGATTATTTTCAGTTTTCAGGCTCACTCGCTAGTAAGAAAATTAGCAAATTTTTTTTTGTTTAAATATTTACGTGGCATGAACTATGATATGTCTGCTTAAATGAATTCAGTATTTTCTATATTAATTTTTTTCTTTTTCAGCCATTCTGAACTCATCTATTTTGCTTTCATCTTTTCTTGTTTTTTCAGGGAAAAGCTTCAAACAGAAAGGCATGGTTCTTCCGTTTCAGCGACTTTCTATGTCTTTCAGTAATATCAACTACTATGTAGATGTGCCCCTGGTAAGTACAACTTTACCATCTGCAAATTAGTAAGAAAAATTTAGAGAAACTCTTGGCACCTGGAGTCATTTCAGGAACTGAAGCAGCAAGGAGTATTGGAGGACAGATTGCAATTGTTGCTTAACATTACCGGTGCCTTTAGGCCTGGTGTGCTTACCGCATTGGTTGGAGTAAGTGGTGCTGGGAAAACCACTCTTATGGATGTACTAGCTGGTAGGAAAACAGGTGGTGTAATAGAAGGAGACATCCATATATCTGGTCATCCAAAAAGGCAAGAAACATTTGCTCGGATATCAGGCTACTGTGAGCAGAATGATATTCACTCGCCTTGCTTAACTGTTCTGGAATCGCTTCTTTTCTCTGCTTGGCTGCGACTGTCATCAGAAGTTGACTTGGAAACGCAAAAGGTAACTTACATTTTGTTGCTCTTCCGCACAATTTAGGCATGAGTTAAACTATGGATAATTGTGCTTTCAGGCCTTTGTTGAGGAGGTGATGGAACTTGTGGAGCTCACACAACTAAAAGGAGCTTTGGTTGGTCTACCAGGAGTTGATGGATTGACCACAGAGCAAAGAAAACGGCTCACTATTGCTGTTGAACTGGTAGCAAATCCGTCCATTGTATTCATGGACGAGCCCACATCCGGTTTGGATGCAAGAGCTGCAGCCATCGTGATGAGGACTGTGAGGAATATAGTGAATACTGGCAGAACAATTGTTTGCACGATACATCAACCCAGCATAGACATCTTTGAATCCTTTGATGAGGTCCTCTACCTTCCTTCATGCATGTGCTAGAATTACCTTTGCTATATTTCATTTCATTCAGACTACTAGCGTGTGTTTTTGCTGTTGATCGCCTATGTGCTTGTGCATGTCTTAGATACAAAAATTTGTGCATTTAGAATCATTTTGAACTTGCCAGGATGAAAAATGCAAACATAAATGTTACTGCCTTTGATTTTCCTCGTGGGCTATTATGTTGTTTCATCTGATCTACCGAAGTACAAGTTCCACCTGGCTGACATGTTTCTGAAATTTAGTCTGTGCTCAATGCTATGTGATTGTCTTCTTTTAAGACCTTGCTTGTAAAACACGCATATTACCTTTTCAGGTGATTTTTTCTGGGTTTTCTGATATTTCAGCTTTTATTTATGAAACGAGGAGGAGAGCTCATATATGCTGGTCCTTTGGGGCCTAAGTCATGCAAATTGATCGACTATTTTGAGGTTGAAAAGTTAAAAGTTTTGATTTGCATCTTCGTGTATACTTGCAAAGCTATTCCAATACTTTGGTTTTTATTTCTTTTGGATTGTGCTTTTAGGCTATTGAAGGGGTATCAAGGATAAGATCTGGTTATAATCCTGCTACATGGATGTTAGAGGTTACTTCATCAGTAGAAGAAGATCGTATTGGTATTGATTTTGCTGAAGTTTACCGAAGATCAGATCTATTTAGGTGCATACATATCAACTTTTATTCTTCCTTTCCTTCAGCCTCTATTTGGATGTTGTTTTTGCAATTAACTTTGTTTCTCTTTTATGTTGCAGACGAAATAAGGAGTTGGTTGAAAGGCTTAGTAAACCAAGCGATGATTCAAAAGACTTGAATTTTCCAACCAAGTATTCTAAATCATTTTTTCATCAGTTTCTGGCATGTCTCTGGAAGCAAAACCTCTCTTACTGGCGAAACCCACAATACACGGCAGTTCGCTTCTTCTACACTGTTATTATCTCTTTGATGCTAGGAAGTATATGTTGGAGATTTGGCTCTAAAAGGTTTGTATTTGTCAAATATTAGTCTCTACTTATTCTTAGATTAATTATATTTTCTAGTTTCCTATTCTTAGATTAATTAATTAGATTAGACCTTTTGACATTCTTGCATAGATTAAAGAAGAGGAAAATAATGATATTTTTCCTATTATATTGTTTGCTAATTCCACTAACATAATGGAGAAGGAGAGAATTGTGTTTTGTGTTTTGGGGTTAAGGGTACAACCAAGCCTTAATCCCAAAAGATTGGGGTCGGCTACATGAACTAAATCAAGAATCACGTAAGGTCATCCACATGGATGCATTTCTCTCCATCTCTTTCGATCCCAAACAAAACTCTCATTTAATTCTAGCAACTTTATATCCCCTTTTATCACTTCCGTCCAAGTCTTTCTCGGTCTCCCTCTACCTCTTACGCCCTCAATATTACATAATCCTTCAATTCTCCTAACTGGAGCATCACTTGGCCTTCTTTTAATGTGCTCAAACCAACGCAGACGGGTGCTACACTTACCTTCTTCTGAATAGTCTCGTTCCTTACTCTATCCATTCTCGTATGCCCAGGCATCCATCTTAACATCACTTGGCCTTCTTTTAATATGCCCAAACCAACGCAGATGGTTCTCTCTCATCTCGTCTTCAATCGGTGCTACACTTACCTTCTTCTGAATAGTCTCGTTCCTCACTCTATCCATTCTCGTATGCCCACACATCCATCTTAACATACGCATTTCCGCTACATGCATTTTCTGAATATGACACCTCTTAGTTGCCCAACACTCTGTTCCATATAACAATGCCGGTCTAACGGCGGTTCTATAAAACTTTCCCTTTAATCTCAGTGGTACATTACGATCACACAAAACACCAGTTGCATTCTTCCATTTCAGCCAACTAGCCGTCAAGCTCTCCGTCCTTTTGAATAATAGAACCAAGATATCGAAAATACTCACTCTCTGGAATATTTTTGTCACCCAAAGTTACTACAGTTTGCTCTGTAGTTCTACTAGTACTAAACTTACACGCCATATACTCTGTTTTACTTCTACTAATCCTAAAACCTTTAGATTCTAAGGTTTGTCTCCATACCTCCAACTTGGCATTAACACCTCCTTTTGGGAGAGGCCAAATATTTTGGGTAGGGAAAAAGGCACTAAAAGGCCTTATTCTGAAGCTGAGGGAGTAATATACATCCCAAGTTTAAGAGTTCTATTTAAGAAAAGCAACAAGATGTTTTTTTGTAGAGGAGGTCATGAGGACTACTCCAGTCCAAAGTTTTCACCAGAATTGATCATATGATACAGAAGCTGATAGAACATACTGGACTCATTTGTGTAAAAGGCGTTAATTGACATGATTATAAGAGAATTATTTTTCTGACATGGAGCCATGTACAACAATCAGGAAACTATTACCAAAAGCAGAGTGAAAAGATTTCTCAAGATGGGTTTCTTAACAAGTTAATCAACAAATTGCATTAGCTAGAAAACAAAACTGCCTCTCTTTACTGCGATGATTGGATTAACACGATGAGATGCTTTTAGGCGGATGAATATTCCTGCAAAGGGAAGCCATTCTTAGTGCTGAAGTGACTAGCCAAATGCAGAGAGCAAACGACATTCACGGCCTATCCACCCTTATTCCCTGGCTTCTTTTGCTTTTATGTTTTTTTTTAAGTGCATCAGCTTTGGCTCATTCTTAACTAAGTTCTTGACAGTTCTTTTTTTTCCATAATCTTATGTTTGTAAATCTTACAGGGAAAAGCAGCAGGATTTATTTAATGCTATGGGATCCTTGTATATAGCTGTGCTCTTTGTTGGAATCACCAATGCAACCGCTGTTCAACCTGTTGTTTCTGTTGAAAGATTTGTTTCGTACCGAGAAAGAGCTGCAGGAGTGTATTCTGCTCTGTCGTTCGCATTTGCTCAGGTTTATTTCTGATAAGTCAAGTTACTTTTCTTCTTTTTTTTCTTCTCTTTTAGGGAATCAGCAATGGTCTTTGGTTGCAGGTTGCTATTGAGCTCCCGTATGTATTCACGCAATCACTAATTTACTGTGGGATATTCTACGCCATGGCAGCCTTTGAGTGGACTGCTTCAAAATTCCTTTGGTATATTTTCTTCATGTATTTCACTATGCTCTACTTCACCTTTTATGGCATGATGACTACTGCTGTCACTCCAAATCACAATGTGGCCGCAATAATCGCTGCTCCTTTTTACATGCTCTGGAATCTTTTCTCTGGATTTATGATAACTCGCAAGGTAATATGGAAGAAAGAAAAGGATTGTCCGTATTTAAATGTAGTCATTTAATCTTTCCAATGTTTTCTGTAACAAAATTACTATTTGTTTATGTAATTCTTAGCATTGCGAGTAGATCAAAATTGGACAAGAAAAAGATCTTCTAATGAAGTTTCGTTTATGTAAATAAATTTCCTTTATACAGAAAATCCCAATATGGTGGAGATGGTATTACTGGGCAAATCCTGTGGCATGGACTCTATATGGCCTTGTTGCTTCACAGTATTCAGACAGTGACAAACCAATACTGCTTTCAGATGGAATTCATTCCCTTCCCACAAAGATTTTAGTCCAGAAAGTTTTCGGGTATAAGCACGATTTTGTAGGCGTTGCCGCGATTATGGTGGTTGGTTTTGCCGTCCTTTTTGCAGTGATCTTTGCTTTTGCAATAAAATCTTTTAACTTCATGAAGAGATGATTTGCTGGTTAACATCAGGACCTTCTTAATTTCCTCATAAAACTGGAAATGGTATTTATTTGTATAGGCACTTTGATGTCCATAGTTTTCATTCTTTGGAATAGGAGACAATAATGGACTGTTTATTTTCATATTTTTTTTCCTCCTGTTTACTCATAAGGAAATTACTGGTTAATGTAAAGATGTGTATCCTAGCATATACTGCAAGTATAATCATGTTTTGAACCAAAGAGCTCAAATGTTTGCTTCCTGATTAATTAATTTTCGGGTTGTTTTCTACTATTTGTCATTCATTGTATTAATTTCTATTTTCTCTCTGCCTTGCAAAATATCAAGCTCGTGCAGCTATACTAGTCTTCCGTCTTCCGAGTTGGAAGTACTAAACCAACTACCGATAGTCTTCCTTAACAACTTTATAACCAATATTCAAACCTGCATATAAAGTTGGAAGGCATACAATCTTACCAGTTGCAACCACACGAGTTAGCATGGACGAAGCCAAGAATTTGGCGTTGGGGGCGAAAACTGCAAAGTATGTCGAACTACATATAAAAATTGCAAAAATAAATATTGGGGGAGTGAATTTGATAAAATATTTCAAACTACATTTAAAATTTACTATATCTAGTAGTATTTTTAAAAATCTCGAGGGCGACTGCCATCCCCGCCCCTTCTGTCTTCGTTCTATTAGAGTCGACACAATTTTGAGTTTAAGCTAAGCATGAAAAGAAATGCATAAACATACACTTTAATTTTTGCTAATACTAGCGGGTAAACGTGCTTCACACGTAATAGGAATTTAAATTCTGTGGATCTAATTTGTTCCGATTTAGATCTAATTTGTTTAAAGAAATTGAAGCACCGGTGCAAGAGATTATTTAAGCCCCTTTATTATTATTATTTTATTTTAATGTTGCAAAGCCCGGAATCAATCAAAGTAGGATTCGGTATTCTAACATGTTCGAAACTAAATAGAATAAAAAAAATTCCAGACATAATGCCAACAAAATAAGATAATTTATTTTCAAGTCCTGCTAAAACCAAAAACTTTTCAGTAACATTTACCCTTTTAAGTTCTTCCAGTAGACAGTTAAGCAGCTATGGGTTATAGCTTTTAGATTCTCTGTAAGAACAAAAGATTCTATTCTATACTTGTGTATGAGCCTATCATCAGTATCTGTAGAATTAGGACCAAGATTCTATTCTATATTATGTAAGAGCATCAGTAACTGCAGAACCTGGGACATATATGAACAAGATCCAAAAACTTGTCAGTTAACTACTTTTGACGCAAAATATCATCCACCTCCGAAAACCTGACACTCGTTAACTGACTTCAAAATCGATTCATTTCTAGAGCTTGATGAGATTATCATCACCAGCAGAAGCTACCAAAACAGAACGCTGTGATACTGCCAACGCATTGATTGGCTGTTCGAGCAAAGTTGCCATCTTGTTCTCAGCCATGTTCCACAGCTCCAGAGACTGAAAATGAGAGAACCCCACTCTTATAAGGACGAGCATTAACAAGTGAATAGAAATTACAAGGGGGGAAAAACGGCATTATACCTCCTTCAATTTCTATTTTTCAGCATGTTTAGAGAAGGGATTAAGACTTTGGAGAGGTTCTCCCTCAACCTTATTCATAAGGGGCTGGGATAGAGGTAAAATTCAGTAACTTACGGTAAACAAAATCTACGAAACTTTTGGTCTTTATATGTGAGTGGTTTTTTTTTCTTTCTTATCAAGGCAAGCAAAGAGGCGTGCCACGGGCTTAAAATGAACTGGAGTAAACGATCCTATACCGACAAATGAATGTTTCATAGCCTCTAATCTCTAAAAACAATAATGATTTGCACAAGGATATATAAACTGGTGAAGAAGAGGGAGTGTCTTGCCTGATTGAAACCAATGACTAGCGAGGAAGAATAGCAGGGATGGAAAACACAGCAATTGAATTTTTTGCTGCTGATGCTCAACTCATGTATGCAGTCTTGCGTTTCCCCCGAACCAACCTTCCAGACCCTAATCAAATCCTCGCTTAAAGAAGCCAGGTATTCACCAGTGGAATTCCAGCATACAGAAATAACATTTGTTGCATGACCCTTCATGATGACAAGAAGCAAAAAGAAAACAAATAAGCACAATGTCTTACGATAGAACTCAAAGTCTACTCAGTATTTTGACTGATCACAAGCATGAGTAACTTTATGCATTTCATTGTCCAACAATATAGTATTGAGTACAAGCATGAAGAAAGCCATAGGTTTAATGGAAAACTATAAATCTGCAATAATAGCGTTATAGCAATCAATATCTTGTGCTCATTCCCTCGTATGCTCTCTCTGTGTCTCTCTCCCATCCGAGGCACTTGGAGCAGAAGTGGGGGCTTTTCGGAAGTTATTGTACTGCTCTCTTTCTTCCTTTCTTCTTCTTCTCTCTTCTTTTTTATTATTTATTTTTTTGCATTTTTTTTAGACTACTTTCTGATGTTGGTATATCCCAACCATGAGCATGAATGACATATTACTAAGCATACACAAATTTTTTATTGCTTTGGCTGTAGCTTTATGGTTACAAGTTGACAGTTCCTTCGGATTTCTTGCAATTGAAACATTTAGGTAAAAGCTCACATAAAACGGGGATAAAGATTGTCTACTGAAAAGACATAAAAAGACCGACCAACCTTAAGTGAATATCCATAAGTTTGGGCTGTCTCTACATCGATTATAGATACACCACTCCGAACAGCAGCTGCCAGGTACCTCCCATGGATAGGTTGAAACCTCACCTGAGTTGCGTCAGCCTGAAAATTGTTCGGAGAAAAGAACAGAATAAATACGACTAACAATAGAAGATGAAGTATTTGATGCAAGAAAAAAGACGTGTATGTGTTTCTTCACGTGGACTTTTTGGGGACAACAAAGATATTTAGAAATTCTTCAAGGTCTTGTACCTTTGAGAGTCCAGTACAACCACCAGACTTTATACTCCAGTAACGAATTGCAGCAGAATCATCACAAGAGCAGACCAGGTCCTCCTTCTTTGGGTGAAAGTCCAGAGACATAACAGGAGCGTGACCAACAAAAGATCTCAGAGAATCGCCTGGCTGTACAGAGAAGCGGCCTGATCAGTAACAGATATTTTCAAGTTCAAAAGCAGATTTACAGGCTCAAATGATAGATTTTTGTAAACCATTCAATTTCCAATATCACCTACTGCCTTCAACAAATCTGGGTTTAAAAAAGCGCGCCTGAGGCGCGCCTAGGCGCGAGGCGACGTGAGGCGAGGCTGAAAACGCCTCCGGGGGTCTGAGGCGAGGCGTGTCCACGAGGCGAGGTCGAGGCGACCGAGTCGAGCTTGAGGCGACCGAGGCGAGCCTGAATCTGAGGCGACTGAGGCGGCCTGAGGCGACCAAGGCGACCAAGGCGCACAAAAATGAAAAAAATGCATCACAGGCTCATATTTCATCTCTTTCTTCTTCTTCTTTAAATTTCTTTATCCTCTTCTCTTCTTCTTTCTTTTTTTTATAATAATATTTCATCTTATTTTATTATCCTATATTTAATCCTTTTTTTCTGAATTTTTTTTCCTGAATTTTATCAGGCTCTCTGCACTCTAAGATGAGTATTAGTTTGTATGAGATAATATATGAATGTGAATATGCTTTATGTTTTATTTTCCATGTTTTTTTACTCAACTTTAAGATGTTGGGCACTTGTGAATGATAGTAGTGGTCTTTTTTATGCGTTTAACAGTTTACGATATTTTTGTGGTCAATTTGGGAGATAGTATAAAATATATGCTTTTATCTAGTATTTATAATATTGAAATAATGTTTATAATACAAAATTGTATATAAATTTAATTTATGACAATTTTTGCAAAAAAAGTGCGCCTCGCGTCCTTGAGGCGCGCGCCTCGAACGTTCGCCTCGCGCCTCATCGCTTCGGTCCCTCGTCGCCTCGGTTCGCCTCGCGCCTTTTAAAACTAAGCAACAAATAATGATGTTGTTAATAACGGAATATGAGTTGCAATATTTACCTGTCCTTCGGTCTTAAATATAATCAAGGGACAGAATGAGAAAGGTACATGTCAAAATGCAAGGAACAACCGACAAGCGACATATGTGAACTAGACACTACATCCGTTACAAGAATTTTATCAATATTACGTGAAAACTCACACAAGAACCAGATCTGCTAAAATTCATACAAATTCCTCCAGTATCTGAATTGATTAGAGTACGTGGATCAAATAAGTGCAGAAACACAAATGCGCAGAGAACTGTGTAGACAAGGAAAACAAAAGAGAAATGAGCTTAGCTTACGTTATTGGCATTCCATATCTTGACAGTCTTGTCACGAGAAGATGTAGCAATCCTTGGTAACCTTGGACTGAAACGAATATCTGTAATTAGATCAGTATGTTCTTCTAATATGCACTTTTCCTCTCTTGTGTCCACACACCATAGCATGATCTACAACAAAAGAATCAGGAAAAGGAATGAGTTCCCAAGGAAAATTGGAAGAGAAATCAAGAACTAAGAGAACTGAAACTCCCAGTGCATTAATCGTGCATGCAAATAATCTACCAAACAATTTGGTTATAAGTACGTTCTTTACCTTCTCGTCATTGCCACTAGTCGCGATAAGCTTTCCATCAGATGAGAAATCACAATGATTTACTAAATTTGCATGAATGATCCCGACTTCTGAGAGAGTTATATCTGTTTTCCACAGCAAGAATTAACCACAGATAAAAAAAAAGAAACAAATGAAATTATAGACCAACATCACATGATAATATATAGGCAAAAATCTATAAATATTGCATTAGTTCTACCTCGGCTGCTTTCCAAGCATACAGCAGTTACATTTTCCAATCCAGGATTAGATGAAGATAGGAAGGAATCAACATTGCCAGCCAAAGATCCATTGTTATCTGAAACAGCCTGCAGTGGATAAAAAGTCAGTTTGACACAGACTGGGAAAGCAGACAAGTGAAGTACGCATGACCTACAATCCTCTTCCAACTAGATGTAGTTTGAGAAAACTTGAGGCTTCTTATTAGATAGTAATCATAAACAGTAGCTCGTAGTTTTAAACTGACTTGTTCTATAAAAACTGATCCTAAAATAATTTGACATGGGATATTGTCCAGATACTACTAGAAACTGAAATAAGAAGATATTCACTACTTAAGGTTTTAACTTTTGCATTTTGTCTCACTTTCAAGGATATTCACAAATTTTGCATTGCTGCTGTATGACCAAATTAAGATTTGCTGGCAAGTAAACGAACTTACGTTACACCAGTATTCTTGTAGTGGCACAAGATGGCATAACATTAAACACATAAACAAGAAAGGTCTTTCAAGTGTCAAATCAGAGTGTATTGTGCAATTTCAAATCAAAGAACACTATATTAATTTCCTGTGGTAACTTCTGGTTTGTAAAAACTGCATTCTGTATAGTTCCTCAAACTTAAACAGATAACTTAGTTGAAATAATGTTCCTCACCAACTGATTTGCCCCCAATGTTTGTGGCCCAAGACTACCACTGCAGAAAATATTTGTATCAGAGGAACTATCTCCATGAGGCCCTGTTTTGTCTATTGACGGCATTGAAGCTGATGTTTTTGATCCGCTGATGTTTCCAAATCCTGAGATGTTGGCAGGATCCACAGATGACATCGGCTGCTTTCTTTTCCTCAAAATCTGATTCTCTGTAGCCTAAGTATGTAGGAAATGATGAGTAAAAAAGACTGCATTTGTGTTTTACAAACAACCCAATGATTTGAGCTATTTAAATGAACCCTTCTCATGAAAATGGTTCTTGTGGTGCAAGACAAATAGAACATAGACAAAAACTAGGAACTAAATCAAGAAGTATCATATTGCCATCAGGAATCATGTGCAGATGTACTTGGAGCTTCATTTTCTTCACTTCAGAGTTCGGAGATAACTCATCATTCCCGGATGGATGGGAGCAGCATATGCTTGTTTATGTACATACTAGATGGTTTCAAGCCTTTACAAAGCTTTATAAAGGACGTCGAGATGAAAATAGCAACTGGATAATCTGCATACCTGATTATATTCTCTAGCGGTGTTTGAAATGGCAGCATAATCTGTATGGCTGCCAGCAGCATCCACTTTATCTGGTTGTTGATCTTGGTAATTTGGCTGTTGAAACTGCTGGCCAAGTTGTATAGGCTGAATGTGTTCATTATGATATTGGTTGTTTTTGATCAATTGTTGCTGAAACACCTAAGAACCACCCAAATCCAGGCATAATTAAATAATTGAAAGAAGAGGATAAAAAAAGTGAAAGCAAAATTAAGGAATGTTGGGCGGCATTTGGCATTTCAACAATAAAGAAATAATGTTGAAAAAGTTAGTGAACTTACCGAAAGCGGCCATCCTTCCAAGGGAGAATTGTTTGCAGCCGGATCTGATTCTGAAACAACACCATACCATCAGGTTTTAACTTCAATATTGTACAAAATGGACAAGTGTTTTGGACCATACATGCTGCTCAGTTAAAGATTCATTTTGGAGGATTCTTGCTCAAGGATTTTTCTAGATCGAGTATAATTAATGTGCAAAGCCACACACAGAAACAAAAAACAAAACTTAGATGCAATGGGCTATATAGCTAGCCTATCTAGGCGAACTATAAGCTGACATGTTTCCTTTGTCAATTATGAAGCTGACATTTGGTCAATGTGGAACACAAATCAATTTCTTTTTTTCTAATAGAAATAACATACTTCTAGTTCTGGAAAGTTTTCCGAACTGCAAACAGTAAATGGATCATATAACAAACTTTTCAGATAACAAACATAAGAATCAGAAAAAGAGATCAAGTACCGAGCATTTTAGTTTCATACAGGTTAAGTTTTGATTCACTAATCACACCTTAACTAAAGAACTAGAGAAGCCATAAGATTTTGATATACAGCTCTTGATATCCTAAGAAATGCTTGTGAACTACTAATTTTTGCATATTTTATCCACAAGACTGATTTTTGTTACTGATCTTCAATTACCAAGATCTACCATATAGGGGGGTAAACACTGGACAACATAAATGAGAAGAATTTCTTACTGCCATAATAAATCCAGGACATGTAAAGCAGATATGGAGAACAAACAGAAAACTAAAAATTAGCAGATACTATAGTAAGACATGTTCCAGACAGGCTAGTAAGTGTACCAGTAACTCTGATTAATGAACCATCTGAACTTGGTTCTCTGAGGTAGGTTGCAGGAGTTATCGCCTTTAGGTTCCAGCATGCAAATGAGAAGATAGTATAAGAAATTAATCACAGGACACTTCTCATAATTATTCCCGGTCTAAAAAATTTCCTCTTAGGGGAAGAAAAGGAAGAGAAAATTACTTGAGATGTCAAAGTTTGCTGATTTTGATCTTTCATTGCTTGGAAATATCTCAAATTGCTCGGAGTTGCATCGTGTGGCAATTGCCTGAAAAGTAAAGTACTAATTGCAATCAACCTAAAATTAGGCATTACAAAGGTAGGTAAAACGACCCAAAAAAAAAAAAACAGAAAACATAACCAAGAAAGTACCGTGGAAGCTGGCAGCCAATCCCGGATGATCTTAGTAATGTGGCATGACTTGCATCACAGTGCTGGCTAACATTCTCACTGCTCCTTGGTTGCAGAACTTTCTGTTGCAAATTAATCTGCGTAACATTCAGATTCAGGTAGATATTCAACAAGATAGCAGCTAATAGAAGGATGCATTTCTGAATCAATAATATCTGAATTGGGTGCTTTGAGCACAGGCCACAGTACCTTTTCGGCTAAGGGATTTCTGAATCCAACGTTTTGCCTGGCAATGTTGCTGTTTGAAGTGCTAGATTGAAGCTGGGTCTCATCTCTTTGCTGCTGCTGCTGCTGCTGCTTTTGCTTTTCAATGTTTTGAAGAATAAGCTGTAACTGCATCTGCTCCAGCCACTGCTGTTGGGAACTCTGCTGTAGTTTCTGTTGCTGCAGCTGCTCCTGTAATTTTGTAAGTTGAGTCTTTATGAAGTCTAAAATCTCAATCGTCAAAAGCACAATCGTCTTCCGGCTAAAATTTAAAATGACAATCACTTAAAACCAAGTGAAACTTTATATGTATATGCCTCAATTGATAACTAGGTAATGTATCCCAAATTATGACCATAGTAGCTGATGCTATAGTATACTTTCTGTTGGGAACTTCATCCATATAGCTTTTCGTTGGCAACCTGAGCGACTAGCATCTCATTGTTAACCAGAGAAGGTAGTAAGGTAAGGTCACCATTCTGGATCTCTAATTTTAACCTGAAGTTATAGCATAACATTCTACAAAATTTTCTGTAAGACAAAATGTAGAGGCCGGTAGCCAATGCAAAAACTTATGATGTATCTTCACAAACTATGTAATATAGACAGTTAAAAGCTTGAATGTCTGGTAAGAGACCAACAAACTAGAATTCGAAAGTACATATACAATAAAACAATTAAAGAATCTGTGGACATATACATTTATATGTACTTCAGTTTTAGAACCAGGCCGCTTGTATCTAGAAATGAACACATCCCAAAAGATTGACCACCATTCGAAGAGAAATCCACCTGGAGTATCTATGGCTGAAAACCAACAGTAAAACACGAATTAATATGCAAAGCTAGAGAATGATGCAATATATGTTCATTAACAACCTTCGCCCACACTCGCCTCAAGGAAGAAGGATTAACCGGGATTTGAATCATCTTACCTGAAGGTTTAGCAGGTAACCCGGCTTCCGTGTGGAATATCTTGGCAGAAGTACTGTATTTTCTCTTCACGAGATAATCATAAATGTAAACATCTAACCTGTTCCCATTGCCATAAATTAGTATAGTTTCAAAAACTAATCTGGGGAAATTGGAAACAAACTTAAGAAATTTTTTATGCACTGAACTCTGTAACCAAAATTATATGCTGAAATTATATCGTAACACGGGAAGCAACCAATATCTTACAGAAATCATCTTTAAACAGCCACAGGAAATTCATAATATACATATTATATCTTGAAAGCAATAATAAATTAGCATCCTATAATAGCCACATGAAGTTTATAAGATTGCATATTAAATAAAACCTCTGCACATTATTTTATTGCATGAACAAAGAAAGAACAATCATTAACCCCAACAATTCAAAAACAACAACACCCATAACTATAAAATACTCAAAAGTCAAAACCTAATGCCCCAAAAGGTGGAGCAATCTACAAACATAATGCTCATAACACCAATAGCGTGCGACTCTCATAATCAATGATTGATCCAAGGGAGGTAGGCCCCCAACATTTTTCAACATTGATTTGGAGACCATTTTTTCACATTTTCCACTACAAAATTTTCACTTTGGTCACACATTTCCTGTCACAAACAATTCCACTTTTACAATTTCCTAACAAAAACTTTTAAATAAAAAAACTAATCTAAATGCACTTTTTAGTCACTTCTTCTTTAAATTCGACCCCACGAGAATTTCTTTTTACAAATCCCTTTATAGATCCTCGCCTCCAAAGGCAAAGTTCTAGTTCTGTCTATGGTTATAATCGCCCAAAATCCCAAATGAAAACAGGGTATACCAACTTCATCATCACAAAAAAATAATAATAAATAAATAAATAAATAAATATGTACCCATAAAAAAAATCAGAACTTAAAAGAGAACAAGATCAAGTAACATTATTAGATAAAAAGCTTATGTCAGAAAATACCCCCGAAAACTGTTTTTCATTTTTCTCCATTTTTTTAAAAATTTCTCCTTTGATCAAAATAAAAATCTATCAAAACCCCTTTTTGTATCGGGTTTCTAGAAAAAGTCCAAATGCATACACACAAAAAAAAATTACTTGGGTTTATAGTAAGAAAAGAAAAAAAAACGCACATTTTATCAGCTTCCATGTTTTTTGAGTGGCCATGGGATGACAAATGACAATCTTTCCAACGCCTGAAGAAGAAGAAGAATTAAGAATGTTGTAAAACCCTATGATTTTTAAAACAAAAAAGACAAACTTTTTTTCCAAATTCTTTGAAAACTGACCCCCTGGAAGATCAGGATGAGTGACAAGGAACTTTTTGAAGTTTCAAGTAGAAAAAGCTGTGCAGTGGCAGTGGCAGTGGTAGTGGTACTCTCTCCCCCATATAAATGCCAAAACTTACCCAGACAATAATTTTTAGGGGAAGGGGTTAGTAGATTGGGCACTGTGACCCGGTGTCGAACTCAGGACCTCTCGGCCGTGAGCGAAGGGAAGCCCTACTGAGCTACGGCCTCCTTGACCCAGACAAGAAAATTAATCACGAGAAAGATTTCACCAATTATTGCTTACACAAATAGTTAATTCTAATATGAATCATGATCCACTGTAATTTACTATGTGATCGAGATTTTTACACATCATTTAAAATAATAGTTTTTTTATTAATATAAATAAATTTAGACCACATAATTTATCGTTAATTACATAAATTGACTCACTTGATAAAAATTAGAGAACTTCTCACAAAAGTTATGTAATTGAGTCACAATGTTCTATATACAAGCAGTATTGGTGGAATAGTTTTATCTTGGTAGATGTTAAGTTTAAATTTTATATTTAGACTAATGAATGTAATACACGTAAGTCAAAAGTGTAAGGCGAATTTATTTTTTATCTTACGTATAATGTATTCATTGATCTAAATATAAATTTTAAATTTACATATTTACTAAGATAAAATTACTTGTGTTGGTGACAGACAATTTATAAAAACGTTATAAGCTATCTATAATGCATAAGTCATGCCCTTGACCGTGGTAATGGAAACGGCAGGTACCCAAATTGTTTTCTAAAAAAAATAAAAAATAAAAAATTTGTTATTGTTTTTTTTTTTTTTTTTTCTTCTTTTTAGGTAACCATTATATAGTTGAAATGGTGAACTTGTATAGAATTTGATTTAGAATTAAATTCTTATTAGTCTAGTTTTATTTGTCTTTTTTGACAAATATACTATTATATGAGAATTAAAATTTTATTAATTTTATAGTAAAATATTTGGTCAAAAGTTAAAAATTACATTTATTACATTCCGGCCAAAAGTAAAATATTTACAATCTCTATCCTCTCTGTTCTCTCCATTTAATTGTAAGACCACACTTTAAAGACCTCACTTCTCCAGTGTTTAGGGTTAGCGGAGAATTTAAATTGCGGGATGTACTTCAATAGAAAATTACAACAATTTGCATGTACGCTACTAACACATAAGGAATTTAATTTCATTCATTTGGCATAAATCGAACCCCACTTTTTTTTTTTTAATCAATCATTTTTTTTTAAGCCCGGCTGGGCGGTTACCCTATAAAGGGGAGATAGAAGTGCCTCACAAGAGGAGGAGAGAACCCTAAAAAGGGAAATTTAAAGCATGCCCCATGTATGGGGAGTGTATCGAACTCACGACTGTGAGGTCGTGGGCAGACCATAACTCCTCTGGGCTATGAACCTTGTGATAAATCGAACCCCACTTTGTAGATAGAAGAAAATTGACACAATAGCATTTGTAAGCAGCTCTCCAATTGAGTTTTACCTCGAGGACTCTAACCATTTAATTAGTTAGAGTATTGATTGGGGGTTGGAAGTATATATTTATTTTCTCATAAAAAAAATAATTCTCTATATATATTTTTGTTCAATTGAGACACTTAATTTGGGAAGGGGAGTATTTGCTTGGTCCATCTATGGTGCGAAACGTACGAAATTCCAAAGTTCCAGAAACATTCAGAGCCATCAGATGTTTTATCTGGCGGCTGAGATTAAGAGAGAGAAAATTTTTAACAACGGCTAGATTTAAAAACAAGAAGTTAAATAGTATTTTTTTTTCTCATATGTTAGATATTATCATTTTATCGGTCTAACAGTCGTTTCACACATGCAGAACAACTATTAGTTCTCCATTGTAGCCATTTCGGTATTTGCCACATTTGAATTTTGTAGCGATACCAAGAAAATGATTGAAAATCAATATGAAAAAAAAAAAATCTTAAATATTTTTTATTAATCACTACAAAATTAATATTAATGGTTAGTTGAGCAATTTGTTAAGGAAATAACTAAAAAGTTTATGATAAACATATACTCCCTCCGATTTAAAATATAGGTCTTTTTAGGAGTTTTCACACAAATTAAGATATTAATCTAAATGACTAAAACAACCCTAATTAATAATCCAAATAACATTAAATAGTGATTTTGAAATAGTGATTTATGTCTCTTTTGCCACATATATAAATGAATAATCTTGATACTTGATAATGGAGGTACAAGTCCCAATAACAAAGACTTGATAATGGAGTACTTGGGAATTACACATTAAATAATGTAAGATTAAATGGTATAGGGGTAAATTAGTCCACAAATGCACAACTTTTGTAAAAAGACTTATATTATGCAACAAAAAACAATGTCTAAAAAAACCTATATTGTGAATCGGAGGGAGTATTAATTTCTACAATATGACAAATATTTTGGAACATATAAAATTTGTAAATGTGGCAAATATTTTAGTACATAAGTACTACAATTGAAATTTTAAGTTTGGTTTGGGAATGAAATTGTGTATTAAATTGAATTCAAGTCCCAAAACATCAGGGAAATAGAGTTTGATCCTTTATGTCATTTTTGTTTCATTCTCTATTATTATTAATAAGTTGTTATATGTTTATTTAAAAAATAATAATATATAATTTAAAAGAAATGGTAGAACTTTAAAGATAAAGTTAAATACAAAATAGTAATTTACAAATGACATATGTGATGAAATAGAAAATTGGACAGAAGATACCAAACCTATTAAATTTGTCTGAATTTGTAAAATTCCATAGCTTCTAAGTAGATTAAGGTTTGATTCAACCAAACTCATCGGACGGCGGTTGGTTTGTGAGAGGTAATGTGAACTCACAAGTGAAAATCTTGTGCTTCGATCAATTTATTTTTAAAACAATCGTGTATTTAAATTGATTTTTGGTTTGATTATTTCATAAATATTTAAAAATAAATTAGTAGTGAGAAAATATATTTTTCAAGTAAAAAAAAAGTTGTGTTCGAGACTCGTAAACATTTTATCCTTCAAATAAAATAGAAAATGAAACTCATAAACATTTTGAAGCACATTGAATCCAGGATGTATGTACACTGCTCGAGTCCAGATAGTACTGCACTTTATAGAGAAGAAATGAAAAAAGAACTTGCTCCAAGTCAAAAGCATTTAAATACCCAATTACTACTACTTTTTCCTTTTTCCAAAAATAATTTCTGGAAACTGAAATCTTGGGACACAAGAAACGCTCACGCCATTAGAGGATCTCCAATAATAGCTACACCTTGTTATTAGGTTGGATGACACATTAGATTGTTTCGTCTTGGACACTCAATTATAAAACCGTCCTTATTAGACTGATTTCATAACCTTTTATATCTTCACGTATGTCCTGCCCAATTAATGTGAAAAGAATTGAAGGTCCAATCCCATAAAGAAGGACAATCTTAATATTAAATTATAAAATGATTTTCAGCTAAGTCCAATGGGCTAAAAATCGGCTAAATTTGATCAAAAATTGATTAACGATACAAAAATGCCCTTGGAGAATTAAAAAAAAAGAGTTTCAAAAATTAAAAAAACAGCCCAAAAGTAAAAAAAGTAGGACGGCGGCTATCAGAAGCAATAAAGCTAGCTTGCAGCTACGGTTCTACACTGTGCAGAACAAATGATGGCCATCAGATCATTAATCTAACGGATGAGATTAATTGGGTGAGATAATTAAAAAATTAACTCTCACTATCTCAAATGATCTCAGTCGTCAGATTCTTGATACGACAGTCACCATTTGTTTCGCATAGTCAAGAACATACCAGGGTTACAAAAACTGAAGAAATAAACACATTCAAGAGAGGTGATTGTGGCCATTGATGAAGAATTCGTCAAAGATCCGGATTATTCTCTAGGGTTAATCTAGATCGCTGACATGGCAAAAAAAATTGTCATTTAGCAACCCATAAGTCCACATATTGTACAAATTTATATACCCTAAGTCCCTATAAAAATATTATTTGCAACCATAAGTACATAAATTATATTACTTTTAGTCCCTAATGTTATAAAAATTTAAAAATTAAACTCGTACAATACATTTCTATTTCACATATTGACCCACAAGTTTCTAATTAAAAATTTTAAATTCACAATTTGACCCAAAAATCATGAAATTAACTTTTTAGAAATTATAATTAGACCCATAACTAATAACATATTCATAGTAATAATAACAAATTCATGAAATTAATTTTACGAAAATTATAAAATTATATAAAAAAAAATTTATAACGAATCTTACATGTTTACTTTAACAATTCATAGTACTAATAAGTGATCGTCTTATATATAAGTATAACGGACATTACATGTTTACTTTAACAACTTCAGAGTGTTAACAAGTGATCGTCCTATGTAGAATTATAACGAATCTTACATGTTTACTTTAACGAATTCATATTACTAATAAGTGATCGCCTTATATAAAATTATAACGAACCTTACATGTTTCCTTTAAGAATTCATAGTACTAATAAGTGATCGCCTTATATAGAATTATAACGAATATTACATGTTTACTTTAACGAATTTATATTACTAATAAGTGATCGCCTTATATATAATTATAACGAATCTTACATATTTGCTTTAACGAATTTATAATATTAATAAGTGATCGCCTTATATATAAGTATAACGAACGTTACGTAAATGTGAAACTTAATAATAGGCAAATTGGTGTCCTAAGTCAAAAAACAATTTATTTTTTAGAAGTCGGGTCTAAAAACTATATTTTCAACATATTATATCCTAAAACAATTTAGTTTTGGTGCACTAGATCTCAAAATATCATTCATCTGCACCACCGGACAAACCACCGCTCCCCATCCCCACAACCGAACAAACCACCGCACCCAACCCCACCCTACCTTTCTTCTTCCTCTGCAGAAAAAAAAAATCATGTCCACCACCACATCATCATCTTCATACGTTCACCACCACACAATATCTCCCTGATAATCACCATCGCCATCCCAATTAACCGACAACCCACCCCTCCATCCGCAACCATCTCCGTCAAGCAGCCAATCAAATTTCAAATCTGTTCAGATCGGCGACAAAAGTTTTTCATTATTCAAGTTTCTCACCTGTATAAAATTAGTTTTAATAAAGAGGAATATCACCATCTTTTTAACCGCCGATTTAATCTCACATGTAAAACTATTTTATTCCAAGTTATCAGATCTCTGAACCCCAGATGATATATCATCCATAAAAATACATACATATGATTTTTATTTTTATTTTTATGGACATGAAAGCTTGTTTACCTATTCATCAAAATAAAAAAAATAAAGCTTGTTTACCTAAAGATTAAGAAGAAGACGTGATTATTCATCCAAAAAAAAAGAAAAAAAAGGAAGAAGACGTGAAGGCTTCTCCAATTTTATCTCCCTGTTATTATGTCAATGTGGAATATGATAAGGAGATGGGGAAGGAATGAATGTTTGTTCAGAAAACAACAAACTTGTGGTGGTGATTGTTGGTGGTATAGGGGATGGTGGTAGTGGTGGGGTGGATGTTGGGTGTAGAGTGTAGAGTGTAGAGGGTAGGGTTTAGAGTAGGTTAGAGGGATAGGGATATATTAGACATTTAAAAATATAAAAAAAATAAATATATTCATATATAGACAGAGGGGTATATTAGACATTTTATCTTCTCAATTTGAATTTTTAACCAATCAATTGGCTAAGTCTTAGCCGCCTAGCACTACTCTATTAAATTTTCCGTTCAATTAAACCACATTTCAATTGAGAAACGTCATTTTCTTTAACATGGTCGTATAGTGCATTCCTTCGTTCAGGGATGAAGCTAGAACTTTGAGGTCGGTGGCGAAAAACTGCAATAGTATGTCGAACTACATATAAAAACTGTAAAAAAAAATGTATGTTAAAGGCAAATTTGATCAAATATTTCGAACTACATATAAAATTTATTATATTTAATAGAATTTTTAAAAATTTCAAGGACGACTATCCCGCTCGCCCTTTGTCTTCGTCCCTACCTTCATTTTGTTTTTGTGAGAAATGACAAAAACATTAATGGAGTTGGAGAGTGACAATTCCTTTTATTTTTGGCATGAAATAATGACTAGGGAGACCACTATTGCTTGCCAACCATGAGTAAATCAGTCTGGTTCCTGTGCGGAACAGTACAAATTTCGCACGTACGAAACACTTTTTTGGCCTTGAGAACATCTGTTCATTTTTTAATCAATGTTCATTTTTTAATCAATCTCAACCGTCAAAATTTTAATCTAACGGACGAGATTTTATCCCGCATGTATGGAATCCGTACTGTTCCGCATAGGAGCCGTGAGCTGAGTAAATGGGCAAGTTAAGGAATTAGTTTGAGTGAGGATGCTTTTTGGTCGGTTCCACTATGGTAACGTACATTTTTTGCACATGTTTTGGGAAAATTCTAAAATCGTACTCATTAGACTGATTTTACAGTAATTTTACATAAATTGGGCAGAATTTACACTGTAAATGTGGGCTCCTATCAATTTATGTGAGAGAATAGTAGGAGCAATTTCACCAAGACGACATTAGGATTGGTGACCACGTGTTTTGCCTTGTGTTCTTTATGCGTGTATGCAGAATCAAGGACAATTATAATTTATTTTCTAAAAAAAATAAAACTTTAAAAAAAAAAAACTGCTCATCTATGTCGAGAATGTTTATTAAATGGGAAAAACAAGTGTTTGCACGTACAGAAAAAAAAATCATTCTACACTATAATCATCGTGGCGGCTTTTCGATACCGACATGCACTCTTTTAATATAAAATTCTTCATCTGAATCTTCTGTTTTATTACAATTTATTTTTTCGTACAATTTTTAGAGGGAAAATAAATCAAGTACACCATGGAATAGTCATTTTAGAATTTTAAAAATATTTTCTGGAGAATGAAGTATAATCTCAGCGATAAGTTGACAAGCGAAACCCTTAATTCTTGTAAAAATGAATAATTTACAAGGGGAACTTGAAAGGAATTCTTCTTAATCAGAAAATGCAAGTGATAAAAAGTTGGCATAGCAATATTTCCAGAACAATGTTTTTCTCAGATGACACATTTATCCTTCTTAATCAGGTTTTTTTATTTTTATTTTGTAAGAGACGTGAAACTCAAATTGAAATTTTCTTTGGCTCGCCTCGAGGGGTACCAGGTGTCCACCACATGGTGATTACTCCGGGCTCGGCCAGTAGCGTGACTGCTAGTACTGCTCTTTGTAAACGGAGTCCTACCACCGCGGGAAATTCCCACGAGAGTCTTTTCCCGAGGGAATCGAATACTCATCAACGATAAAACGTGTAAAAGCTCCAACCAGCTGTCTCAGAGCTCGGGGTTAAACTGAAATTGCACAAAAATATACCAAAAAAGTTGAGACAAATGTTGAAAAGAATAGGCAACAGTAGATTCTTCACTTGAGGCCCATTATCGAATCTCTGTAGGCCTTTATCTGCTTTCCAAATTCAGTCTCAAGTCCAAAACACGGCTATCATCTGGTTTTCTATTCCTTGAAATCATCCTTGTCTTCTACTGGAATAGGCCTGTTCCTCCAAAACACGGCTATCGCGCTTCCACCAAGCTGTTAAGATGTTAAATAGTCTGATATGAGAGAGAGAATTAAAATGATCAAGAATGTGTTGAAAGGAACAAAGGGTCATACCGCCATGCAGACCACGCTTACGGCAGAGGGCACTGCTACTAGAGGGTTTGTGAAATGCCTTTGGGCAAGTAAGAATCCAAGTGCTGAGCTCTGTAACAGATCATGATTTCAAAAAGTTTACTAAGAATAATCCACCGTATTACGCTTCAATAAAAGTCACAAATTAAAGACATCTCGATGAATTTATGATAATTCAATAAATTTCAACATCTTATATATTAATATCCTAATGAAAAGAATATGTACCAGCATCCCACATTCGATGGAAATGGTTCTTGAAGTTGATTCGCCAAATGATAATTTTGAAATCCAATAGCCAATAATAAATGCTGCAGTATGTAGCAGAGCCACTGGCAGTATTGATGAGTTTTTAGGACTTGGGAAACTTGACCAATCTTCAAAACCAAGATCATAAAAAGGTTTTCCGTTAATGAAGAATATTAAAAAGAAAGGAATAGACCACACAAAATCAAATTTAATGCTGAAAATGATCGTCTTTGAGAACTTACAGGACTAGCACAAAGAAGGGTTGTAAGAATAACCCCAATCAAAGGTGTAATATTTATTATCTTGGAAGTGAACTTGGGACTAACATAACGGGGGTTCTGCATAGGAGCCGGGAGCATAACGGTGGTTAGATTAAGTGAGAAAAAGCTTATGCTATTATAACTTTCCGTAGCTCAAGAAAAAATAGCTACTTACAGTCCATGGGTTTCTTAAACAGCCTCAAATGTCAATGTTAATCCCGTCGAAAGCATAAGGAAACCCAATCCAACAGTGAAGAGATCTGTCTCTAACCAAATTACCTGGAAGATGACAATGTATATCAGAGAACAAGCGTATGACATCTACGAAAGCATTGGAGAGATAGAATGAAGGATTTACAGCTGAAGGTTTGTAGATGCACATATTAAGAAACAAACTTTACAACAATCCCAATAGCCCAGAACAATCAAACATACTATATGCACAAAGTCAAATAGAATTAAAAACCCAAGAAAGAAAATGATTACTCAAATTGACCGGGCGTGTAAACAATGAAAGACCAGAACTTGGTCTCTGAAAAACATCAGAAATCTGGAATTTATAGTCTTTGGCAACACATCTTGAAATCGAAGCCATTGTTTTTTAATGGATCAAGAAAGTGAAACCAAAGAAGGAAGAGGGATGATGGGGTTTATGACATGGGTTTTAGAATGAGATATGTGAAGTAGAAGAGCAAGAACAAGAACAGAGGAAATTTTGACAAAATTATTGTTCTGAGGATAACAGATTTTCTCAAAGGTCGTGGAAACCAATGAGCCACACATTTTTGGTTAGAAGATATCAGTGTTTTGAATCTGATCCAGAGATGCTTTGTCCAATTCTGCACTTCCGAAGATTCATAAACCAATGGTGTCTTTTCTTGTTTTCCTTTTGGCTCGCGATTCCAGTGAACAATTGAATAAATTTTGGCCATCGTATAAGAGATTTGATAGATGCAGAACGAGTAATTTGAGATAGCTATCAAATCATTTATTCTACCGTTTTTATTTGTTTCGCACGTACAATAAACTCATCATTCGCACGAAAGCCCGATGGTTTTTTGCACTTCTTTCATGGAATTTTTATTGATTCTAGTCTTCTGGGTTTGGATTCTTGGTGACACTTATTGTGACATTTTAATTATGAAAATTTACATTCATAACTAAAATAGATAAACTCTAAGGTAAATCGATAATCTTTAAGTGTGAATGTTACTTTAGTTAGGAATATCACACATAATTCTGATCCCCTAACTTTGTTGATAATTTGTAGTCTAGCTAATGTGCTGGACATCTTTTGGTTACACTCGCTAACATAATTTTGATGTTTAATTCTCGATTCACAATTTAAAAATGTTTTTACAGCAATTTGATAGCAATAGTCATTAATTTATTTTGAATAATTATTAAAAAATAGTTAATTATATATTTAAAATTCAATCACTAGAGTAATTATATGACTGATAATGAATTAATAGCTACTGATAAAAGGTACCGTGTTCGGCATTTGATATCAGAATATATTTTGTTTTAGAATTTTTTTGATATGGATCAGATCCATGTAGATATTGTGGTTCAAAAAGACCATGTCATCACAAAGTTGTCTCTCTCCTCATCATGTGATAATTCTAAACCGCAAGATATAATGCACCTAGTTTATACCATAATTATCCTTTGTTTTAAGGCTGCAATACATTAGTCATGTTTTGTTCTCCCTCCATATATCATTGATTCCCTCACAAGCATGATGCGTACATTCTTATGGGGAGGAAAGGAGAATAAAAGAAAAATATGTTGGCGAGCTTGGGCTACCCTTTGCAAGCCCAAGGACCAAGGAGGCTTGGGTTTTCGTGATTTAGCAGCTTTTAATAAAGCACTTGTCGCTAAACAAGGTTGGCGTATTGTTCATCAACCTCTCTCACTTTGCTCTAGGATCCTGCAAGCAAAGTATTTCTCCCAAGAACGATTCCTATCTATCCAACTTAAAGGACGAACCTCTTTAGTCTGGCAAGGAATCTTAAAAAGAAGAGAATTACTAAAGGCTGGATTGAAATGGAGAATAGGTGACGGTTCAAGGGTTAATATATGGGGGAATAAATGGTTAAACACCCCAAATTCTTTTAAGTCATCGTAACCTCCCCGACCTAGAACTATGGCAAAAGTATATGACAATCTCCAGACTTATTGACCACCAAAGAGGTGTCTGGAACATTGAACTTTTGAGAGAATTTTTCTCCTCATATGAGATTGGGGAAATACTTAAGATTCCACTCTGCGATGCATGGCCACCTGATCGCCTTGTTTGGGGTTTTTCTAAAAATGGATTGTACTCTGTCAAATCCGGATATCACCTTCAAATGGATATCCAAACTGGCAAAAATGAAAAGCCTTCGACATCATCGAACAATGCTGTCGATTCCTGGAAAAATATTTGGAAGTTGGCTATTCCCCCGAAAATACAAAGCTTTATATGGAAGATCTTTCAACAGATTCTGCCAACTTGCCAAAATCTCTCAAAGCGGGTAAAATCCATAAAATCCCAATGTCCTATCTGTCATAAGGCTATTGAAACTGCAGCACATGCCCTCTTCATATGCCCTTCAGCTCTAGATGTATGGAACAATACTACTTTCGACATTCAGACAATACTCAAAAGAGATGTTTTTTCCTTTTTGTCTCCTGCCTATCCTCAAATCTAGCGAAGAGGTTTCTACTCCCTTTGCATACACTACATGGCAAATATGGTGTAATCGCAATAAAACTGTTTTTGAAGGGAAGAGGAAATTGCCGGAGGAAATTGCCAATCTTGCCCTCATCTATGCTGCTGAATATAGTAGCATCTTCGCTTCATCCTTAGGTTTACATGGAAATTGCCGATCCTTGCCTAATGCTGCCCAGATACAATATATCCTAAAGGGAAAGGCAAAAATATTCTCACCAGATATTACGGAAGAAATCCCTAAAAGACCTAAGGAAAAGCCAAATTATAGCTGGCAGGCTCCCCAAGAGGGTTTCTTTAAACTTAATGTTGATGGAGCCTGGTATGAGAACTATGGAGGAATGGGCTTCGTCATCAAGGATCATACAGGATCATTTGTCGCCGGAGCTGCAACAATCGCCCCAAACTCCCCCAGCCCTGAATACGCTGAAGCAAAGGCACTGCTTGAGGGACTTCGATTTTCTCTGAATAAAGGTTATCAACCACTGCTCATCGAAAGTGACTGTCAAACTCTACTTCATCAGGTCCAACAGGCAGAAGAGGATTTGTCTACATTAGGACATATGGTTAGTCAGATACGTAATTGTTTAGGGCCTAGCATAGTTAATTTATCTTTTGTGCACAGATCTTGCAATATTGCTGCTGATAGATTAGCAAATCATGCAATGAGGTTTAAGACCTCCTCTCAATGGTTTGGAGAGCCTCCGCGTTTTCTCCTACCATATGTAACCCTCGATTCTGATTAATGATAATTCAGTACTTTTATTCAAAAAAAACATTAGTTTATGGTGCAGGTGGAAAAAAGAAGGGGGGGCGGGGGGGGGGGAGGTAGAGATACTAGAATGCTGTAATGGACTTGTTCGTTTGTTAAGTAAGGGTGCATTTGCATGGCCAAAAAGTGAGTTGTTTGTAAGATGTACGAGGTATAAATTGGAAATTTTATATTAGATAATGTGTTAAAAGTTATGTACAAATTTTTATAAAAAAGTTTTAAAATTAAGTGCATAATACATTTTTTTCTTCATTATACGAAACACAAAAAACTGTTATTATAACTAAAATATTTTTTATTGTTCTTAAATATGTATCGATTTTTTTTGGAGCAATTTAATGAAAAATAACCGGTGATTTTCCATCTAATGGTTAAGAAATAAATCGATATCTATTCAAAAAACAACTATCAAACTTATTTTAAACTTATTTTAAGTGTTCAATAATAGCTTTCAAGATTTAGTTGTTGGATCAAACATACTCAACGAGTGAGATTATGATACCGACTCAACATGTTTCCGTTACAACTCCTCCGATATGAAGGGACAATTCTAGTTAGAACTAATCACATCACTACAAAATAATGAGAGTGACAATTATGTGATAACGTTATTAATTTCTATACCACATGATACATGTAGGACTGATCCATATCAGAATTTTCGCTATAAAGTTGGTTGTGTGAAAAAAGGAAGACATCCCAAAGGAGGCAATGACCCCACTGCAATGATCTTTGCTCCCAACTTTGAAATGCGTTTCAATTTCACACTTAATTTATTCACGAGTTTTGGTACCAATCCAATAATTTCCTACAAAAGAAAAAACCAGCACCATCATTTTGGGAAATTTTATCCTAGACGTAAATGCCATTAATATATATTAGGGTTTATTGCATGTTACTATCCCTAGTCCTAGGTCTTGAAGTATTTGCACTCTAATTTATTCATCAAAAAAAAACAAAAAAAACAAGAGCCTAATTCAAGTCAAACATATTGGGTGGCGTAAGTATTCAATATGGTAACTCAGTCAAGTAATCTAACTTAGCTTGTTAATGTTATGATTTTTCAGGGTTTGTTCAGAATAAAATTGTAGATTTTGAAATGGTTGAGAATGACTAATATTATAAAATTGTAAAAAAAATTGTTAACAGATCATAATACGTATACAATTCTAATTAAATTTTTCGTATCAAATACTCAATTACCAACCACCCCAAAAAATATGATTAGCTCATATGAGGACTAGATGGTTGACTTCGAAAGCTGGTTATTAATTTCCTATTTAAGAAGGGTTTAGCAAATAACTCCACGGTCACTTGACAGATATATGGTAAAAAAATCTGTTAAAGATTATAAAAGTTAAAAACAGTTTGGAATGACCTAAGTAACACTTATGGTTACTTATGTGATGATTATTGACTGGACTGTTTATTTTCTTAGATACCAAGAAACATTATTAAAAATATCTCGAGACAATTATTCATTTTCAATCAAAATCATGCATGAAAAAAAAATAGTGAACACGTAAAGTACTTTGCTTTTGTGTTAGGTCCCTAGTCCCCTTCACGCAATCATGCAACAACTATATACCAACTTTACTGTGCAAAACTACTAGACTAGTAAAAGAACAGAAGAAGGGTAATGCTACGTGGCTAAGAGTTAGCCAATTAATTAACTAAAATCTCAAATTAAATATAAAAAATGTCTAAATTGTCCTCTTTCAATTTTTACAATAAACTATTTTTTAATATAATAATAAACTATTCATTTTGACCATACTCTGCAAACCTATTCCACTTACCCACCCACCTACCTACCCCTACCCCCTTTCCTTCTTCTCCCCCAGCAATCATCTCCACCAATTTGCCTATCAACCACCCTCCACCAATTTTCCCACCACCAACATTGAAACTTCAAAATCTACTCCGACCACCATCCTTCACTACACTGACTCCAAAATTCTAACTGATAAATTCATCCACATTCTTGATAGTACTATAAATTGGTTGCTTAATTTGTGTATTTTTCCGACATGGATGGACGAACATGGATGACCGGAAGAATGATTATATATTCATGGATGGCCGGACATGTAATTTGTGTACTATAAATTCATCCACTGAGAAGATGTTTGCTACTCTGACCCGCTAAGCTCAAGTTATTTTGGATTCCCACTTGAATTTTGATAGTACCTTATGTTCATAAGGAATAAATTTGATCCATTGCACTCAAATTCAGTAATAGATTAGGATGGCCGGAGAGAGGAGTAAATCTAGGGATTGTATGATTAATCTCGGCTTCTTAATCTGTTAATTATGATAGAACACATATTACATAAAACACTTACTAAAAAATATTAAATATGTATTGAATTTGAGTAATAAAAAGTACTACTTTCATTTCTAAATATAAGATTTTCATTACATGTTGCGAAAATGAAGGAAGAAAAAATTAAGATGTTTTTATAATCAAAATACCAATATTAATCTCTTAAATATAATCAGTGGTATACAAATCATATTTGCAAGAATGTTTTATAGTGACTGAGACAACTTGTAATATTGTATGACTCTATAAGTTTTAAATAAAGCAAACTTAATATTATAATCAAACTATACTAGTACACTCTCATGGTTCGTTATATATCAATATAAGTAGAAATAGTATTAGTTATCTACTAGACTACTACTTTAACATAACGTTTGCAATGTCTATAAGTTTTAAATAAAGTAACCTTATTATTCTAATCAAACTATACTAGTACACTATGTATGTCTTAACGTTATAACATTTCTCTTAACAAGCTAACATTGTAAATCAATTTCAATGTTATAAGATAGTTTGTAAACTATTAGTAATATGAAAGCGTTGTAAGTAATCTATTTTTTGTCAGTATTATGAAACTCTAACCGTACACATGCAAAGTTCGTTATACTTCTATATATACGTCAATCAATTTCAATGTTATAAGATAGTTTGTAAACTATTAGTAATATGAAAGCGTTGTAAGTAATCTATTTTTTGTCAGTACTATGAAACTCTAACCGTACACATGCAAAGTTCGTTATACTTCTATATACGCCAATCACTTATTAGTACTATGCATATGTTATTAGTTTGGGGTCTAATTATAATTTCTAAAAAGTTAATTTAATGATTTTTGGGTCAAATTGTGAATTTAAAAGATTTAGTTTGAAACTTGTGGGTCAATCTGTGAAATGGAAATATATTATGCGAGTTTGATTTTTAAAGTTTTATAACATTAGAGACCTAAAAGTAATATAATTTATGTACTTATGTTTGCAAATAATATTTTATAGGGACTTAGGGTATATAAATCTGTATAATACGTGGACTTAGGGTTGTTAAGTGACAATTTTTTATTGCCATATCAGCGATCCAGATTAACCCTAGAGAATAATCCAGGGACCGTTTGACGAGTTCTTCATCAATGACAACAATCACTTCTCTTGAATGTGTTTCTTTCTTCAATTTTTGCAACCCGGTATGTTATTCACCGTGCGAAACAAATTGTGATCGTCGGATAAAGAATCTGACGACTGAGATCATTTGGGATTGTGGGAGTTAATTTTTTTAATTATATACCCAAATAATTTCATCCGTTAAATTTTTTATCCGACGATCACCATTTGTTTTGCACGGTGCAGAACATTTAGTGTTCCACACCGTAGCCGCAATACAACTTTATTGCGCCTGACAAAACCTCACAAGTTGTGATGACTTTTGGGCTGTTTTTTATTTTTTTACTTTTGGGCTTTTTTTTAAAAAAAAAGTACTTCAGGGGCATTTTTATCCCGTTGATCATTTTTGACCAAATTTAACCAATTTTTAGCCAATTGGTCTTTAGCTAACAATCATTTCCCATAGAAGAATAGTCTTGATATTGATCAGTTTCAATGAAGTATGTGGTTCATAATCAATCACATCATCACATAGTAAGGAAAAATATTATCATTTAATAATATAAGTGATTTTGGACCAGCAAATTCACATGAAATTTTTTATGCATCTGACATTAATTCAAAAATAAATGGATGCGTGTGCATGCTATTTAAATGATTCATTGCACTTTGACTACCATTAAGTTGGAAGTTAACATTTTAATCAAGGGTAAATTTCAATTACGTCCCCAAAAATGAGGCGTTATGTCAATTTTATCCTCAAAAATGCTAAAGTGTCTAAAGAATCCTTGGAAAAGGGGGCCCCATTTCAAAAAGGTCCTGACCTAACAATCCCTCAAGAAACTCACAGTTTAGGGCCAAAATGAAAAATTAAACTTTACCAGGATTTATCTGAAATTTTCTTTACCAAATCTCCATTTTTTTTCTTCCTCCATGTTTTTCCTTCTCTGTTCAACAAACAAGTAGTAGCAGTTTTGTCCATAGTCTAATTAAATTAGTAAAAACCATCTAATGAAAAGACATATCTCATTCCTTCACAAACCCATATCTTCTTCTAGATCTATGGAATGGCTTTCAAGTTCTGCCCATTTCTTCGAATTCGAACTTTGAAGATTATAGATGATCATGGTTCTAGCATCAGGTAATGAAGAAAGAACATTTTTTTTATATAAAAAAAGAAATTAGAGGTTGAAAAAAAAGGAAATGGAGCCCTCTCTTCTATCTTCTCTGTTGAGTTTCATTTTCGTTTTCTCTCTCTAGAACTGATTTGCATCTATAAAGCATTTCTCAACCTTCAATCTGAAAAGGGCATTTCACCACCATCATGCATCCCCCATCGGAGAACGAAATTGACAGCAAAATAAACATAATTTTGGAAGAAAATCGAATCAATTTAATTGTATAATGAAATTGGGAATGATGAAGTATAAATCAGAAAAAAATATTGAAACTTGTTAGATGTTTGGATCAAAAGAAGCAAGCAATACTTCGTTCTTGTTGCTTGCGCTGGAGAAGAGTCGGGTCGGAGAGGAATAAGGGAAGAAGAGAGGGTAAGAAATGAGTGCAAAAGATGAAATGACGGATTGTTTTCGAATGAACCCTGATAAAGTTTAAATTTTCATTTTGGCCCCTAAACCGTGAGTTTCTCGAGGGATTGTTAGTTCAGTACCTTTTTTAAATGGGGGCCCTTTTTTCAAGGATTCTTTAGACACTTCTGCATTTTTAGGGACGAAATTGACACAGAGCCTCATTTCTGAGGATGTAATTGAAATTTACCCTTTTAATCAATGAAGTTTCAATTGATGCACTGGGGCCCATTCCGTTAAATCTGCTTTTAAAATGGTTGCAAATAACTTTGTTGCCCTTGTTCTTATTCTTGCATTTCACTAGTATCAGTTTGGGCATTTTTCAAGTTAGTCCCTTTAATAAATAAATCAACTTATTCGAGTTCTTTATTTTTATTTTTTTTTAAGTTTTAAATTTAAATTTTCTAAAGAGAAAAATAAAAGTAGAAAGTTTGAACAAGTACTTTTTTTTCTTTATTCTCTTTCACCTTCAGCTTCTATAGAAACTCTAACTACTATCATCCTAGTTGACAATACACTTTATAGAGTAACATGCAAAAATTGTTACCGCTACCCTCTTAATTGCAAGGGTTTGATGGCGGCAGTAATAAAAGAGGAAAGATCTGCAAAGCTAAATATAATGGTGATCACGCGGTAATGGACTGCGACAAATGGAGGGAGAGAGTGTTAACGGTGTCCATGAAAGGTGTTTAGATTGCAGTCACTAGAAATTGTGCTTGACAGTAGCAGTATTGATGTGGCGTGGGAGAAAAATTTATGAAGGCTAGAGTTTGAGTTTAGGTCTCTATCTTTTTGGAATAACTAGTTTGATGGTAATTTTGTCGAAAGAAAAAAAAAGACTATTCACAAAACAAAAGATAGGAACATTAATGTCATTTTACACTCAAAATAGATGTCATCCATTTTCTTAACAGTTGATTGGCGGTCAATTGACTTGTATTTTAGAAACAATAAAGACTAAAGTGTTAAACCCCCTAACTTAATGATAGTAGTGAAATTACCCCCAATTTAAAATTTTCATTTAATCCACCTTTATCCAAGTAAAATTATTTTGATTCAAGCAAGAACGAAATCCGAGACTTCCCGTAGGAGAGTGAATGCTAAACTTTTACTAATACTTGAGGGGCAAACGGTAGTTATGTTACTAGTCTTTTACAAATTTTAAAAATTTAATAGAGAAAAATGTAAATTGAAAAATTATGGGGACAATCGCCACTTTCAATCCTTATCTTCATCTTTGAATCCAAAATTATACTCCTCCAAGTTAAAAAAATATACATAGTAGAAATAAATAAAAAAATTATTTCAGAATCAAACTTTGTTCAAATAAATCTTTACAGAGAAAAATGAGAGTGGTCCAAATGTATCGATCACATATTGTGATTCTGCTTACGCAGTCGACTCCTATGCAGAAGAGGAAAAATTTCACATCGTGCGAAATAATATGGACCAGTTGGATAATAATTTTAACAGCGCAGATTTGGAGAAAGAAAAGTTGCTGCTGGAATTAAAAAATAAAAAATAAAAACGTTTCTCTCTCCAAATCTGAACCGTTCAAAACTATTATCCGACGAACCAGATTGTTTCGCACTGTGCGAAACTTTTCCTATTCCGCATAGGAGCCGGAGTGGTGCTTACGAATGCAGGTCTTACTGAAATGACATTATAAGTTGGGCGTCTAGGACGATTAAGACACTTCCCCGCGACTCGTGTCGAAGATTAAAAAGCTCATAAAGCGTTGATGTAATGTTTGACCGACGGTCCAAGGCCACATATAAGCATAGATTAGAATCCAATAATCCTTGTTTTTTGGTCAAAATTCTTGCTGTTTAGTCCTAAATCTTGTGTATGCCAATCACAGCCCTCCATTTAACTACATTGCCCCCATCTGTCTACATCTGCATCTCTGCCTGATGGAGAAAGCCCTTGGTAAGACACTTTACATATAACCTTTAATAAAAGTTAGAATTAATATCCTTTGGGGATCCTATTTTATTTGCAAACACAACATTTGTTTGAAATTTGAACAACCACACAGGGACGAAGTCAGAAATTTTTTATTGGGGGCGAAAAACTACAATAGTATACCGATCTACCTATAAAAGCTTCAAAAAAATTTGGGTACGAACTTGATAAAAATTTCCGAACTATATATAAAAATTACCCTCTCCATGCATGGGGCAAGCGTTAATTGTCTCCCTTTCTAGGGCTTTCTCCTTCTCTTGTGAGACTGTTCTCTCTCTCCTTATGGGGCAATCGCTCAGCCGGGCTTCAAAAAAAAAAAAAAACTATGTAAATAGACTAGCTAATTATCATGCTCACAATATTACTCTATGAGCCAAATTTAATTGTGTAACTGATTACTTAGATCCTTTTATTTGCTTCAAAAAAAAAGATCCTTTTACCATTCCTCCATCGATACTTTGTGATAGAGGAGACACTTTTTGTAACTTTAATCCGATTTTAGATACTTCTAATGTTTAATCTTTTACTCAGCAAAAAAAAACAAATTCCCTTTCGATTGTAAATGAGATCTTATCTAAGTAGTAAGAGTTGCGATCTCTCAACTAAAGATTTTTTTTTAGTACATGGAAGGGAAATATATTACTTCGTAGAGTTTGCTCTCAACTCTCAACTAAATATTGAAAGTATAAATTTGATCAAGTGCAAAAAAATATATATATCGCAAGTTTGTAAAAATTCTTGTCTGGTGGACAAAAGTATTATCAAGATTGCAACTGGATTAATAAATTTGTAACAAATTCTATTCGATATGTCAAAATATCATTAAAATCCTCAACCAAATTAATGAGGCTTTGTATACCAATAAACAAACAAAAAAAATCCTTCATATTTTTTTTTTTTTGTTGAATAAAGAATTTTTTCATTAATCACAAAATAGCCGAAGCCATTACAATCAAAGGAAAATCAGAAAATACAAGAAAATAAAAGTTATACAATGATTTAGAAAATCATGATAACAGACAAAAAAAACTTGGATGGTTAGAAAATATTAAGAATAAAACTAGCAAGCTAAACAAATACATAATCTTCTTTTTCGCAGCATCTTCACCGCAATCCTTGAACGACAGAGACAGGAGAATATCACTTTCAACATCTTCCATAGTGAATCGACAATTTATAGGACTATGAACTTATTAACACGCCTACAAATTGTCTCGGAAAGATGTAAAAAGTTGATAAAGGGCTCAAATCAAGTCCGGGTTGGATGAATCCTCCTAAAAACGTAGAAAAAAAGTTTAGATTTGAGAAATATTTAATCTCTGTATTTTGAATCTTAAAAAAAATACTTTGAAAAAATTCGCATATAATTTATGGTACAAAATAAAGATAGAATATTAAACAAAAGAAGATAACTGGCTTAAATTTGACCTGGTCAAAGTCAGAAGTAAACGCATAAGAAGCAGGAAACGGAGAGAGGAGGGGGGAGTTATCCATAAAAAAAAAAAACGAGAGAGAGGATGGGTGGAGGTGGGGGGGGGGTGTGGAAGAAAAGAGAGAGAGAGAGAGAGAGAGAAAACCCTTCATATTGTACATTGTAGAATCCTTTAATGGATTTTAGTACAGTATTGAGGATAAGTCAAATAAGCATAAATGCTCAGTTCATTTCGTTACTTGAGACAAAAGGGCCCACAAATTCCGACACAAGGCAATAATCATTTATTCATTTACTGAAAACAATAGTAATTTCCAATTTTCATTTAATTATGTAAAGTCATATGAAATCTTTTAAAGTTTAATTCTTCAATTTTAATAAATTTTCTATCGAATTATTAGCCATTTTTGTCATCAAAGTATTTTCAAACAGCCAATTTTATCCTTTTCAACTTTTTTCAGCCATTTTTGTCATCAATGTATTTTCAAACAGTCAATTTTATCCTTTTCAATTTTTTTAGCCATTTTTGTCCCCAAAGATTTTACGAGCAGTCATTTTTGTCATAAACTTATTTTTGAACAGCCACTTTCATCCTAACTTTTTTTAACTTTCTTCATCTTCAAAGATTTTAAGTGCAACTATTTTTATCCTTCTGCCAAATAATTGTCTAAAAGCCGTCAAAATTGATGAAGTGTCCAAACGGCTCTCAGATTGTCTCTCTATGCGGGGGTAAAGATGGAAATTCCAAAGTATACTAAGTGCCTCCCTTGTAAAGCCCGTCATTCCCACTCATATCAGTCTCCGTTCTCATTGGAGACAAAATGAGAACAGAGGCTGATATGGAGACAAAATGAGAACGGAAACTGATATGAGTTGGAATAACGGGCTTTACAAGGGAGGCAATTAGTATACTTTGAAATTTCCATCTTTACCCCTCCGTAAGAGAGACAATCTGAGAGCCGTTTGGACACGTCATCAATTTTTAGACAATTATTTGACAAAAGGATACAAATAGCTGCTCGTAAAATCTTTGGAGATGAAAAAAGTTAAAAAAAAGTTGAAAAGGATAAAATTGGCTGTTTGAAAATACATTGATGACAAAAATGGCTGTTTGAAAATACATTGATGACAAAAATGGCTAATAATTCATTTTCTATCAATCCAACTTTGAATACCTTAATTTACTTAGCAAACTTTGAATACCTTAAATATTTTTTTCCTAGTAAATCAAAGTTGATGGTAAGAAAAAAGGAAAGACGGTGTAATTTTCTAATTTTATTGATTAGTTAAAAGTTAAAACTATTTAAAACAAATAAATATATGCAAATTATTGATAGACTTAAAATCTACCGAAATTGATTTACAAAAATTTAGATGATTTTGATTGCCATATATGTTCCATTTTATATCAATTAACCTCTGCGTGCACATTTTAGAAAAAATTCTAAGTATTTTTTATTATGAAGATCCTGTCATTTTCTAATAGAATTTTAAATAATAACAACTTTTTTTTAAAGCCCGATTGGACAGTCGACTCATATAGGGAAGAGAGAACTGCCTCATACGAGGAGAAGATAGCCCTAGAAAAAGAGATTAAAGTTTATCGCACGTAAGCGGAGGGTATCAAACCCACGACCGGCGCCTGCCCCACTGAGCTAAGACACATTTGATAAATAATAACAACTTCAATTTCCTATAATTATTCAAAATCTAGTGGTTAGATTCATTTCGTTCCTTGAGACAGAAGGGCAATAATCATTTCTTCATTTTTACCGGAAAAACTATAATTTCCCTAAAATTTTCAACCTACATTTGGTACAAAACAAATTCCAGCCCAACTTTAATGGAATTTACGTTATTTGTTGTACTACTACAACAAATTTCGAGTCTGCATGAGTTTTGTCTAATTTGAGTTTTAGTCTGGTTTGAGTTTGGTCTAATTTGAGACTCAAACTCATATCCAAACTAGTTTTGTATTAAGTTTGAAAATGAAATATGAAGTGTTAAATTATTTAAAATATAGTTTGAATTTTAAACTGAGACCTAATTCAAGCACACCCGTAATAGAAAGTTCCATAATCCATCACTTTAATTTGTACTGCTACAACAAATTTGCAATAAAAAGGTACATAAATAGTTAATTTTATCGCTTCCATCATAACCTTGATTTTAGATTCAACACTGAATATGTTACACACGATATTCAGAACACTTCTTCACCATTAGAATAGTTAATTTAGCAAAAAGAGAAATAGTTAATTTGATGATTGAGTTTTTTACAATATGAAAATGAAAAATCAACACTAATTAATAATATGAAATATAAAAAAGACATATTTCGTATTGAATCAAATTGATATATTACTCTCCTCTTCCGGTAATAAAATTCTCCCCATCATTTTCTGAATAATTTTGATATAGACCATGTTCACATTGATTATATGGTGCAGAATTCTGATAATATCACTACAAAATTATGTATCTCCTTATTCTGTAATAAATGATCCAATGAAACTGATCTATATCAGAATTATCCTTATTTTCTTTCTTTTCTCACTTGCTTTTGTAAGTTTTGTTGCCCTCTCGAGACAGGGTCCTCGTTCTCTCTCTCTCTCTCTTTTGTCTGTCTTTGCAAAAAAGAAAAAGAAAAAAAGAAAAAGAAAAAAAAAAAAAAAAGAGAAAAAGAGACCAACCGATCTTCTCTATATCGGCCGCGTACCTATATCGCTGAATACTAAATATTTAGTATATATTGACAATGAAACGCAATTCAAATAATAAGATGAAAAATGATTTATTCTTAGAATTTTGGGGATAAAAATACTAAATCTTCAAATTGCGGGTGTTAAATGACTATCTTACTCCCTGCTGGTATAAGGGATTCAACCAACTATAAGGGCAAAAAGGTTCAAAAAACTATTTTAGTCAATTTTTTAGCCAATAATTCTAATAGCCTAGCAAGGTCCTAATAAGATATTTCACTATTAATTGATAAGTTGAGAATTCGAGTTTTGCTGAAAGACCACTACGATTCTCCTTTAATATAGAAAAAAAAAGAATCTCTCTCCACTCATCAATCATTCTCATCTTTCTCTTTCTAAACATTTTCACAAACACTCCACACTCTTTCCCTCCCTCCTCACATGATGGCAATCTTGCTGGAGAATCACTTTTCGTCAGCCCTGCAATATTGCCAACACTAGAATTAGTATGCCTTCCTCTCCACAAATACTTCATTCTTTCTAGAAAAAAAAACATCATCTACAATGGCATTCTTTTCTAGTTCTTCTGGGCTCCTTATTAATTTTTTCTTGATTTTTTTTCTTATGTGTTCGAGTTCAATCCGAGCCAACTCAGGATAAGCAAGCCCTTCTTGCTTTTCTTTCTCAAATTCCTCATGAAAATCGGTTACGATGGAATTCTTCCGACTCAGCTTGCAACTGGGTCGGCGTCGGATGCAATGATAATCAGTCGTACGTATATTATTTACGACTTCCCGGGGTTGGACTTTACGGCCAAATTCCGGCGAAAACTCTCGGCCGTCTTTCTCAGTTACGAGTTCTAAGTCTCCGATCTAATCGTCTTTCTGGCCCCATTCCCACTGATTTCTCCAATCTCAAGGCCTTACGAAGCCTTTACCTACAAAACAACGAACTATCCAGCGAGTTCCCGAGTTCTGTAACTGAGTTGACTCGGTTGACTCGTTTAGATCTCTCCAACAACAACTTCACTGGGTCAATCCCGTTTTCCATCAACAATTTGACTCAGTTAACTGGTCTTTTTCTTCAGAACAATAGCTTTAATGGTACTCTTCCCAGCATTAACCCATTAGGCCTTGTGAATTTCGATGTCTCCAATAATAATCTCAATGGCTCAATCCCAAGTTCTTTAGCCAAGTTCCCTGAAGCATCTTTCGCCGGAAACATTAATCTTTGCGGAAACCCATTGCCGTCTTGTACTCCATTCTTCCCTTCTCCAGCTCCGTCTCCCGGAGAAGAAATCGAGATTATACCAAGAAAAAGATCAAGAAAACTGTCGAAAGCAGCTATAATAGGAATATCAGTTGGATCAGCAGTAGGTTTACTGCTTTTACTGTTAGTTCTTTTCCTCTGTTTACGGCGCAGAAGAAAAGAACAACCCAGTAAGGCTCAGAAGCCTACACCAGCCACCAGAGCGGCGGCTGGGGTGGGGGGAGGGGGAATGGGAATGGGAGAAGCGGGGACATCATCTTCGAAAGATGATATTACAGGGGGATCTGCAGGAGAAGAGAGGAATAAGTTAGTATTCTTTGACGGTGGTGGTGGGTATAGCTTTGATTTGGAAGATCTATTGAGGGCTTCTGCTGAGGTATTAGGGAAAGGAAGTGTGGGAACTAGTTATAAGGCTGTTCTTGAAGAAGGCACTACTGTTGTTGTGAAGAGGCTTAAAGATGTCGTGGTGAACAAGAAAGAGTTTGAACAGACTATGGAAGTGTTGGGGAAGATTAAGCAGGAGAATGTTCTTCCTTTGAGAGCTTTTTATTTTTCTAAAGATGAGAAATTGTTGGTTGTTGATTATCTTCCTGCTGGTTCCTTATCTGCTCTGCTTCATGGTATGTTTTCTAAAGTTTCCTCCTTTTTTTTTTACATTTTTCTTGAAAATTAACGGCTTTTTTTGAGAATTTTGTTTTGAATTTGGCTTAATTTATATTTTTTTTGTTCCATTTCTGGATATATGCAAATCTTGCTGCATTTGGAGCTATTTCTCTGTTTTTTGTGGGCAAAGAAAGACCTTTTTGCTGCTCCCTCCATTCATAGTATAAGTCGTTTAGTACATTAGCGAAAATTAATGAAGCAATATTTATATTTTGACTAATAAATTACCTTATTTTTTGCTTCCTTAATTTTCTCTAGATGTCCCTAACTGACTTAAATTAAGGAATTACAAGGAATGGAGATAGTATTATTTCTTCTGTGATTAGGCCAGATTTAGGATTTGTCCTAACTGAAATGCAGTTCTTGATTTGTGCTTGATGAATTCTACATGGAAGGTGGCCATAAATGTAATTAAGCTTGCATGACAATGAATTGTTCTTTATTCAATGGCTGCCACATTTGGAATGTGATTTTATCATTTTTATTCTTTTTTTGCTCTTTCTTGCCATTTTCCCGGGGCAGGACTTGAAATTTTGAAAGGGTCTTCAGTTATGCCGTCCAGAAATTTTTTTATTGTTTTTTTTAATATGTACTACTAAGAACATTGTGGTTTTTTTTTATATCTATCATTCCTCTGAAGTATGAACCCGTTTGGTGTTTCATTCCCAGTACTATTAATAAGAAATTAAATTTTTTTAAATTTTTTAATTAAAAAATTTATAATCTAAAAAAAATAGTGGAAATCATCTATCCGTGGGAACAAGAAATGGGACACAAAATGGGGATGAAGTATTTTTTTTGCCTCCTCTAAAGAGAAAAGATAAATCTCTGATCGGATTTCGCTCAAATTAAAATATGAAACTTTAAGCATATACAGCTCATTCATCAACCTGCGCAAAACGCGCAAGTTGATCAGTTTAGGTTCCATATGTTGTGCAACATTCTTCATAAAATAATGCATAACTGGAGCGTGTTTGGTGCATTCATTCATGATTAGTTTACTATACTGTCATTACAGAAATACTTTAAGGGCTTAATACCATCTTTCTCGACCAACATACACTTCCCTTTTCGCTAATGGTATGCGAATTAAATAAACACTTTTTGTTAATCCTAATTCGCAATGGCATTAATGTACCTTATATCGCGTTATATTTTGGCTAGTAGTAGTTCCAATTGTCAAAACCATCACGTGGCTGGTAAAGTTTTGACCTTTTTTCATGAGGCTTTGTCAGTTTATCTATTATAGTATTCATATTAAAGGGCCATTTAAACCCCAACCAGAGAGCATCTAAAATAAAACCCACCTCACCGAACTCGATTCTATGCCATTATTCATGTTGGTGTCCTCCTGGGAAAGGAGTGGCAATGTCAATCAAACATGTCCCGACTACTAATAATGTTAATAATTGAATCAAAGTGCTGCTAATGGGGTAAATATATTGTATTTCTTTGGCAGTAAGCAATGTTGACAGTTAATTCTAGGACCTTATTTTTTGTCCTTGCATTTCTGTTCTTTTCTTTCTTGGCATTCTTCTGCCATTTGGAAATTTGATTGAGTTGTGCTTCCACTGATATAGAAGGTTGACCTAAAGGATGATGTTTTCTTTTGTCTTTATGGCTTTTCCCTTGTGTTTTTCCCAAGCAGTTTTGGTGATTATTGCAATCTTAGATGTCATTCTATGTTTTGTTTGAGTCAAGACAACAATGCTTCTCCAAGTTTAGTTGATAGTATTCAGATTATCTTTTCAAATTTAACTTGGATCGTCGTTTTCAGTTTCTATTTTCTATATACATTGCAGCACCTTACTGGGGGTATGGTTTTTAAAATATCAGGATACTAATACACTTGAATGTGGTTATTTTACAGGGAGTAGAGGGTCTGGCCGTACTCCGTTAGACTGGGATAATCGGATGAAGATTGCATTAGGAGCTGCAAGAGGGCTTGCATACATGCATGAATCAGGCAAAGTTGTTCATGGAAACATAAAGTCATCTAACATCCTGCTAAGGCAAGAGAACAATGATGCTTGTGTATCCGATTATGGATTGAACGCGCTCTTCTCCAACACAACCTCGCCAAACCATCGCGTTGCCGGATATCGAGCACCGGAAGTGCTCGAAACCCGCAAAGTAACTTTCAAATCGGACGTATACAGTTTTGGTGTACTGTTACTGGAACTCTTAACTGGAAAAGCACCAAATCAAGCTTCATTAGGCGAAGAAGGTATTGATTTGCCTAGATGGGTTCAAAGCGTTGTTCGGGAGGAATGGACAGCCGAAGTGTTTGATGTTGAGCTAATGCGGTATCATAATGTGGAAGAGGAAATGGTACAGCTTCTTCAAATAGGAATGGCATGCGTTGCAACCGTGCCAGACCAAAGGCCAGCAATGCCGGAGGTGGTGAAAATGATTGAAGATATGAATAGAGGTGACACTGATGATGGCCTACGGCAATCGTCCGATGATCCCTCGAAAGGATCCAGCAGCCACACACCTCCGCAGGAGTCCCGGAGCTCGCCTCCGGGCGCGACTCCTTAAAAGTGGAGGGAAAATAATGTAAAGGAGAAAAAAGAGAAATAATGGAGTCGCCCAATTAAGAATTTGAAAATTATGGTTTGGTCCCATTAAGTTTTGTTATTTTAAATTTTTTTTTCTCTAGATTTTGTAAGTGTTTCTAGGAGGGGTTTATTTTTATTTTTATCTTCAAATTGTGACAGTTAGAGGATTTCAATTGTTTGGTTGGGGGGATTCCATGTACTGATTGGAATTGAGGGTTCGATGAATTAGTTGTTTATTATTCATAAAAAAAAATTTAATTGTAGTTTAGTATTTTATGTTATTATTTTGGTAAAAAATATCATGGTCTACACATTTTCTATGTAAGTATTATTATTTTTCTAGTTATTAGTATTTGATCCGACTACTTTGAATTGATTAGTTCAGTTGCAATCTATTAGACTAATTCAGTCACTTTTAAGATGTTTTTGAACTCGTAACTTATCTAGAAATTCTGAATGATTATAAATATGATCATCTAAATTAGAAGATGGATCACTTGACATTATTATTATTGTTATTTTTTTCGTCGCATGGTCCAATAGTGATGTTCGATAAAAAGCATTTCCATTTTTATATACTTCCGTTTTAAATTATGTCCATATTGTTTTTAATTTATGCTAAATTATTTGTCCACTTTCTAAATAAAAGGTTCATTAATGATGATTTTTCTAATCATACATTAAATATTGAATAGAGAAGAATAGAGAGACAAAAGATGGTAGAATTAAATTGAGAGTAAAATTAAATATGATCATATCTGATATTTTATAATGTCAACTATAAAATTTGATGAAAAATTACTTTTCGTGCAATACACACAGTTGACAGATAATTTTGGACGAAGAGAGCAATATATAATCCTCTACACAAAGAAGCGATACTCACTCTCTTAGGGCCTCACACTCCGATTTGATAAAGTAGTTGAAGGATGCAAATCAAAGCGACCCAACAATCCAATCAAGTGAGAGAACTTTTAACTTGACTTTCTCACGAAAGTCACCCCACATTGACGGTTGAAACTTCCACGAGATAGTAGCGTAAAGCGGGAATATGATTGGTAAAAAAAAAAAGAGGTGCCAGCTGTCGGCATGAAATTCCAAGGTCTTTGTTTTTACATTGCTGTCAGCTGGAAGCTGGCCTCAAAGTTGACTAGTCACTCTTTCAAGGGAAAAGAGACCGGTTTTCAGGGGTCTGACAAGAAGGTGTAATTAGCTTTTGAAGTATTCTGCAACGGCCCGTCAGCTTAAGTAGAGAGTATTTTGTACGTATTTGAACTGAGTCTACTTTTAATCGGGTAGAGAATTTGGATATATGGATAGCGTCGGCGTACAGCGTACTATCTTGAGCAGCGGCTTGTTGTCTCATTCGATCAAAATAGTTTGACATATTTGAATTGAGTCTATTTGATTCTGTTCAAATTTTAACTCGATGTTAATTTTTTTAAAAATTATTGATTTGAAATCTTAAACATTATTCATTTAAAATTTAATTTTAATTTGAGATTAATTTAAAATAAATATTATAAATTTTAGACTAAACTCAATTCAATCACATTATTTAGGATAATTCTGATATGGACTAGAGTGACTGGTAGAGCGCTAATCACATCTAACTAAAAAAGAAGCGCGTCGCCCTCCTCCTCCGAAATTTTTTTTTACAGTCACGGTTAAAATACAAAAAAAGATTGTTACGATATGACATGATTAAAAGTAAAAAAATTTTTACAAATTTGTCACATCACTATAAAATGAGGAGAGAGACAATTTTTTACTTTTAACGTATTCATATCGAAACAATCTTTTTTGTATTTTAACGCATGATTTGGAGAATGGAGGAGGGCGACATAGCTCTTTTTATGCTAAAGCGCCTAATCCCATATCAATTTTCCCATTACTTATGTGTGAAAGTCGATTTTCGATTCAAAGATTAAAAAAGAAAATAATGAATTAATGATGTTTTGAACCATATATAATCGCTATTTTTTATTGCTATTGAAAAGCTGCTACTCATCTAATTTTAAAAGGGGTGGACTATTTTAATATCCATATTTTTTCTTTGTTGACACGATCGTCTCCTTATTTTCATATTTTACTTTCTCTCTACCCGCACTTTCTCTCTCTAAAATCTTTTAACATATCAATTTATAACATATAGCGCAAAAAACATGCATCAAACCATTATTATGACAAAAAATAATAAATTAAAAAAACATTTGGAGGCTCAATATAAAACAACACGCGGGTGGGGAGGTTTTTTTTATTTTTTTAGCCTCATCAGAGGAGGAGAATTATTACCCCCATGAACGGGGAGATACAGGAATCGAACTTGGGACCTAAGCCCCAAGTGAAAGATAGCCTTACCCACTTGGCCAACCGATTCTTATCGCGGGTGGGGAGGTTGCATTCCCAAAACCCGTAGATGGGGAGGAGGCTGCATTTTTTTACCCACAGGTGGGAGAGTCGCGAGTTTTCTTCAGAATGTAGGGGCCGCATGTTTTTTTTACTCGCAGGTGAGAGAGTCACAAGGTTTCTTTCAGAATGCAGGGACGCATGCTTTTTATCAGCGGACGAACGAGGGAATGCAAGTTTTTTATTTGAGATGGAGAAGAGAGAGTGTCAATATAGAAAAATATAAAAGATTAAAATAAATTTTATGTTTTAAAATTTTAGTTATTGGATAAAACTCAATCGAAAGTTAATTTAATTTATTTTTATTTAATTAAAGAAAGAGCCTTTTCTGCACTAAGTGCGCCTAATAATCCATCAGCCTACCCGACCATTTTGTCGCTCTCCCTCAATGGCACGTTTTAACTAACCTCACTAAAATTACAAAATAAATAAATACAAAATAAAACGAAATGGGATAAAAAAATAAGTTGACAATTTAATCCAAGATATGACGTCAAAAAAAAAAAACAAGATAAGATTCTTTTGTAGTGACCGTAATTGGTTGAAAAAGGGGTTGATTTGGTTGGCAATTAATAGTGAATTTTGATAAAGTTCCATCTCTAAATAAAATTTAATTGTTTTTATTTAAAATTGTTAAAGTTTGATTCTTAGTCTATTAAATTTCGAGTCAAACTAGTACTTATCTAAGTAGCTAATATTTTGCTTATAAAGACTTATGTCCATAAATAATTCAGATTTCAAATAATACAAGATAATTTAGTTCCAAAAAGAAATAAGTTTGATTATTATAAGAGATAAGAGAGGAACCCTATACATGTAAGTACACCTTAGGATGCCAATAAAAGTAGTTGTGGGGTAGGAAGGTATGGATGACAGTGGCTTTTCAACTTTATTAGTTGTATTAGCTTTTGGGGTGGGGACTTTTGCTGAGTGTGAAGGAGAATGAGAATGCCCCCCCCACCCCACAAATTTTTTTTTTGCTAAATAAACTTCAACTATATATATTATCCGAAATAAAAATTAAATTACAAAAAGTGCCTCCTCTATCACACAAGATTGAGGGAGAAATATTTTTAGGAGCTATATAACCAGATACAACATTCAATTTAGCCAATTCCACTAAGTTATGGGCACCAAAATTACAAATCCTATTAACAAATTTTAGTTTCAACTTTATTAGTTGTGTTAGCTTTTGGGGTAGGGACTTTTGATGAGTGTGAAGGAGAATGAGAATGCCCCCCCCCCCCACCCCACCCCACAATTTGAATCTTTAGAACCAATTGAATTCCCAAAATTGGATTATGTCATTCTTATATTCCCCATAGTTAATTCAAGTGTTATAGTACTAATTTCATTCTCACCATTGATGTCATCTATTTACTTTGCTAAGAGATGATATTGTGAAGGTGTGGGACTGAGGTTGTAGTGCAGAATAAAAAAAGTTTCAATATATATCGACACTTTTTGACAGATGTTACAATTATTTTTTATGGGTGTTACATTCATATGTAATATGCGTTCTCTTTTAATGAACACTTGTCGTAAGACATGTAACACATATTTTACGTCACATATGTTCTAAAAATCACGTGTTTGCTTAAAAAAAAGATGGGCCGTTAAATTTTTTATTTGACAAACAAAAAAATTTCATTATTTAATAATTTTTTTTTATGTTCATCATTATAGCTTCAGCGGAAAATGTGTGTGTTTGGGGAGGGAGGGGGAATCTGTGTCTATGGAATTGGACTGCTCATCTCATCATATAGTATAAGGCCTATATTATGCATTGCCAAAGCACCCAAGATACTGTCAAAAATCTTATTCCTAAAGAAGGGTTCTATGTTGGGAAAATTGGTCGAGATAAAAAATGATTTTTAGAATTTACGTCCACATTTCTATTATTTATCCAAAAAAACACTAAAAAATACTCATACATCTTCTCATTTCGAATTAATAATGGGACATTTAATTCCAGATAAAGTGAGCACCAATATATACATATAGGGATTTAGTTTTGAAATCCAATGTAAAATTTGTACATTCTCAAGTCACAAGACTTCTTTTCCAAATGATACACTACTAGCCTTGCATTGGTGGACAAAAATTGGAGGAGGGCATGCGATATGCCGAAAGGATTAATCAACATATCTTAATAAATACTTACGTTCCAAATTAATCGTACACATTTCTTTTTTTTGTTTGTCCAATTTAATTGTCCACTTTATAAATCAAATATTATTAATGGCAAATTTTTTTTTTCAATTTTACCCTTCTTCCAACTCCTCACTGAATCATTTTAATTAATTAAAATGATCATTTTCCAAAACATATTTAAGCGGGAGTTAAATATTGTGTGAGAGGAAGGAGAGCGAAAGACATACGTCTTAAATGAGATTAATAAAATTAATGAAGGGTATCTTAAACTTTTGCTTATATTTTACCATCAAAATCATTAAAACCTCAATACCCGTGCATTTGACGAAGTGGATAGATAATTTGAGACGGAAGAGTAAGAAATTGAACATTCAATTTGATATGGTAAAAATAATCCTATAATATGGACATTATAAATATTACTCCCACCATCCCAAATTATCTGTTTACTTTGACAAATACACGAACATTAAGGTTTTGATAATTTTGATGGTAAAATATAAGCAAAAATCTAAAATACCCCTTATTAATTTTATTCATCTCAGTTAAAATGTACGTCTTTCTCTCTTCTTCCTCTCACACAACATCTAACCACCTCTTAAATATGTATTGGAAAGTGATACTTTTAATTAATTAAGAGTATTCAATGAGAAGTTGGATGAAAGGTAAAATTAGAAAAATTGTTATTAGTACATACTCCCTCCATCCCTAAATAAGGTTAACACTTGACTATTTCATATGAATTAAGAAATTCTTAAAAACAATAAAAGTTAAAGCTAAAAGACTAATATATCCTCATTAAATACATCTTGGAAATTGAAATTGTGGTTAAAAAAAGTAAAAAGAGGGTAAAAATGGTAAAAGTTTATTAAATTTTTATTGATATTCTAAAAGTTAACATTATTTTTAGATAAATTTGAAGTCCCAAATGTTAATATTATTTAGGGATGGAGAGAGTACTTTATTTAAAAAGTTGATAATTAATTTAGAACAAATAAAATTTGGACAATTAATTTGGAAGGGATAAGGTACTACATTGATCCTATACTCCTAATTAACTCTGCTCAAGTTTCAAGAATATTGGCATGAGTGGAAAAGTTTGTAGAAACTCCAAGTTGATGTACCCCTAAAACATAGGATTCTCGTTTAGTAATTTCATGCCATCTTTCTTTTCTTTTGTTATTTGCCTTTAGCAAATCTCCTCTGACTTATCAACACAAGTTGGTTAAGTTGGTAAGAATTTGACACTTCCTTGCAAAGGTCAAGTATTCAATTCCCGTTGCCGACGTGAGGCTGTGTTGGTGGGTAATCTGTAAGTACCCTTGTAAGCGACTTATGGTCCTTAGAGTCTGCCTAACTCGTGGTGGTGATCGGAATCAAACCCACCAAAACTTTTTTTTAAACCAAAAAATCTCCCCTGACCTCCAAAAGATGCCATTTCCTTTAACCCAAAAGACAAAGGAGAAAGCCACTCTCCAAGTAAATCTCCATTTGATAGTTATTTGACTTTCATTTCCACAAAAAGGTTCCAATTCTCAACTTTTTTTCAAGTTTTAAGGGATAAACAAGGTTTTAAGTAAAAGCTTCTTTCCTATAGTCCTACATTTCACCAGGTGCCTCCATGAAAATAGCTCATCCGAAAGTGTTAACTTGTGAGTTTATAAGTGATACGGATCTTCCTTAGGTAATCGATGTAGGTCATTATCCCTCACATCGAAGTGGAATCAATTCAACACTCTCTTCACCTCAAGGTAGGAGTCAATTCAAGGTATCTAAACTATCTCCCTTCTCAGGTCACACGAGAATAGTTTAAGCCCCGCCACCCTACTTGGGTAACATATAGACAATCAGAGCCCACATCCAGACATTAAGACAAACAAGCCAACAATGACATTATGAGCCACACATCAACCGCCTAAGGTACGCTCAAAAATACCATGTAAAAATGATTTTATATTGAATGAATTAACTCCGTACAATTGTGGTCTTAATATAGTATTTCTAAGGACCATATGATTGTGGAGGCAGAAACAGCAGCTTCATTCATTATTTTCTTGCAGATTCAGCAAAATGTGGTGATTTATTTGCTTTCTTGTGGTTACTAATGATTTTTTCTCTACTTTCTTTCACATTCAACTTTTTAAACTCAATTCCACTTTTTCAAAAGCTACCCAAATAATTCAATAAGCCCAGGGGAAGCCTCTCTTGTGTATTATCAATTATTTTTATAAATAAAAAGTTGATTTTGAAAAGGTCCCAATGTATGCAAGTCTTTATCTTATTTTTTTTAATAAAGAGTTTGTTTTTTAGGTTCCAACTCGTTCCGAGCCTCACCACTCAATCCCTGCTCTGCAAAATTCCACGTTACAACATATTTCTTAATCATCCTAGAAAACAGTAGCTCAGTATCCTCAAGCATACCGACCTTTCCATAAAAGTTTATGATTGAACTGCCAAGAATATTATCTAAATCCAACCCGTATAAAATCGCAACAGCGTGAGCTTGCTTCCCTTCTCCAACTACAAATAAATTGTCAGATGCAGAAAGAAAACTTGATATGGTTACACAAGTTGGATCGATTCCTGCAATTCGCACATCATAAATAACTCGAATCCATTTTGCACATAGCTAACAATCATTGAATTCCAAGAAACAACATTTCTCTCAGTCATACCATCAAACACGTTTCTTGCATCAGCTAAAAACTCCACATTTCCCATACATGTCAACCAGAGTCCTACCAACATAAACATATTCACCAAGACCTAATTTCAAGGCGTACCCATGAACACACTTGCCAAGCACAAAGAAAGAACCATAAGCTTTTAAAACATTAGGAATTACGAAATTATCAAAAACCCAAAACACCATTTTCTTGCATTTCAATAAATAAATAAATAACCACAAAACTTCTCTACTCAGATAACCATTCTACAATACTTTTCAACAATGGGCAGCACAAGAAAACACATTTTGTTTCCATAGTCTACAAAACAAATTATATGAATCATTAAGATGATCAAATTTTGCATAAAGTAGCAAGAGCTTTGTTTAAAAAAACTCATTATTGTAGAAAACTTCATCACATTTGAATCATTAAATATTATTGGACTAGGCACTGTAGAAGCCCAACTATTATTAGTTGAGCCTCTCCAAAAATTGGCGTAAGCCACTATATACAACGAACACACGGTATTCTTTAGTAAAAGGCGAAAGAATAGTTCGCATTGTATTCATTGCATGGCTGCGTGATTTGCTAAGCAGCGTGGATGTCCCATTTTATAAGGCCTTCTCAGACTAGACATTCTTGCCTTCAACTGTTCAAAACCAATACACACATAAAAACAATATAATAGAGCAGTATGGGCCAAACCCTCCCCGTTAACGGTTATGTTGCGTGCCAATTCAGACCGAGCCCAAATTAGTCACTACGTTATCGGTGGATACCGGGTACCCCTCGAATTAACCAAAAAGAATATAATAGAGAAAGAAAAAACAGGGAAGCAGTTTCACTTGCAAATGTAGAATCTAAGTGTGAATACCTAACCATGAGACGTGACTTGTGGTAGCTCACATCGTCCCTTAACCATAAATTCAAGAGTTTAATTCCTACCCATGGGAATGGAGCGCATTTTATGGCCAGTCAATTACCTCTTCGAAAAGCTTCCGTAGCGAGGGGATTAGTCGACGGTGGACACCCTCGATCTCCACAGAAAAAGTGTGAATACCTCAACTCCTATGATCAAAGCACTAGAAAACCAATAAAGAAAGACTTATATATTAAAAAGCAGAATGATAAAATGACACCATAACATAAATATTAGAGGCAGGCAAGATTAACAAAAATAATCTTGAATTTTTTTTTAAATCATAAGAGGATTCAAGTAATAATGATAGAAATGGGGGAAGATATTTGAAGCAGAAAAAAGAAAAGTTCAAGGAACCTTCCACTAACAATATAATAGGCCTGAAGTCAGACTGGGCGAATGCTCCATGTAGGGAAGAGGGGTGCCTCAAAAAAGGAGGATGGTAGCCATAAAAAAAGAAATTTTAAAACTTGACCCATGTAAGGGGAGGGTATCAAACCCACGATACCTCATGATCGTAGGCAGACATTTGCCTCACTGGACTAAGGACCTTGTAATGATTATAATAAGCCTGATCTTCTACTATCTCTACCTTATCTCTGGAAAGACAAATTTTTAACCAGAGATTCATCAATAAAATTAAAACAAATCAAGAACTAATAATAATTAGAGGGAAAATATAGAATGAAATTGAGTGTTCCAATTTCAGTCCAACTCGAGCACGAAATTCTGATGCTCGAAATTTCGAGCTCATTTACGGTCCTGTTAAGGTGCGCGCTTCTTAGCACGTCATTTTCAGCCTTTTAAATATTATTTTCAAATTTTTTTATGTAATTAATTATGTTACGTGTTATTCTATTGTTTTGTGTAAAAAAATATAACTTTCAACTAGTAATAACTAGCACTGTCAAACGGGCCGGTGGTCCGCGGACCGGCCCGTGGTCCGTAAAATATGGACGGATTTAGACCATGTATAAGCTGGTCCATATAAATGTGGGCTAAAAATAGCTCACTTTCCGTTTGGGACCGTGGATTAATCGCGGGACCGGGACCGGGTTGGACGCGGGCCAAAACGGACCAACACCCGATAACCCGACCCAAACCCACCGGTAGACCCGATATCCCGACCCAATACTATACTATATATAGCCTCTTAAAATTTTACCCTACCCAAAAAACCCTAACCACTTTTCTCTCTCTCACGGCTCCCCTCAAGACTTCAAGTCCTCCCTTCCCTTCACTCCTTCGCCGCACCCGCACCCACCGCACTGCCGCCGGCCGCCTTCCGCCCTCCCTTCACTCTTTCAGCGGCGCACCCACCGGGACCCGGACCATCCAGTAGAGGTAAAAAAATTTTGCTTTTGTTTTATTTTTTTGTTTTTGTTTTTTAATTTGGGTTTAATTTTTTGTTTTTGTTTTAATTTTCTGATTTTGTTTTAATTTTATGCTTTTGTTTTATTTGATGATTTTGTTTTACTTTTCTGATTTTGTTTTGTTTTGTGATTTTGTTTTATTTGTGATTATGTTTTATTTTAGGATTTTTGTTTTGTTTTCTAATTTTGATTTTATTTTCTGATTGTGCTTTTATTTTCTTATTTCTCTTTTTTTTGATTTTGCTTGAATTTTCTGACTTTGGTTGTATTTTTCTGATTTTGTTTTCTGATTTTGCCTTTTTTTTTTAATCAGAACACTAGGTGACAGTGAACTTCATTCTACTGTACAAACAATGAAGAGGGGGCTTAGATATTCGACTGTGTGGAATTACTTTGAAGACTTGGGCGAAGGGAAAGATGGAAAACCAAGAGCAAGGTGTGTTGCTTGTAAAGAAGAATATATAGGAGGGTCAACATATGGAATATCTTCCCTAAAGCGACACAGCAAAAAGTGCAACCTATTGAAATCTCGTTTTCAGGATGAGGATCTAGAGGAAGATGATGAAGAATAGGTGAACCTTGAATGTGCTTTTTTGTTTAAGTTTACGCATTTAATTTCACATTATGGACGCTTTAATTTGGACATTACGTTTGTTGTTTGGATGTTCGTGATTTTTACTCTTTCATTTAAGGCATTTTGGAACTTTATTTATTTTTATTTTTCTGATTTTGCCCTTTTTTCCATTAAATGTTTTTTGAAATTGGACTGGTTGTGGTCCGCGGACCGGCCCGTTGGCCCGCGGATTTCAACTGGACGGGTTTGGACCCCATTTTGTTGGTCCGCAAAAATTAGTCCAAATCCGCTCCGGTCCGTTTTAGGGTAATCCGTGATGGACTGGACCGGACCGGACCGTTTGACAGTGCTAGTAATAACTTTCAACTTGTGACAATGACTTAATTTTTTTGGTTAATACGCATCATTCAATTGCGCGTTCATAGTAACTAATTAACACAATTACTTTATTGTTGAATCCAAAATATTTCCAATTTGTCCAACATGTTTGAACCTTCTTGACACGAGACTTGTTCTATTGTCCAACATACATTTTTACATTTCCTAGATATTGTATGTACATGAATGAATATTTAAATCTAATATATACACAATGTACTTGCATGATGTAGGTACATTTGTTTTTTTAAAAACTCATAAATATTATATATCTTTTAAATTTATGCAAGGCGCGTCTGGAAAATGCCACGTTAGCCCAAGACGGACTTCCGTCCTCACTTGGCATAAAACAATTCCAGCCTTCCCTTCTCCTCTCTCTCGTTTCACAATTCCAGAAAACCCTAAGGTAAAAAGAAAAACCTCTCTCCCCCTACTGCCACTGTCGCCGCTGCTGCTGCCACCATCAATCTCCACCACTTTGCCCTCTCTCTCAATCTCTCAATTTCAAAGGTATAAACCTCAAAAAAAAAAAAAAATTGGGAAGTTGGCGAAGTTGTTAAAATTTGTGAATTTAGTTTATAAATAATTGTGAATTTGGAAATTTAGAGTAATTTATTGAATTTGTGAATTTTGGGCATTTGTAATTTGGTAAACTGTGAATTTGGTGATTTGTGAATTTGTGAATTTAGGGCATTTGTGAATTTGGTGATATAACATGAGTTTTTTCTGATAAATTGTATGTCTATTGTTTTTTTGTATAGATGTCTACACTTGCTCATCTTCAGTCAGGTCCTTTTGATATGAGTGTTTTAAACAAACAGCCATTACATAGATCTTTGGGAATATGGCAGGGGGAGGAGTCGCTAAACAAACCATTAAAGATTATTAGAAACGAAGGTAATTTTTATGACGCGTACAAAAGAGAAACCAACCCTACCTTAATTAACTTAATAGACCAATTAAGTTTTGGGGGATGCTGTAGATTGGGACATATGAATGTAGATCACGCTCTAGTGACTTCCTTAGTAGAGAGATGGCGCCCGGAGAACCATACGTTTCACTTATGTCGCGGTGAGGCGACTATTACTCTAGAGAACGTATGATGCTTTCTAGGACTACCAAAGCCCTCAAAGATGCATTTGAGGCGGCTGGGAAGGCAGTTGCTTGCAAACGGCGTGCTGCCGACATAGCAGAAGAAGTCATTCAGCAACCGGCGACACAACTAAGACAGGCTATGGAAGGTAGATCTCAGCGTGAGAGGCCGGGTACTCGTCGGAGTCGTCATGCTACTCAGGAGTATCATGCCGAGATACGGCGCACTAGGCAACGTGGCGATGCGGCGGGACCTTCTCAACCACCGGAAGATCAGACTCAGTCTCAGACTCAGGTTGGTGTACCCTCCTAATTTCAATACCAATTTCCGAGCATTAACACTCTATCTCCAGGTAGTCAAATGGGGAGCATATTGGAGCGGGGCTCTCTTCATCGGGACAACTCTTTTTTGGTGCGACGCCCTTGTACAGCCTAGGCCTGGACCAGATGTAGACGCACCAACACACTACACTGCTCCAGCCAGATTCATCCGTGGAGCCGATTTATATCGACCACGAAGGCGCTGAAGTCATCGAAATGGAGCATGGTAGTGCCTTGCGAACTAGAGACGGTCACACATACTATCTACGGAAGAACCCAAAAACAACCGTTAGATACACACCGTCGGGGCAGTAGATATGATTTAGTTTATTTTGCTTACATTTGTTTAATTGTTGTTACATACAATTTTTTTAATTTATGATATATACGATTTGTTTGTTTTTTACGTTGTTCGTTTTTTATTAATAAAGTAAGTTTTGTCAAAGTAATTTTTGTACACATTTTTTGGTAAATATTCAGTTTTAGTTATTTTTTTTGTTGTAAAATACCAACTCAAAAATTTGTTGGCAAAAAACAAAAAACCAAGTGGTTCAGGCAAAAAATTTTTGCCAGGCCAGAACGGACCAGTTCCGTTTTGGAATTGAATGAAAAAAAACCAAGTCTTTTTTTACCAACTTTCTGGAGGTTGACTTCCGTCCTCGGCTGACGTGGCAAGGCGCATCTGGAAACGACACGTCAGCCCATGACGGAAGTGGGGACAAAAATGTTTTGTCCAAAAAAACCACTACCATGATTAACCATTTCTGCTAAACCATGGTTAGTCTAATGCAATGTCCAAAATATCACCCCTCATTCAGATTTAGGGCAGAGAAGTGGTAAAACATAACATAACCTGATGCAATTATCTAAAACGCCGCCGTTAAGTAGTTGGCAATATATCGTTAGCTTAGCCGCTGAAGCAGCAAGTTCTTGTTTCCCTTGAAAATTCAATTCAACAACTTTTCATCTCTCTGTTTCCCTCTTCAATTCAATGTAAGTTACTCTTATCATTTCTCTTCAAATGGGCTTCAATTTCTTGCTGGTTTTTTTGTTGTTAATGGTCAGCTATTTCTCTTGTTCTTTCTTGTACTAATAGTTTTTTTTTTTTTATGTACTTATAAATTATTGATTCTTTCTCGTTTTATTTATCTGTTATTCTGGAATCTGTAAGTAGTTTTGCTATGAGTCAGCCCAGGGACGAAGCCAAAAACTTCGTCTAGGGGCGAGGTGGTAAAGTTTGCATAATTCTTGGGGAGTGGGCGAAGGGCTATTTTGGTTAGTAATCTTTTCAAAATTTTATAGGTGTAAAAAAATGCAAATTTAAAATTATTGCCACCCCCCAAAAAAAAATTCGTCCTTGACTGGGATATGAATGTAATTAAGCAAGCTTTAATCTTAATTTTGGTAGGGTTTTGGCTCTTTATCTCTCTTACTTACTTTTTGTTTTTGTTGTCCCTGAATTTATGGTGAAGAGAATTCCTTTTAGTTGAATCATGCCTGGTGACTTGTAATATGTGGAATGGTTACATAGAGACTATGACGATTAGTATTATCTATTGCATTTTGTTATGCTGCAAAAGAAATTTTGTTATATCGCAAAGTGTTTGGAAATATAATCATAGTTATGAACTTCTCGCATTGGTTTTGGAATATGTTTCAATTTGTGATGTCCATTTGTTGCTTCAAATTTGATGGACAATCTCAGAATCCATGCTCTTCTAGAAATTGTGGTGAGAATTATCTCAAGTTATCAACTTTTATGTTTCTCGCTGTTTAATAATTGTTGGCGAGCATTGAGAGCCTGCTTTATTTCTATGTTAAAACGGAAGGTTTGTTTCGTAAACTTTTTGTTGTTTATTTTCAGAATCGGAGTTTGTACGTTGGAAACCTGCCTGCAAGTTCTTTTCTGATCTTGGAATACTTAAGACTACTCATTACATTTCCATTTCCATCTTGCTATGAAATCCAGATTTAAGGCTTTAATCCAATTTTATGTCCCATTCTTCACCACCAAAACCCACTATTGGCTCCTCACTCCGTCCCCTCTTAAAACTATCATTTTGGACTTTAGATCTTATTCTACAGCTGCTGTGCGCTGTAGTGAAACCATTGATGATAGGATTGAACTAGCAGCCACTGAAGACAAACCAGCGGACTCAGCCGATGTTTTGAGGAGCTGGGGTTGTAGTGAAAATGAGGTAGCCAAGGTTTTCATGCGGCAGCCTTCAGTGCAAAAAATGGGTGCAAAAACCCTTCAAAACAAGCTAAAGATGCTCAGTGATCTGGGTGTTTCTTCATCTGACTTTGTAAAGATGGTTCACCGTCGTCCTCGCTTTCTTAGGACTCGAATCAATCAGTGTTTGGATGAACGCGTTGCTTATCTTAGAAGCTTGTTTGAATCAAGGGAAGTTCTGCTTAAGGCTATAGTGCGGAATCCATCTTTAATCACCTATGACTTGCATCATAAAATAAAACCTGCTATTGCCATGTACGAAAGAGTTGGTATTAGCAAAAAGGACTTGGTTCCTATGCTTATTTCTCGTCCCAGAATGATTCCTCCCCCCAAACCGCCTTTACTTGAATGCACTTCATTGAAGTTCTATTTCTAGTTACATATGTGATTATGAAATCTTCTGGTTGCTCTGTGGTATTTCTTCGGTAAACATATTGTCGAGCAAGTTTTTTTTTTCTTTTTTCATTTTCGCGTCTCTTATATCCAAATGATCTAAGATGATTATGCTATAAGTACGATAATATGACTTGTTGCTGTGAAAGACACCTCTAGAACAATGAATGATCCATTTTGTCCTAAGAAATAGTCATATTTTCTTGTGACAATCTATATAAATCGCGTAGCTAGATTACTTTTCTCGTGTTTATTATTTTACCCTGCTGATTCTTAAACTGATACATTTTTTTTTCCTTCCTTTTTCAGTGAAGGCGAGAAGCGATGGAAATGGAGAAGTATGCAGTATGAAAACGAGTGCAATAATTAAAAATAACATTTCTCTCTAGTTATTTTTAGTCCATAAAATTCTCTCCAAATATATATATATATATATATATATATATATATATATATATATATATGTATCATATGTACAATATTTGAATACTTCTTGTTACTTTGGACCAAAGAAAACGAGTGATGAACCGCCTTCAAAGGAATACCAAATTTTTTTTTTTTTTTAAGCCCGAAAGGGGGTTGCCCCTGAGAGGGAGAGAGCGGAGAGTACCCTAGAAATGCCGATTAAAGCACGCCCCATGACTAGGGGGGGGTATTGCCTCACCAGAGGAGGAGGAGGATACCTAACCAGAGGAGGAGATTATTGCCCCAATAAAGGGGAGATACGGGAATCGAACACGGGATCTCCGGCCCGTGTTCGGGTAGCTTTACCACTTGGGCTACCCGATTCCCATAAAGGAATACCAATTTGAGGTAAAAAGTTTTACAAAATTTCCGTCAAGTCATTTTTTGGGCTAAATTGGGATGGATATGCCAAAACTCGCGTGTCTAGAGAGAGAGGACCTCGAGGAACGGATGGGTTTCCAACCGTGGTACTTATGAATGAATGTGCGAGAGGTTAGGAAATTAATGAATGAATGGGCGAGAGGTTAGGGAAATTAACTCGCGTGTCTAGAGAGAGAGGACCTCGAGGAACGGATGGGTTTCCAACCGTGGTACTTATGAATGGGTGAGAGGTTAGGAAATTAATGAGTTACCCTTTTTACTACGTATGTGTCCCGTACGACAGAAAGACCTAAAAATTGAAAGACTTTGGTGGAAAGAAGAAAAGTTTTGCCTAAAAAAACATAAGGGAGAAAAACTTTTAATTTATTTTTACATAAAAACAAACTTTTTAATATTCTGAAAATATTAGGGACCAAATTGTCCAATTAAACGTTAATAGTCTTGGCATCGAAAGAAATAAAGGAGCACTACTGCAAATAATGGAAAGTAAAGTTTCAATAAAGTGTAAACTCAAAAATAAATAGAGCATTGTATAAGCTCCCACTATTACATTTGACTATTTTTTTTTATGAATAAAAAAAAGTTGCAAGTGATGGTGATCGACACCTTCCTCTATTTAATGTTCGAACTTTCGTGTTTCATTAGCGAATATACCAAACTTAACTGAACAATCAGTGCAAAAAACTGTTCCAATCAAAGTTAGACCATATGATATCGTTCATAACAAGGACAAGGGTGATGACCAAAGTAGTTCCAAGCTGAAAGAAAATGTGGAAAAAGTTTAAATAAAAAAACGAAAAGAGACCAAAATGAAAGGCATTTAGTAGATGGAGGTCCTAATTGATCAATTTGCTAATTGTGGGGCTCAAATTTAGATTAGGGCAGAGAAGTGCCGCCGTTGAGCAGTTAGACATTATGATATCGTTCGCTTGGCCGCGAGAAATCTTGTTTTCCTTGATATTCAATTCTCGCAAGAACTTGCTCGGATTTGCTGAAGAAGACCAATAACTGTAGAAAATTTTCACTGCCCTTTTCAAAGTAAGTTACTATTTATCATTTCTCTCTTTCAATGGGCTTCAATTTTTTGCTGGTTGTTTGTTAATGCTGCCCAGCAATTTCTCTGGTTCTTTCTTGTACTAATAGTTTTTTTATCTACTTAGAAATTATTGATTCTTAATCTCTCTGTTATTAAGTTATTATATGTGTATCTACTTCGGAATCTGTAAATAGTTTTTTCTGTTATATGTCGAGTTCCAGTGCAGTGTATTCGAGTCTTTTATCCTGATAATTGTGTGAAGTTGCTAAATTTCTTGATCTGTGTGTATTTTTGAATTGAGACATCTAAAATGGTACCGAGGGAGTAGATAGAAACAACGTTGTTAAGGAGTCCTGTAAAAACCAAGAGGAAATATAGGCCTTATTTTGTCAAGCTGGCTTGATTTTAAGTTTAAGTGTTTAACCCTTTTGGTGATCAATAACTATTGACAAGTGCGGACTGCAGAGTACATTATTAAATAAGAAGAAAACAAAAACACGAAGTGCTATCAAACTCGAGAAGCTCATATTACATTCTCATGTTGCTCAAGAATAACTCTATGACTTTGGTTACAGTTATATGTGAAAGCAATGAGTTAGTGCGTCGAAACAAAACCTTAAAAGTTTCTCAGACTAATTTTTCTTTATAAATAAACAAGTAAAATCATCCAGACAAAAAAGATTGAACTGTATATAGTGACGGTAATAAATGCCGAAAATCGATAACAAGAAACTACTAGAAGTACAGATGAAAATTGCATTGAATACTAGGAAGATTAAAAAAGATGAGGAAATGCAGATTAGTAATGCATCTCCCATGACTTCACACTGTTCAAATATGTGTACCAAAGAGTGAACATACGAGCATTTACGTATTTAAATCTCTAAGTCAAGGATGGGTCTCTACAATGGTGCTGTTGTAGACTGTAACTGAATCATAACTAGGCAGAAACAAACTATATGATATGAATACTGGTTTTTTTTTATAAAAAAAAATTAAGTAGAGGGTTGAGACCAAATGGATCTCTTGAACCATTCTTAAGTAAGAAACCTACACCTATCCTTCAGTACGAAGCAAAAGATAGAGTCTTTACCACCAGTGGCGGATGATATGCAGCAAAAGAAAATTTGTTATATCCCAAAAACTTTGGAAATATAATCATAGTTATTACTTCTCACATGGGTTATGAAATTTGTTTCCAATTTATAATCCCCTTTTATTGCTTTTATGTGGATGGATTCTATGCTCCTCAAGAAGTTGTGGTGCCAATTATCTCATGTTATCAACTTTTATGTTTCTCTAGCTTTTTAATAATTGTTGACAAACATTAAGAGCCCGGTTATTTCTAGTTAAAAAGAAAAGTTCATTTTGTAAATTTTTTGTTGTTTATTTGCTTGCAGAATCGGAGTTTGTACTTTAGAAACCTGCCTGCAAGTTCTTTTCTGATTTTTGAAGACTTGAGACTACTCAGTCCCTTTGCATCTTGCTATGAAACCCAAATTCAAGGCTTTAATCCAATTTTATGTCCCATTCTTCACCACCAAAAACTGCAATCGGTTCTTCACTCCATCCCCTCTTAAAACTATCATTTTGAACCTTAGATCTTATTCTACAGCTGCTGCGCTCTATGCTGAAACCTGTACTGATATGATTGAACTAGCAGTCACTGAAGACAAACCAGCAGACTCAGCCGATGTTTTGAGGAGGTGGGGTTGTAGCGAAACAGAGGTAGCCAAGGTTTTCATGCGGCAGCCATCTATGCGTAAAATGGATGCCACCAACCTTCAAACCAAGCTAAAGATGCTCAGTGACCTGGGGGTTTCTTCATCTGACCTTGTAAAGATGGTTCACTGTCGTCCTCGCTTTCTTAGTTCTCGAATCAATCACTGCTTGGATGAACGCATTGCTTATCTTGGAAGCTTGTTTGAGTCTAGGAAAGTTCTGCTTAAGGCTATAGTGCGGAATCCATCTTTACTCACCTATGACTTGCATCATAAAATGAAACCTTCTATTGACATGTATGAAAGAGTTGGTATTAGCAAAAAGGACTTGGTTTCTATGCTTATTTCTCGTCCCACAATGATTCCTCGCTGTAATCTCGACGACAAAAAGTTGGATTACATACAAAGGACAGGGGTTTCGAAGGATTCCAGAATGTATAAGTACGTGGTTTCTATCATTTCCATCTCACGCGTTGAAACCATCCAAGAAAAGATTGCAAACTTTGAGAAATTCGGTGTTTCAGAAGATGAAGTAATAAGTCTTTTTGGACGTTCTCCTCTTGTATTGACACTGTCCACCGATAAAGTCCAGAGACACATGACTTTCATATCAGGGCAAATGAAGCTATCTTCCAGCTGTGTACTAACTTACCCATTCTTGCTCTATTTCAATTTGGAGAGAGTGTTAAAGCCACGATATCTTCTTGCTGAAAAGATAGATTACATGGGTCTAGTTCCTGAGATCAAGGGACCTAATATGATAAGAGCTTTGAGGATGACGGAGAAGCGATTTATCAAGGCATTTATAAGTTGTCACCCGGATGACATAGCTAAGCAATTGATGGATTTTTATACCAGCGCCAAGTGTATTAAGCGATTGGGAGAATCCTCGAGGAAAAATCTGCATCTAGGGTTCCCCTTCTGAGTATTCTTTTCGACTGAATGCACTTTTGCTTTCATGCGTACCTACCCAGGAAGGATATTCATAACCAAGATAGGCAGTTTTGGTAGACCTGATGTTCCGTTCAATGGAGATCCTTCGCTCCCTATTCTATTGAATTACTGAAACTGACCATTTTTTTTCTCTCGTGAAATCATAACCTTCCCAAAATAAGTTAAAACATGGAAGTATAAGTAAGCACTTATAGCTTAAACTTGATTTTTCAGCAAGTGCTGCAGATCACATTTTCATTAATTGTGAACCCACTTGGCCCTCCGTCTTCTTCTTTTACTGGAGATCCATTTTCTTCTTCTTCAGTTTGAGGTAAGACTCGTCCACTAGAATTTGATGTCTTGAGTTTCTTGATGCGAAATTTGCAAGTGTACAAATATTAACAAGTAATAGAATAGTAACTAAAAGATCGTTCCCAACGAAGATTGTTTCTCTAACTGGAAATTTATATTACTTATAACCTAACTTAAACCAAAATATTGATGAATTAATTAATTAAACTAATATGAAAAAATAATTAAATAAAATAAAGATGCTATTTTTAAGAAGATAAAGATATATGTAATAAATGGACTAAGACACCTCTAATATAAATGATTCCTTAATTTAGGCTTCAACTATGTTGATGGTAGAAATTCCCGAAAATAAGTTAGACCCAATCTCTTGACGAAAAGCTCCTAGCTTTACAGAATAAATCAGTCGTATTTCTACGTGATTTTAAGACCTAAAACCGCATAAAACTCCGTGGACTTTCCCTAACTTTTGTTTCCTATTCACTAGAAACCACACAAGGAAATCGAACGTATCTCTAGTCAATTTTACGTCATGTTGTTATTATCCTTGATCCAATTAAATATATAACTTCTTAGCCTCTAGACTTAATTTAGATTCGTGCAATAATTGATCAGAAAATCGCAAGCATTGAGAATAAATAATAACAATTAACCATATGTTGAGACACATAAATTAATAGAAATTAAATATATTCATAAAAATTTCGACCTTCAAATAAAGTTTTAGTCTCAAGAAATTTTAGCTAAAAATAAACATAAACTTAAAAAAAAAAAAAAAAAAATAGCCTGATGACGAAACGGTCTCCGAGCTCCAAACTCGTCTCCTTGATCCTCTACCCAAGCCTAGCCGAGGATGGCCTTGAATTGTTGCATGTACAGGGGTTGATATGGTATGTACAAGGGGTGATTTACTTTCTCTTGGGCATGGCCCTTATATAGGCAGAGGCACCCCTTTCTATTCGAATCCGTGTAGGACTCAAGGTCCTCTCACAAGCATAATTCTTTTCTGATTCCATCTGACTTCTTATGGAATTCAAATAATAAAATTGTTTAAGCAAGTTTATCTTGTGAGTCTTATTAAAGACCTTCAAGGGGTTAGATTAGCCAATATATCTTGTATAAATAGGTCATGTAATACTTCTGCTGATGTATTGGCTAAGTACGCTATGAGGTCTAGGTCCTCATCTCTATGGTTAGGGGGTCCTCCGGATTTCCTCCTACCACATATTTTCACTGATAATCTCTAATGATATCCAATTTCTATTCAAAAAGTTTATCTTGTGAGTCTCGTGGCTCTTGATTCTTTCTTTAAACAATTGCATTCCATTTAGGATTATTGTAATTTGGTATTATAGTAATCTCCAAATCCTATTCCTTTTCCAATTTAACTCTTGATAACGTAACAAAATTTGCACATCTTCAATCTTCGATTCCAAGTTGGACTCGGTGATATTTTAGCACATGCCAAATATAATTTTTCTTTTCCTTCTTTGTCCAAAATGCGCTTAACTTGTATCAAATATTAGAGAATTAATTTCATAAGAACATTTTTAGGCATATTCACTCCTAAAGACTACAACAACAACAACAACAACAACAACCAAGCCTTAATCCCAACAGATTGGGGTCGGCTACATGAACCAAAGTAAGAATCACGTAAGGTCATCAACATGGATGCAATCTCTCCATTTCTTTCGATCCCAAACACAACTCTCATCTAGTTCTAACAGATTCATATCCCCTTTTATCACCTCCATCCAAGTTTTCCTCGATCTCCCTCTACCTCTTACGCCATCTACATTACATAATCCTTCAATTCTCCTAACCGGAGCATCACTTGGCCTACGTCTAATGTGCCCAAACCAACGCAAACGGTTCTCTCTCATCTTATCTTCAATAGGTGCTACACCAACCTTCTTTTGAATAGTCTCATTCCTCACTCTATCCATTCTCGTATGCCCACACATCCATCTTAACATACGCATCTCCGCTACATGCATTTTAACTCCGCCAGTGAGTGTTGAGGACTTTTGTCTTTGACACTTACTGCCGGTCCCAAGCCCGGATAAAGGAGGAGGGTTGCGGTAGGTCTCGTGACAACCAGCGTAAAACTCAGTCACATCCCATGACATTCACTCCTAAAGACTAATTTAATAAATTATTTCTCTCAATTAAACTCAAAATAAATATGAAAATAATCCAAAATAAATTATTTCTCAAACTGTCTACGGTGTAAGTAGACTCTTGCTGCGCAAACACCTGGCCCCCCTCAAGATTTTTTAAAAATACTACTATTTATCGAAATTTTATGTGTATTTTGGAAAATTTTATTAGTTTCGCCCCCCCCCCGAAAGAATTTTTTTAGCCGTTTTTATCACTTGAACTCTGTAGTTCTACATACTGTTGCAGTTTCGCCCTCCCAACACCAAATTCCTGGCTTCGTCCCTAGTAGCCTCTTGATACCGTTTTGTGCAAATTGCCAGAAACTTTTGGATATATACATGCTCATGTATGTTTAAGCAATGCACATTTTTGGTGGATAGCCGTTACTTGTATGCACTTCATTTTTGCAGCTCTGAAGTTCTATTTATAATTGCACATGCGATTATGAAATTTTCTGTGTTATTTCTTCATTTAACATTTTGTCAAGCAAATTTTTCCGATTTTCACGTCTCTTATATGTATATGGTCAAGATGATTGTGCTATTAGTATTCACTAGGCGGCATAGATATGATAATAGCATTTTTTTTGCCCCCCTGAAGGCAAGGCGAATGAAAAGGGAGAAGAATGTAATAAACTGGCGATTGAGAAGGCACAGAAAGATGATTCATTATTCTTTTGGCAGATCTTTCCTATTGTTGTATTGAGTCAGATATAATGGAGATTATGAACATTCTTTCATCTTGTTTCTCCTGTTTAAGTAAAATTGTAAAAGACATTGTTGTAAATGGCATTTAGTAGTTGCAATTTTCATTAACTGATTTGCTTGAGGATCTCCATAAGATGGTAGTAATATTTTTTTTAAAATGTTGTTTAGATGGGTGCGCCAGGTCAAGGCAGTAGTGCAATGCCAAGGCCCCTAGCAGCAAGCTGCTGAGTTGCTAAACGAATACTACATTTGATCTCTTACCCAAAAGGCTGAGAAAGATGGTAGGTTTATTTACATTCTTATGTGTTAAATTTTTAGGGTATTTGGTTTGAAACTTGTGAGAAAATGCAGGTTAGGAGACTTTTAATCTGCTCAATTATCAGCTTGGGTAGTTGATAATTGAACGGTTAATGATCAGTGTGGTAACGTGTTCAACTCTTACTTGTATGACTTGTTGAAATAACTATGGATAGCACTGTCATACGGACCAACCCGGTCCGCGACGGATTACCCTTAAACGGACCGGGCCAGATTTGGACCAATTTTTGTGGACCACCAAATCAATGGTCCAAATCTGTCCACCTGAAGTCCGCGGGCTAACGGGCCGGCCCACAGACAAGCACCATTTTTCAGTGTTATCTGTTATGAACACAAAGTAGCAAAAAAATCAAACTAAAAAAATCCTTCTATGTACAGAAATAGTTAATATGACATGAATTCCCTGGTCCAAACCGCTCCGGTCCGTAGTCCAAACGGAGCGGGCTATGTTGGCCCGCATTTAAAGGGATAAGATTATAGATGGCCCAAATCCGTCCATTTTTTGCGGACAACAGGCCAGCCCGCGGACCAAAGGCCCATTTAACAGTACTAGCTATGGACCATGTCCTTCCTTGAACAAGAACCAAAATTTGCAACACATTTTTTGGCAGAACCTGAATTAGTCTCACAGATGATACGGCAAGCCTACTCATTGAGAAAAAAAAGAAAGAAGAAAAGACATGATTTGCACATGAAAAAATGGAGAAGTGAAACTTTATCAAAGACCTATCTATAACAAAAAAACTCAATTTTTTTTATTTTTTAATACACACTACATTTATGTGACATGTTGAAGACATTGCATATGCAACTAAAAGGGGTCTAACAAAAGAACATTTTTTTTTCTCCTAAAGGAAAAAAAAAAGTAGGCAAAGAAATAATGGACAACAAAAGAACATTATTGTTATTATTATTATTATTATTATTATTATTATTATTATTATTATTATTATACTTCCTCAAAAATTCTTGTCTTCAACAATATTCTAAATTCATCCTTTTTTTGTTAAGAGGCCGACCAATTCTGATTCTAAATTCATTATCCACTTTCTATTGCTTTGGATGCTAATTTTATTATATGCTCTTCTTGTTGCTTCCATCAAATCAAACTTGAACTCTCATTTTGTGACAATGATACCACCTAAATTGGTCTTTTCAAAGAAGTTTATTTGCATGCATCTTATGTAATTAAGAATTATGAAACATTTATTTCAACTTTTTAGAAAGACGAAACTAGAATTTTACATTTGGAGAGCGAGGATCCACACCGGGTTACAAAATAACTTTACAAAATAATTGTCTAATTTTTAAAATATAAAACATTTAAAAAAAAAGAATTATGGAATACATTAGAATAATCAGTTTTGCTTATTCTCATAATCTTTTTCTGATACTGCCAGTTAATGATTCTCATTGAAAACCTTACAACCCGTAAATGTACCCATCATTGTCTTTCCGCAAAGCCCCCTTAAAAAATCCTAAGAAGAATATTTCTTTCACTTTAATGCAAAATAAAGACTGTTGAATTTCATTTTTATCTTTGTAAATGGTTTGCAGTGTCAAATTCGTCCATAAATTTAAAGAAATGTCGACATCGTCTTTAGAAATAACTCATAGTGCCAAGTTCGTCTCTTAAATTTAAAAAATGTCAACCTCGTCCCTAGTATTTTGAAAAGATATGAAGAAACTAAAAATACTTCAATTATAAAATGGGGAGAATAGTATTTTGCCTTAGAATTGTGGGTTGAATGGAATTTTCAATTCACATATTTTTCTTCTTTTTGAAACCAAATTGAAATAAAGGAGCCAACAAAGTAATTTGTTGTAATTAATTGTAGGATTTGGATGAAGGAGAATATAATCTTTTCTGAATTTGTTTTTATATATTGCTATTTGATGGTGCTTGAACTTTTATATATTATTATTAGTACCTATTTAATTATATACTGCATTTTCTAGTTTCTTTTATTCTTTCCATTAGTAATTCGTTTATAATAAGATATATACTCATTCAAACCTACATGTCACCTTGCAAATAATAGATCCTTGTAGGTTTTTAGCTAAGCATCTTGACAACCACATAATATCTGTTAGAATCATTCACACAAAAAATAATAATTATAAAATAAATACATCTACAATACGTATCAGAAAAAATTTTTCTGTTATTTGTTAAAACATATAATTTGTAATAATACTACATAGTACAACTGTTTAAAACTTGTGGTTTATACAGATTCAAGCCCGGTTAAAAGGCGTTCAAAGTGCCCTACCGAATAAGGCCTCTGAAAATTGAGGGCCCCAATTGTTTGTTACCTATATATACATATGTATGTATTTTGTTGGAGAAATTTGAAAATTCTTTTGTATTTTCTTCAAAATTTGGGATCATCAAGTTAAAGGTATGAATCTTGTTTTTTATTTTTGTTCAAAGATTACATGAAAAATAGTATCAAAATTTTATTTTCCCTAGAAAAATTTACACTGAGTTCCTTTTTAATGTTATTATTATCTAATATAATGTTAATCTATTAAAAACTATAACAAATAGATGAAGAAAAATCATGGCTACTGTTGTTTGCTTTGGTTTTGGAAATAAGAATATCGTATTATATTTTAACACTTTTAAAAAAAAAATTTAGGAGCCTAACTTTGATAACTAGTACGTAAAAGAACAAACTTTTAACATGTAAATTTATTTGGAGAGAATGGTTCATGTGGCTAAGTAGAACCAATGCTTTCAATCAAACCAAAGGCATCCAAGGAGCCAACATAAGTTAGGGCTCGAGTTAGTAGAACTTTGACACGTTCTACAAAGGGTGAAAGTACTTTATAAGCGACCCTATGGTCCCTGCAGAACTGCTTTCGACCCAGTAGTGGTGATCGGAAATTAGATCCACCCAAACTTTTTTAAACCAAAAAAAAAAAAGGCATCCAAGGAAAATGAAAAAAAAGAAAGAATAAATACATAAAATTTGAATGGATAAAAAGGCAGTAGGTGATAAAAGATAGTATTAGGGGTGTCTCAAAAGGGATATTTGGAATAATAGTGGTCCTATTTTGGGCTTTTATTAAACCAGAACACACGTGATGGGCTTTGCAAAAAGTACTTAATTATATAGACTTCTTTCTTCTTTATCCCTAGCCAATGTTTTTTTTATCTTTCCAAAAAATGGTCAAATACTCGATTGGTATTCCTATTCTTTAAACGGTTTACGATTAATTCATTTTTTTTTGGGTAGAAAAGATGAAATATAAAAACAAAGAGCAAGATCAACCAGGCTCATGATAGTTAGGATCATACAAATTAGCAGTAGCAGTAGACCCCGCCACTAGGTGGCTTACAAGAGTGGGTTCTACCGTACAAGAGGTACTAACAGTCCTACTAAAAAGAGGATCACTTTAAAAAACAGAGCTCTCAACATAATTTTCCACCTCATTGCAATCTCCATTTTTGCTCTAAAGTTAAAAATAAAAAAATTAATTTTGCTTCTGACTGTTTTATCTCAGTTGGCCCGTGGTTGATTAGATCTGGTGGTTTCTCATTAACACCCCTACCGAACTTTTAGCCGTTCTATTCGCTCCCCAATTAATTTCGGCCAATAATTTTTTTTTTTAATGTCAACAAAAATGAACAAAATTTAATTAAAAATGTGGCGAAGAATAACAGAGTAGCCCACATAATCCTCCTATGTGACAACGTTTTGCTGAAGGCAAAATATTAAATGTTAAATTTTGAAACTCATTTCTCATAATCTCTCAAACTAAATTCTATCGAATTTCATTGAGAATTCTTGTAACAGAATACATCAAATCAGAGATGCTAAGCAGCAGCAGTAGTAATATGCAAACACGCAGAAACATACGAGAGAAGGACATCATTCCCGATTTTTGACAAGGGAATGAAAAAGTGAGCATTATTATTTGGGTCAATCAATTCTATAACCGTCCATTACGGATGTTTATGGTTCGATTTGGTTCGCGTTTACACATTTTTCAAACCAAATCGAAATATTCGGTTTGATATTTTTTAAACCAATCCAAACTATTCAAAATTTCAAACCGATTCATTCGGTTGGTATCGGTTTGGTTTGGTCTGGTTGGGTTGCTCGATTTTTGTGAGATACAAAGTATATTAATTATAAAGTGAAAATAAAATAAAAAATTCTTTATATAATTACTTAGTTGCTAAAAATATAAAGAAATATGTCTATTATTTTCACATGTTAAATACAATAAAAAACAAAATAATGAAATATACATTCTTGATCTTCATTCTTAAACTTCAAAGTCATCCTACAAGGAAAAAGAGCAAAAACAATACAAAAAATACATCATTATTATTGCAAAATAAAATAAAAGTTGCAGGCGAATCTAAAATCACATACCAATAACTCTTCAATCTCTCACTTTAGCACTTGAATTACTTGCTTGTCATGCATATAAATAAGAAGTTAAATACTCCCTTCATCTCAAAATAGTGAACATTTGGATTTTTCCTTCAGCAAAAAAAAAAAAAAAATATATTTGGATTTTTCACACAGATTAAAACATTCCTAAAAACAATAAGAGTAAAAGTCAAAAGCCTAATATATCCTAATTAATTATTCATGGATATTGAAATAGTAGTTAGAAGAAGAGTAAGAAGATGGTTAAAAAATGATAAAAGTTCATTGATATTGTAAATGTTAACATTATTTTGAAAAATAATTTAAAGTCAAAATGTTAACACTATTTTTAGATGGAGGGAGTATGTTTTATTACAAAAGATATATATATATATATATATATCAGTTTGGATTGTAACATTTTCTAAACGAAACTGAAAGTCGATTTTAATTTAGTCCAAATCGAAACCAATTAAATTCACCGCTCAAACCGAAAAATCGGTTTGGATTAATTGGTTTCGTTTTTTCTTGAACACCCCTACCGTCCGTCCATGTGTGATGGTCTCACAGTCCAATCGAGCAAAAAATACATCTGCAAGTAGACATATCTGTGAATTATCGGCCAGTCCTTCTAGTAAAGTATTAGGATTGAATTTCCTTATTATTGGATGTCTTATTGGAAAATGAAGCGAATATTCTCATATTTGTACTCCCAGACAAAAGGGATATTCAGAAGGACGATATGGGAGAATATCTTGACACGTTTCACGAGGAGAATCTCTGCCTTTCCCTTTCTTCCTTCAACACAGATACAATGGAAAAAGAAAGTTTTTGGATGCAGACTATGAAAAGAAAATTCTGTTGTGAACCAGTCCATATGCCTGTCATCACAGAATTGTTAGTGACGTAATTAGTTATGAATCACGTAATACAATGGATCTGATCCATATGAGAATTATCCAATTAAGTGTAGGATAAATGGATTTATGGTTCACTTAACGAACCTTCTCATTTATCTTCTCTCTTCAACTTCTCCGGCCAGATCTGGACGAAGGCCGACCTCCATTTAGATCTTGACCGTATCTTCTAATTTGTGCATTTATTTTGGTGTTCTCACTTATTATTTATTTTTTTTATTTTTTTTGGGAAGGCAATATGCAGGTCGAATGCCACACAGCCTTGCCAGCTACTCTGGTAAGTGTTGGCATAGCAATTTTTACGTGGAGCTCTTTACTTTAAGTTTTAAGATCTAAATGCAAGATTTATCTATGATATTTCTAGATTGGAGCATTCGTTTGGTGTTCCTTGAAGGATTTTTTTTTCCCAATTAGAATTTGATATCAGCCTTCGACTTTCTATATTTTTTCGAGACAAATTATAAAAAAAATTGATACGTTCATATTCTTATGGGAAAACAGCCCCACTAGTCCCCCAACTTATTCCTATTGGCCTCGAGAATCCTTATTAAATTTTTTCAGCATAAAGAATCCCTTTAAATTTTACGTTTCGCCCAAAGAGTTCAAAACACCCATTTTACGGTGGTTTCCGGCAATTCAAGCATGTGCACTGCACATGCACTAAAAATACAAGGGTAAAATAGTCATTCTATATTTATAATTTAAAATAAAACAAAACTCCCTTCTTCTCCACTCCTCCTTCCTCTCTCTTCACTGCCCCACCCCTAACCCATCACTTCTGCTAGATTTTAGTGTCATCCTTCTTTGCAATTCCATCAGTAGCTCCAATTCCTTCTCTATCAACCATTAACAATCTTCCACCTTCTTCATCAGCCTGTTGAGTTTTCTTCTGTGATTCTTTTGCCTTCAGAGCCTGCAACTTTGAATGATTATAATACCCATCTCCCAAAAATGCCAATCCATAACCAAACAAGTTGATTGGTGTGACAGTATCCTTAATGACAGACCAAGAAAAAGCAATCAAGAGCCAATCTTTAACAACCCTAGCAACATTCATGGTCAAAGCAGAAGTCTTTCCAACAAGCAAGAAAACAGCCAAGTTCAAAGCAAATGCACATAAAGAATTAGTCCCAAAAACCAAGAAATCAAGATGGAAACTTGAAGAAGACTCTTTCAAAACAGGCAACTCCACAAAAATCCAAGGAATTGTTAAGAATGCCAAACAACTCGGAGCTACATAATACAAAGATGTAATTGGATTTAAACTTATACCCTTTGAAGTCAACAAGATCTGGATCAAAACCAATCTTGTTGCCTCAAAAGCAACAGCTCCTAATTGAAGAAAAAACCCCCCAAGAATCATACTTAGCTTCACCATAAGCAGCAATAGCAACCCCAATTGAAATAGCAATCATGTTAAACATAGTTGAATTCTTGAAAGAATCTTTTTTTAAACAAATCCCAATTGAGTAAACAGCAACAGGCATCAATGCCTTAAGCATCTGAATGAAAGAAACAGATAAATAAATATACGCCGAATTCGATAACCAGAGGGAAAGAGAATACAAAGCTCCGATGGGAACAACAGAAGTAAAGTAAACATGACGAGATAAAGAAACGGGTTCGACTAATTTGAAGACACGAACGAGAAGGAAAGCCAAAGATGAACAAAAGGCCGTGTGAATGTGAATCATTGTTAGTGAAACTGGGAATGGCCAATTGTAGAGCTTTTTGGCGGTATGGAGGTGGGGCGGTGGTGGGAGTGAGGAAGGGGGGCGGGGGCGGGGGGGGGTATATGAGACAGAGGGGGATGAGGGCGGTGTCGGTGGTGGCTGGGTTCTGGGTATGAGAGGGGGGATGGGGCGGGTGGTGCTGCGGGGTGGGGGATGTGGGGGGGGGGGGTGGTGGAGGTGACCGGGGTGATTTGCAGAGAGGGGACGGATGGGGTGGGGTGGGGTGGTGGGTTTTTTTTTATTTATATAAATATGAAATGACAATTATACCCTTGTATTTTTAGTGCATGTGCACCGCACATGCTTAAGTTGCCGGAAACCACCGCAAAATGGGTGTTTTGAACTCTTTGGGCGAAACGTAAAATTTAAAGGGATTCTTTATGCTGAAAAAATTTAATAAGGATTCTCGAGGCCAATAGGAATAAGTTGGGGGACTAGTGGGGCTGTTTTCCCTATTCTTATAGATTGTTGATTTTTATTGAAGATGATGAAATTAAGTATCTCTTACCGATGGTGTTAAGGACAAGGAAGGAGATGTTTTTGTTTTTTTTCTTATAGTAATAGTACTTTTTCGCATATATCGGGATGTGAGACTTTGTATGTTATAATGATTTTTAAATATTGAATAAATTTTATTTTCTGTCTATCTTGGTTGTAATGACTTCTCCTAATTTATAATTAATGGATAACTTCTTATTTATAAAAAATAGTGGGGAAAATTACCCATATAGTCCTCAAACAATTGTTCATGACACGATAAGGTTGTTAAAGTATTTCGACTGCCTATAAAGTCCTGAAATATTTTACGAGACGGATAAATAGTCCCACCACCACTTTGATAGGCTGTTTCCGATAAAAATAAGACACGTACCGGACACGTGACACCACCTGAAAGGCATAAAAATCCATAAACACACACACACGTGTGGCTGAAGTTGGACAAACACAACGAATAACCCATTTCACCTAAACCTAACCCTAATTAGTTCATCTTCTAGAAACCGAAAACCCAACCCTTAAAATTCTCCTACCTCTCACTCTGAAATACCTTGAAGGGCTGGGGCACGTGTGTGTTCCCTTCAAGCGGTGTCACGTGCCCAGTTCATGTGAGAATCTGGCTGGAAACAGCCTACCAAAGTGGTGTTGAGACTATTTATTCGTCTCGTAAAATGTTTTAGAGTTTTATAGGAAGTCAAAATACTCTAAGGACCTTATTGTGTCTTGAGCAATTGTTTGAGGACTATATAGGTTATTTTCCCAAAATAGTGATTGATACGTGATTTTTTCTAGAAATTTCCCTTGTAACTATATTGATTTTTGAAGATTATTAATGATGTATCTTGAGTTATAGCTCAACTTGGGGCAAATGGAACTAAATAATTTGGATCACCACTACTAAAAAGGCCCCAGAGTATTGTAGAAAGTCTTATAATTAGGGTTGAAATTATTTTACTCTTGTACACCCCTCTTGATAGTGTTATATACAGGCTCAATAATGGCAAAAAATCTTCTGTCCCCGTTCATATCCCCATCTTTATCCCCAACCAATCACAATTCACCATATGTATATATAATTGAAAATAAAATTTATATAGTAAATTTTGATTGGTTGGGGATAGAGATGAGGATAGGAATGAGGACAACTGAAGATTTTACCCCTCAATAATAGAGTAAAAGTGTCAATCACCGCAAAAAAATCTTTTCGAAATAAGAGGAGAAGACTAACTTTACTATTTTCAAGAGATAATTACCCTTATTTTTAGTCAATTAATAACTTAACTCGAGTTAATAACCATTTTTGTTGCCTGCCGGCGAGACATTTGTCTACGGCAGAGACTAAGATCTGAATACTTAGAGGCAAATCATCTTCCCGTTTTTTATGTCCACCTTTTCTTACAAATAAATAATTAAATAAAATAACTTGGCAAAAAAAAACAATTTATTTTGCCTTTTATTAAATCTAACTTGAGCCAAGAAGTATTTCCTTGATTAAAACTGTTTGTGGGAAGAATTTACCAGAACAAAAGAAGTGTGTGAGAGAGAAAGAAAATGAAAAGAAAAGGAAGAGAGAATCTGGAGAAAAGGCGTGGGTTGGAGTCTTGTACGTGAAGGCTGATTATAGAAAGTGACCAACCTTCATCATTCCCGCCCTTATCCCTTTTCTCTCCCTCTCAATGGAATTCGATGCACTATCTCTTTCACCTTTTTCCTCTAATTTTCTGCAGTAAAAATGAAATTGGCTTGGAATTATCCCAACAAAAAACCGTACTTCTCACTCTTTTTACTATTTACTATACCAGTCCGAATCCTATGCGGAACATCCAAAATTTAGTACGTGCAAAACGCCCCAGGACAGATGTCCTTAGACACAAAACACAGGACATATGTCCTTAACAAATACTGCAAGTGTCGTAAAATCATGACAGATGTCCGTTTTAAATCAATCTTGACCGTCAAAAATTTAATTCGACGAACGAGGGTAAGCCCCGCGCGTGCGGAACTTAACCTCATTTTGCATTGAAGCCTCATATACCAATGCGGCAAAAAATCATCTGTCCCAGTGTATGTCCCCATTCCTATACTCAACCAATCACAATTTACTATATATATAAAATTGGAAGAAATGTCAACATAGTGAATTATAATTAGTTGGGTACATGGATAGGGACACACGGGAAGGCAAAATCAAATTGATTTTTGTAGAATGTAAAATCATAGTACATGCCAATAGACCTAATTCCTAGCACTTGCCAAGAAAAAACACTTATTGCGTCACGCTAATGCTCAATAGCGAGATATGAGTTTGGCTGATCATGGGCTCTGGAAGCGTAGGGTATCGCCTTTTTGTGTACAAGTTTAGCTGATCATGATCACTTATCAATTGACATCTTACTATACCAAAATAATCTCAACATGATCATACAAATTTATATTCATGTATATATAACAGTTAATATTCTCATACATATCTCACGTGACATGAGAAAATCACATAGTTACTAGTGATATTATGATTTGAACCATGTGAGATACCATTTTAAGATCAATATATAGCAATTCTAAAAATTAAAAATTGTTCAATTGGGGGAATCTTCTTACCTTCCTACCCACTTAATTAAAGCGAGTAGCAGAAGGAGATTCCAAGTTACTTAGCCTCCTTTATTTTTCTTTTGTAATCTTTTGAAGGGCTTTGCAATTTTTTTTTTGTGTTTTCTTTTAATTAATTAATTAATTAATTTAGAGTCGTAGAATTGGAATTAAAGAAAATATTCCTTTCTTAGAAGCAGATATTTTATTCTTTCTAAAGAATGTCTCTTAAACAGATTAGATATTCTCTCTCTCTTTTTTTCTCTCTTTCATTGCACTCAAATTCACAACAATTATGCAGCTTTCGAAACCAAAAAGTAATTTGCTTGGTGGAATGCATGGATACTCTTAACGCCATTGAATATATCCTCTCTTTTATTTTATTTTTTTATTAAAAGGTGAAAAATTAGTATATGCCCCTACAAAAGGCTGTTTCTGTTAATTATATATATTATTTCCAGAATCAATTATTCAAAACTAAAGAAAAAGACGATGAAATACTTTTAAGAGTGTCTCTAAGGACACGTCCGGCACCATTAATTTCTATAGTAAAAGTATACAATACTTGTCGGACCTATGGATATTTTCTAATATATTAAGAGGATATTCATATACCTATATATATATAAGTGGGAAATGATTTCTGACTAAGTTGAGAAATTTGGAATTAAAAAAATGAATTATTTTTAGAGAGATGTGTGGCTCAAATTGAAAATTTTATATTAGAGAATACGTCAAGTGTACACAAATGCAACATGCTTTATTAGTCATGACCCCATTATTTTTACATATGATTCGATGGTCTTACTTTGCGCAAGTATGATCAGTTAATAAAATATTTTTGAATTGTGAAATGAGAGTGAATTTAGAATTAACTGAGCATGGATAAAACTTTATAGTTATTAGGGGCAAAATTAAGAAAGGATCACATTATTTTAAACCCTTAAAGATGGGGGATATATACCCCTATTAGGCTATAACCAAAATGAGACCTAGTTTTTTCATGACAACTTTATGAGATTTCATTGCTAAAATGAATTTCTAGCTATATATGCAGAAAATGCATGAAGAAAAAGGTACAATAAAAGAAGAAGAAGAATATTTCTTTACAGAGGTGAAGGAAATTTCATTAATTTTTTAAATATTTTAGAAAGAAAGACCATATCCCATATCCCAAACCCAAAGGTTCATGTTGTTCTACACAAAGAAAGAAAGAAGAAGCAGAAGTACACTTTCTCTAAGAAGCAGCAGCAAAGACCACATGACCCCTTCAAGTGTCAGATTCTCACACACATTTTGATTTTTAGCTTTTTGCCTTTGTTCTCTTGCATTGCAAGAAGCTACCACCCCTCTACTTTGATCTCTTCTTCCATTTACTTTTCTTTTGGGTTAATTGCATTTTATTACCATTAAGTTAAAGATATACACTTTAATCCTTGAAGTTTATATTAATGCATTAAGGGTTTATTGACCGTTAGTCAACCGTTAAGATAGTGGATGACATCTATTTTGAATATAAAATGACATTAGCGTTCCTCTCTTTTGTTTTGTGATTACTGTTTTTTTCTTTATTCCCATCAAATTACTATGAAACAACACTACTAGAATAACTGTTAACCGCGGCCGCCAGAATGGTTGCAAATTGGCCGCTAATCACAGATTTGAGACCAATTCATTTGGTAGCCTAAATTCGGTCCTTAATTGATATTTGCGACCACTTAAAGGACCGACCGCACTTTGCCATCATATTTGCGACCATGTTTACAACCCAGTTTGACCCAACAAAATGCGACCACCTTGCGACTGCGTCTCTTTACCAACGGTTTTGCGACCACCAATTGACTCCAGGTTGACCTCATACTTGCAAGTTATTCCAAAAAATTACACTTAAAGATAGAAACTTAAATTTAAACTCTAGTCTTCATCAATTTTTCTCTAGAGGTAACAATTTTTGCATGTAACTATCTAGAGTGTATTGACAACTAAGATGATAGTAGTTACAGGTTTTGAACAAGTGAAGGTAAAAGAGACTAAAGGGGAAAAATACTTTATAGAACTTTTCACTTTTACCTTTGTCCCTTTGAAAATTTTAAATTCAAAACTAAAAAACGCAAATGAGTTAATTTATTTATTAAAAATAATCTAAATTAATAGTTGTGAAATATAAAATATGAACAAGGAAAACAAAGTAATATTGTTATCAATTTTAATGGAGATTTAACAAAATGAACCCTTACTGCATTAATTAAAACTTCATTGATACAACCCCATAACTTAATGGTATTAAGTATTAACCTTTATCTATTTTCTTTCTTTTCCTTCTTTCTCTCTGTCTAAACACACTGCTTTATTGATTTATTCTCTCCCTTGAACTCAACCCTAAAAGGAACCCCCTCCCTTCCCTCAATCCTCCTTTGTGTTCACAAACCAACATCCTCCCCCCTCTCTCTCTCTAAGCTTAGAAAGAATAGCAAAGAGCAAAGAAGGACACCCACAATCTTTTTTTGGGCTCTTCTTTTGTTTCTACTCCTTAGTAATTAATTGGTGCAAGAACTTTTTGAAGAATAATAGCTAAATATTATTTTCAAGAAAATTAAAGGTGTAAATGATGGCATCTCCTAATTCAGAGCTGAGTCTTGAATGCAACCCACAAAGCTATTCCATGCTTCTTAAATCAGTGGGAGAACAACAAAATGATCAGACTCATCAGAAGCTTCAAGAATTCCTTTCTCGTCTTGAAGATGAACGACTTAAGATTGATGCTTTTAAACGAGAGCTTCCACTTTGCATGCAACTTCTTACTAATGGTAATTTTCTTCAATCTCTGTTACATTTCATAAATTCCCATTTATTCGGAAACATCTATATTTATGCACTTCAATATTTTTTTTTTAAATATAAGAAAGAAAACGGCTATATCATCATATACTCCTCCCATTTCATAATACAAATATTGTTTTTTACTTATTAATTTTCCCTTCATATCCTAAACGACTTATATTATAAAATGGAGATGATACTAGAAATTCAATATCAGTGATGGAGCCAGAAATTTTAGGTTGGGGGCGAAAACTTGCAACAGTATGACGAACTATATATAAAAACTGTAAAAACAAATGTCGGGGACGAATTTGATCAAATATTTCGAACTACATATAAAATTTACTATATCTAATAGATTTTCAAAAAACCTCGAAGCGATTACCCTCACCCGCCCCTTGTCTTTGTCCCTGTTCTATATTCAGGTTTTCTTGGGGAAAACCCCTAATGAGGAATATATATCTTTAACCTTTTCATCTTTTGTTTTTTACCACCAATAAGTTTAGGAAATGAAATGGCTTTACGTAACTTTTTTTTTACTTATCATTTAAAGTTAACATATACTCTCCCGTCTCAAATTAAATGTCTACTTTTTTTGTTTTGTGTGGTTTTAGCAATGGAGGCATCAAGGAAGCAGTTACATTCATATAAAGCAAATGAAGGTCCAAAACCAGTTCTTGAAGAATTCATTTCCTTAAAACAACCAAATTCTGAAGGAATATCTGTAAAGAATATAACCAATAATATTGCTTCTGATAAAGCAAATTGGATGACATCAGCACAACTATGGAGTCAGGCTGCAGGAGGTGGTGATGATCATCATCAATTATCTCCGGCGACTTCTCCTAAAGAATCCGACGTGGGATTCGTCAACGCGAATCTTAAACATGGTTTTGAAAACATACAGAGATCAGGACTTCCAGAGCTGGCTCTTGCTTCTTCTCCAGATCATCATAAAGAAATGGAAGATAAAAAGATTATTATTATTAATTCTGAAAGTGATATGATGATGAGGAGAGAAAGTTCTTGCAGGGTTATGATTAATAATAATTGTGTGATGGAGCAAGAAGCTAAGAAGACTGTAGCAGATAATACTCAGACTCACAGGAAGGCTAGGAGATGTTGGTCCCCTGACTTGCATAGGAGATTTGTCAATGCTCTTCACATGTTAGGTGGTTCTCAAGGTAATTTCTATTTACTTTTCTTTTATTTGAATTAATGTTTCGATTTGAAATGAAATACAAAATTTTATATTCATAACTTATATTTTGCCTTACAAACAATTGACAGTAAACAAAATTTAGGATAATTTTTTAAATCGAACACTATGTCGTCCCACACTTATTCATGTTACTATGTTATCTGGACTTGGGTACACATATTTAAGTGTCAGGTAGTGGTTATACTTCTAAAAGGACATGAGGACACAAAAATAATTAGGGGCATACAAGTAAATTAACAAATTAACTACAAAAGGGAAACATGCATAATTCGGGAAATATGCCTCTAATATAATCCTCACTATAGACACGATGGGAAAGATTGACATTGGAGATGCATCTAGTCTCTGTCAAAATACTCAATATTTTTTTACCATATCCGACAAAAGATCTCATACCACACATATTGTATCGACAATATGAGTGCTCCCGAGAATATTAGAAGTTAAGTTTAGTTAAAAAATGGGACGAATCAAAAGCGACAAATGGTTGAATCTTAATGGATTGCGGCAGCCAAAACAAAGAGTACACTAACCTAGGTTACTAGTCTTATATTAAGAAGAATGATGTTAAAGATCCTGTATTGATTAATTTGTGTGTATATTTGTAATATATAAGGCTTGAGCAATCATTCTCCTCTTGAGATACTTTTTGAGGGATCGAGTTAGGGCCAAGATAATTTTTTTACAAAGGAAAAATAAAATAAAAAAGGATGTTGGTCTTACGAAAGCGAGTTGATGTTGATGGTCAAATCAAAATCAGCTGGTATCATCATCACAATGATTTGGTTGTACTCTAAAGATTATTAGTACTATAGCCCTAGTTCCAGCAGGATTTTGTTGTTAATATTATTATAATATGATTATATGAAGAGTACCTGATTTGATGATCTTTAATGGGTTAATGATTGCAGTGGCCACCCCAAAACAAATCAGAGAACTGATGAAGGTTGACGGCTTGACCAATGATGAAGTTAAAAGCCATTTACAGGTTAACTCTCTTTCTTTCCTCTTTGACACACATGGACAAGTTGAATAAGATGTGTGACAGTAAATTAGACTAGATTAGTCATTAAAAGTAATACATATAGATACTTTTGAAGCAGTTTTAAATAGTAGAACATACCAAATTACTCGTAAATATTAAAATAGATATAAATATCAATAGTCTCGGAAAAAAAAACACAAGTACTACATAAACCTTAGAACACTACAAGAAAAATTAACAATAAGAATCGATGTATTGGTAGATAAGTAGATTTAATATTTGCGACCATAATACATGATCACTTATATCTAATCGCTAATTCATTTTTACAACTAATTCATTTTTTTATACTTTCAAAATAGCAACCGCTTAGTAAGGGGTGAAAATTTTCTGTCCCCATCTCTATCTCCAACCAATTAAAATTTATTATATAAATATATTTTTTTCAATTATATATACATGATAAATTGTGATTAGTTGGGGATAGGGATGAGGATAGGAATAGAGATGAAGAATTTTTTTGCCCTTAGGGCTAAGAATCCCTTAGGAACGGAGTGTTGAGCCAAAAAAAACAGAAGGCATGCGTAAAAGGGTGACAGTATATTTATTGTTCTGGCCGGCATGGGAAAGTTAGTAATACTTTGTGACAGTTCAGACCACTGTAAAACTTGCACTGTAAAAAAAAAAAATATGCAAATTTTTAGTGATAGTACCAAAAAAATCTAGTACAACTGACCAAATATTCTTTCACTGTCATATGTTTATTTTATTTTTTCCTTTTTTCTGATAAATTTTGGCTGGCTCATGTTACAGAAATACAGACTTCACACAAGAAGGCCAAGTCCAAGTCAACAAACTGCAGCAGCCGGAGCCCCACAGTTGGTTGTTTTAGGAGGAATATGGGTCCCACCAGAATACGCCGCCGCACATCACGGAGGAGTATCCGCCGCTCTCTACGGCGGACACCACCCTACCATTCATCATCCATCACCTCACTACTACGCCACCGGTCCCGTACCTCAAGAATTTTATGCTGCTCCGACACCGCCTCAGGCAGCGGCTGCTCACCACCACCAGTTGCACCACCAGATCCAAGTGTACCAGCCTGCTTCGCAGACGCAAAGCTCCCCGGAATCGGATGTCCGTGGTGGCACAGATGATCGGTCGGAGAGTATTGAAGATGGAAAGTCGGAGAGTAGTAGCTGGAAAGGTGATAGTAATTGTGATCAAAATGGAGGCGAGAGAAAGGGTTTGGTACTTAGAGAAGAAGGTGAAGAGAGTAATGGAAGTGAGATTACTCTTAAGTTCTAATTAATAATTAACACTTGAAATACTTCATAATTACTTTAATTTAATTTAGTACTACTAGTATAATGAATCAGTTTAATTATTTAGATTAATTAGAGGTTTATTTTCTATTAACTACTTATATTGTATTATTAAGATTGTGAGGAGAGAGAGATAAGCTAAGAATGACATTTAAGGGGAAAAAAAAAAAAGCAAAGTTGTTTGCTTTTTTCATTTGTTTGGACCATAAAATCTCAAGATTGGATTTACTTGGTTTTTGGCGTTTTTTTTTTTTTTTTTTTGTTTTTCTTTCTTTTCTATTTTAACCTTTTCCTCAGTTTTGACAGGTTTGTTCTTGTCTCTTCTGGACACTGAAAGCCTCTTTTTTTTTCTTTTCTTTTTTTTTTTTGGACCAAACAAGAATTTCTTACATTTCAACCGATTTTTTTTCTAAGGACAAAATAATCTAAAGTTTCTTCACTTCATATTATCTTTAAGAATTCCACACCCCAATAACCAAGTATTGGATAAGTAATTAATATTTTTTTATCGTGAAAGAAAATCTATTTGGTACAAGAAATAAGAGAATTTAAAAAATATGAAAGAGATTCAAATGCATGACTTTTATGTTACGAGTCATCAATTTTAACCACTAGATTAGTGGATAAGTAATTAGTTGGGAAGTGTCCCCTTTTTCTGTTGTGACAAGGGGCCAAACAAAAAGGCATTTTGTTTGTTAGCAAAACCCAGTTCCCATTAGCTTGTCAAAAAACCCAGTTCGCATTAAGAAAACAATCACAATTTTGAAAAACCTGTTCGGAACTTTTATCTAATATTGTAACTAGGGATGACAATTTGACCCGTAACAATTTATTTTATTTTATTTAAGTGCAATGCTAGTATTAATAATTTTTTTTTAATAAAAAAAGTAGATTGTGGCGGCACAGGGCGGGGCGAGATTTCCTGATTCGCAGCGGGTCACTAGGCAAGGCAGGGCGATGTGTCACCTGCGCGGAGCGGGGTTTGCTATTGAGATACCCGTCCCGATCTGCCTCGTTGCCATCTTTAATTGTGACCTATTCTCAATCTTACTTACTATAACCGTTTTAAAAAAAACTTATTATAAACAAGTCATTGCATAAAATAACTCTGTAGGAAAATTACAAAAAGAAAATATATCAGTATAAAAAACTCTGTTTCAAAAAGACGATGCCAATTAATAGATTGATCACCAAATAATACGACTAATAATAACAACAGAATTTTGCATCTGCAACACCAATAAGTAACTGTCATCCCCCGTAACTCGGGTGATGACTTGGCAGTGTCTCATTGGCTGATGAGACACCAAAGCCCACAACAAAATTACTAGAAAAGGGAATGCATTATGTAATAGACCATAAATTCCAAAAGTATAATACCGGAAATCTAAATACCGTAATGAAATTATTATAAGTATTACATAATTGAAATAAGTCTAAGAGTTCAAAAGAAATAACAGAATAAAACTAAGTGTTTAACAACTAATTAAATTATGTAGTCACTTCTCATATTGCCCCTCCCAAGCATCATCCTCATAATATGAATCAACATCATCCTCATCTGCAAAATAAGAAAATGAAGGGACTGAGTTGCGAGACTCAGTAAGGATCATATGACCACTGGGATGAAGTATCAGATAAGACACAAAATAGTTTTCCATTTTCCCAAATACCTTTTTTTGAAAAGACATTAGACACGACACGCTTAATATGGTAAGAACACTGGATATGCGCTGGGAGTACATTGCACAACACTCACAATGCACTGGACACGAACACGAAAAAAGATAAAGTATGAAACACATCAACACAAGCTGTGAAAAAAGGCCCCGGACGAACCAATCGTCCACAAAAAAGGCAATGAAAGGTCGGACGAAGGAATCGTCTGCACCAACGGTCTGCATGTAGTCGCGGACGAACCAATCGTTTGCAGGCCCGTCTGCAACAAGATAGTAGCTCCCAGTAGTTGCGCGGACAAAAGGGCAGACAAAGGACATGGCGAAGCAACCGTCCGCGACCTGCAGAACTAAATTAGTCATGTACAAATTAATTACGAGACAATTAACATGTAATCAAAAGTTACGGTATCACAATAACTATTTGAGTGTAGATATATATCTACAGAAAGTCTGATGACTAGTTGCAGTCCAAAAAGCTCAGAGATTTTTACGTTACAATACTAACTTTGTGATTAGGTACAGGAATAAGGATATGTTTTGCCCTAACTTTAAGTACATTAACCTCAGTCGAAGCACCGCGATTCAGTCTGAATACTGTCCCGGTACCCACTCCATCCCCATATCCAACCTTCAGCTCTGTTGAATCAACGAGACTGCACAAGAAACGTCTGTTCAGCAATGCTTCTCAAGCAATTCGAGTAATATAAATAGCACCAGGCTGTAAAAGTGAACGTTTTAACTATCTATAGAAAAAGTTTTAAAAAAAAATGGAATAAACACTAATGACATGATATAACCTTAAAGGTCATATAATCACTTGCATTATGTAATTTCCATTTGTCACATAATGGTTAAAGAGACAGGTAGCACCCTGCATGCATTTCATTTCTTTGATTGCATGCATTGCAGATTATGGATTTGTAAAAGTGAGAAAACCAAAGCATTTTCCTCCAGCAGTATGGTCATTTATTTGGAAGAACCTTATCAACGATAAGTAGACAACTAAACAAAACACCAAATAACATGTATAGCGAAAATAAAATTGTCAGATTTCCTTAGTCACAAGATTTTGTATTTTTATCAAAATTTGAGATACAATGTTTAAAATCTTTTATTTCAGGCACAGTTATAGATACTCAAATTTGCCATCCCGCAATGAATTCGACAAACAACCTATGTTATACGTAAAAAAAATCTTCTTCCCGTGGATTAATTTTCTTACAAATGATTACCAACCCTTCCTATCTTCACTGTTGGGGAGAAATCACAATATAGTCCTAGCAATCAGTGGCGGAGCCAGGAATTTTTCTTTGGGGGCACAATTAACATTGACAAAATAAATTCATAAAAGCATATAAATATTGGCGGAGCAAAATTTTTTTTTTTGATGAAATCTTATAGACTAGAGTTATTCACCTTTTTCACTCTACTGATCAGTGCTTCATAAACCTCTAAGTCATCTGGCTTCATATTGTGGATTTTTTATTATGAACTTTTTATAGTTTACAAGAGAGCCCATTGTGGATTTTTTATTAGTAATTTTATTTTTTAGTCTCTTACACACTTAAGTTTGTTACCATTTTAACCAAAATTGTTAAAATATAAGTGGTGTCATTCATATAATTCACAAACTAAATAATTTAATTTTAAATCGTAAAGTGGTTAAAAATGGGTACAATAAACAATGTTCACGAGACGAGGTGTTACAAAAACAAAATTAAAACTAAAAAAAAAAAAATTGGAAAAAACTGGTGGGCAGGCCCCACTGTGACTCCGCCACTGCTAGCAGTAGCAACCAAACAACAAGATCAAATATGCTTGACAAAATATCTCCCAAGCTTGAATAAAAACGTAGGACACCAAACAATAATTTCAAAGCCCCTAGATGACAGTTACGAATGCAGTGGAACAATAATAATGGAGCAAGTAAATGAAAGATAAATCAAGCAAACACAACACCAAGAATTTTACATGGATAACCTCTTCAAATCGAAGAGTAAAAAAACATGGGACCTTTGGGTCCACTCCAAAAGCTTCACTATAAATCAAGAAAGGTTACAAAAGAGTATCTACACCAATATGTGTAAACTCAAACCAACAATTAATCTAAAACTTCATCTAATACATAAAAGAGATGAGACTAGAGAAAATTTCACCCAGAAAATAGAGCACTGTTTTGACCGCATGATCGGAAGAAATTCCAAAACTACGCAGGCAGAAATATAGCTGCGAAAATCTCTTTTTTTCTCCAAACTCTCTGCCTCTTCTCTCTCTTGAATTGAATAATATGACCCGCTGAAAGACACGAATTTTATATCCCTTTGGGCTTGGGCCTTGGGCTCTTTTTCAAGACCCACATAGGAAAGAAAAATATTATATGGCCTAACACTCGCTCCATATAATCTCGATGCCCTCATAGAACTTCTAATTAACGCGGTGCATTTTTGCAGGTATGCTCGATGCACGAGATCAGTTTCTATAGGTAATTATCACTGTTTTATTACATCATATAACTCTAGCTGCTTCAAAAAGCATATCAAATTTAAATGTTTATATATATATGGTTGATGATTGCAGTGCCTCCTGCATATTATGCACAGCTAGCAGCCTACAGAGCGCCCTTTTACATGGATCCTGACGCCAATTTCGTCATAAATCATATTTCACCTTGAGTTTTAAGTATTGTTCGATTAATTTTATCTTCTAAGATTCTTGAACGCATTTACGATATGCCATTAGAGTCATTCCGTCCATTTTTTTTTGTCAATTTTCCGTCAACACAAGTACGTGCTCCACACGTGAGACATTTTTTAAGAGGATTTTAGACATTTCAACCTTCTTCTTACAAAGGCCGTGGCCCAGTGGGGCAAGCCTTGACCTGCGACCTGGAGGTCCCAGGTTCGACACCCGCCTCCTACGTGAGACAAATAAAATTCTCTAGGAGAGAATTAGAGTGCTGACCCAAAACCTTCTTCTTACAAGAAAAAACTTGTATACTCAATCGTTAAACAAAATAACTATGGATATCCAATTTAATTAATCCAAAAAATAAATATCTAAACCCTTCATTTTTAGGGGTGTCAACGGGTTCGGGCCATAGCCCGAAAAAATGTGAGCGTGAGCTGAGGTAATGTGAGTGTGAGCTGAGCGTGAGCTTAATATTCAAGCTCGCTTCTTAAGTGAGCTGAGCATGAGCTTGACCTCGCTCAGCCCGAAAAAAACTCGAACCCGAATAAGATTAATATAATTAAAATATTATATATATAATAATAATAATACTAATTTAAAAAAAACTTATATACGTTATAATTATAATTATAATGTATGGATTAATTCAATAGTCTTTTTTTTTTTTTGGTAGAAAGGATATTATATTAAAGAATGAGTCTTACAACAGGAGAGAGACAGGTACAAAAGTTAAAGGAAGAGAGAAAACATGAAAAGACAGCGTATGAAAACACGGTACAAAATACATTGGGATGAATCACAACAAAAAGTGAGATGGTGTAGAAGAATTCAATGGGATTGTCAAAATTGGAATTGCAACCGACAATGAAATTAAATCAATATTTTGAAATTTGCAAATTTATCATTTGTTAAAATTTTAAGTGCATGGATTCTCTTGTTTTTTGTTTTTTTTATATAAGACTCACTTTTATTAAGCATATCAAACAATTCGAAACTTTTGCTTCTTTTTGTGTATTCTTATCCAAATTTAGTTTTAAGGCTCATTGTATTATGCTTATTCTTGAGGCAAATTTTCGTTTTCTTCGCTAATATAAGTGAGCTTGGGAAGCTCGTGAGCTAAGCTCGAGCTCGTGTTAAAATGTGAGTTGAGCGTGAGCTCAAGGTTTGTGAGCTTTTTCAGGGCTGAGCGTAAGTGTGAGACTTTTCGATTTTATGTGAGTGAGCGTGGCATCATGCAGTTTCATCTCACGTCATTCGATTGACACCCCCTATTCATTTTCCTCCGCCCCTCACACTTCCCCCCACCACCATCATTATTTTCCATGAATATTCAGCCACTCAGCTGATATTGACTATTAGATTTTTTTGATTATGGTGAAAGATTCACACATGTTATTGTTTTTTGGGGCAATTTTTTTACGTTTGTCCCATCCGCTCTTTCTCAAATTACCTAGTTGGCCCTCAATAGTGTCGGTACTTCACGTCATAATAATTTTTCAGTTTATGTGGATGAATTTGAACAAAATGTTATCAAAAAAATTTCCTTCTGTTTTCTGGTTGCAAGTGGAAATTATTAGGTGAACTGGTCCGGGTCCCACCTATTGAAAATTTGACTATGATAATTATTCAATTAGCCAGCTCATCATGGAAAGGCCCTTACTTTCTGGGCTAATGCTTGTTGCTTTTTACATTAGTGGCCCAGATTAAATTTTGGGCTTTTGTTGTTACATTTCTGGGTTAATGGTTTTTGCTTTATATTTTTGTGGCCCACAATACTTCATGGACTTCTGTTGTTGCAGAATTACCGGTTCCGAGCAGACTTGTGGAGCTGCAACTTGGATTATCGTAGAATAAGACGTGCAGAGGGCCAGTTAAATTAACATAATTTAGAAAACCTTGCATAAAAGTCCCTTTTATTGAGCTTATTCCAGGTTAACTACGACTAGTCAGGAATTGCGTAAGAGAAGAAGAGAAAGGAAAACTCGAATTGTCATCAATCCCTCTAAAAAATTACAAATCTAGATCCTTTTTACAGGGGAGAGTATTCCCTCTTCCACCCTCAGATTACTAATCATAAACCGGTCCAAAATTTGTTTGGTATTAAGATGTATGTAGTCATTTAGAATAAGCTATGGCCATCCTTTTAATATTTTTTTTCTTCTAAAAAGTCAACTCTAAAGATTATACCCCACATTTTTTTTCTCATTATAGTCTATTCTCATCTTACAAAAAAGAGGGAAAAAAAATCTAAAATCTAAAATGTGAAAATTAGCTCATTAGATCATTAGTCTCTATATTCTCTCAAAATTAATAGACAATGAGATGTGTTAAGCTTATAAGTAACTATCACAAAGTCCTTAGCGCAGTGGGGCGACGGCCTGTCGTGGGTTCAACACCCTCCCCGCGCATGGAGTATGCTTTAATTGTCTCCCTTTCTAGGGTTATCTCTTCCTCCTTTTATGAGGTTCTACTCTCTCCTCTTTTGGCATATACGCCCGGTTGGGCTTAAAAAAAAAAACTTATAAGTGACTTGTGGCATGCCGCTCTAGTTTGTGTCACACAGGGATGCCGCTCTATTTTGGGTTACATGTGGACAATTTAAGGTGTGTCTCCCTACTTGAGTTACACGAGAACAATAAGAGACTAATTGGGCATTATGAGCTCACGCTCCCATATAAAGACCCACTCTAATACTATGTGGAAATAACTCATGGATTTTCATGTCCTCTCAAAAAGCAATCGGCAATGAGAGGTATTAAGCTTGAATCTTCCTTGGACAATGATGGGATACTTTATATTTCAAAATAAGAGTTCAAAACATACTACTTGATTTTCATGGGATCCAGTACATATAAAAGAGAAAAAAGGCAATCTGTACAAATGATAATCACAACACTAGGCCATTACCTGTTTTATGGCTCTGTGAGTTATGTGTTTGATTTTTAAATTTCACTTTTTTTCTAAAGTATTACAAAAGGAAAAATAAAATCACTAAATCAAAGAGAGACCAGAAGAGAATGCAATTCCAGCCATATTAGCACCCTTCATTTTGCAATCAGGAATTGGAAGCCAAGTCCAAGTCTTGCTTTTAATATCATAGCTTAGCCAAATTATGTCCCATGAACCCTCCATATTTGACATCAAGATTGCCCTAACAACTCCATTTCTTTGCTCTAAACACCCCATCATTGCCCCATAAGGTTTCTTGATTTTCTCCACTAAACAATTTGGAACCCTTGATACCAATTCCCAATTCCTTCCATTTGAGCTCAACTTCAACCCCCATAATTCTATACGCTTCAACATTCTTACTCTTCTATTCTCTTCTTCAACACCGCCCGATCTAACTATCATCACGTTTCCATCACCGTACACGTGTAAACGATCGATCACGTTACCCCATCCAACGGCTAATCTCCCCTCCTCATCCTCCTCCTCTCCAACAAATCTCGGCCTTAGAATCACAGCAGGTGTGTCGCAATGAGGCTCTCTCGCAATAACTATACTTTCACTCCGCCCATTAAATGCACTTAAAAAGATAGTACCCTCCCTTTCTCCTTCAATAGGATCATCTTTTATTACTTCCGTGGACAGCCATTGCTCTGTCCTCGAATCATACTCGAATAGAACAGGACCATATTCATTCATCTCTGCAAATAAAAAACGAAAATTATCCGACCCAAGAGGGCAAGAAAGTAATTTCATACCCGATCGTCGCCACGAGGAGGTGCCACGTGGACCTAGTGGACTTGGAGGGATTCTTTTTACCGTTCCGTTCATAGGATTAACCGAAATAACCTCCCTACTATTGTTCAAGGCAAACAAGAAAAAATTACCCGAAGCAGCCAATAAATAAAGATCTTCTCCCGGAGGAACCACCGGCTTTAAAACATCGGCTATCAGAATCTTGAACCACCGGTCGGAATAACAATTTGTATAGCCGTGAAGCAGAGCATCCCGCCGCCATCTCTTCTTGTAGATGAACAACCACGTGGCGGACCCCGATTGGATATTGTAGTCCCGAACAAAGTCTTGATCAGAGATGATCGAGGAAGTGGCTTTATTAACCGACTTTAATCGGACTATATCTGGCAAAGCTAGCTGAAAGATTATATATTGTATTAGCTCGGATGGAAGTAGGAAAAATCCTATGGCATTTGATACGGGAGTCCGGTGATCACTTTCCATTAATTTGTGTGGCATTGTTTAAAATGTGGCGATGTTTATGTTTATATAGTGGATAGACATTTAGGATTAAACCAAATTTAAAAAAAAAATTAAACTAAAGTTTTTTATTAGGACAAGCATATGGGTAATTGATTAATGAAATGAAAACGTCACGGAGTGAAATGACAAATGTATCTACGAGGCATCCTATACCAACTAAGATGTCATGGTCGGAGGAATGAATGGTGGTGATGAAACGGATAATAAGTATTAGCAGGGTTTTTTTTTAATAGTGTATAAAATGATCTCAACTTTTTAAATTGTTGATTTGATGACCGAGAATAGTTAATTGAAAATTTTTAAATAATTATTTACTTATTTTTTAAATATTAAATTAATAATTAAATTATTAAGTTTGTGTCAGTACGGTATTAAAAAAATTGTCAGCACTTCAACAAAAATGACGATGAAAGTATTATATAATGGGTTTATAAGGTCAAATTTGGGCAGTTTTGTTGTTTAGTTGAGGAATAGTGAAGCAAGGACAAAGACCGGGGCTGGTGGGGGAGTCGTCCTCTTAGATTTTTAAAAATCATATTAGATATAGTAAATTGTATATGTAGTTTGAAATATTTAATCAAATTCGCCACCAAATATATATATTTTTTGAAGTTCTTATATATAGTTTGAGATACTGTTGCAGTTTTTCGCCCCCCAACAATATTTTTGAAGAAGTTTTTATATACAAATCGGGATACTATTACAGTTTTTCGCCCTTCAACATAAAAGTTCTTGCTTCGTCGTGAAGTGTTGAATCATTTTTCTGAATCTTTAATGAAGATGTGGGCTTGATGGTGACGACTTTGGATTAGGTCTATTCATTATTATTTGTTTCTTTTTTTGGATAACATGGACAAGAATGAACCGCTCGTGATCGCTTACCTATTGTTTTGATCATTCGGCTTAATTATCTATACAATATTTATTTTACGAAATCAATGTTCCTTCCATCCCAGAATATAATTTTTTTACACGGATTAAGAATTTAATGAAATTTATACAATTGAAAATAAAAATATGCATATTTTTTCTTTTTTACCCATTAAACACATTCAAGACATACTTTTGCAAGTTGATAATAGTAATAGTTAATGAATGTTAAAATTAGAAAATATACATTAAATACACATTAATAGTACAAATATAAACTATATTTTGGGATAAAAAAATGACCTCAAATGTTAACTATATTCTGGGAAGGAGGGAGTACTTAAATGGCTAGATGAAAATATCGCATTTATGAGGGTGTATTCAATCTATATTCGATAAGATTTTTAATGACTTTTAAAGTATATAAATATTCAATTCAGATTTTAAAAAATCCATTAAAATCTAGTGGTATTCAATTCGGATTTTAAAAAGTCCATTAAAATCTAGAGGTATTCAATTCAGATTTTAAATTATGTTTTTGAAATCTGTTGGTATTCAAAATTCTACAGATTCTCATAGATTTAATTAAATAAAGGATTTTGAATGATTTTCTAGGCATAAATTTGTATTGAGAAATCTCTTCTTTTTCCTCAAGATTTCGAATTTCTCTCCTTAATATTAAAAAGTATTTAATAATTTTATCTGAGATTAAAAAATTTGTAGTGATCCAAATTCTTTAAAAGAATAATTAAAATGTCCAAACTCAAAAAATATGAGGGAAAATGTCCAAACATGTATTTCATTTTTTGAAAGAGAAATCGGAGAGGAAAAAAAGAAAAAGTTCAAAAATCTTAAATTCAAATAAAACCCATCACAAAATGTATCTTAATTAAGTCAAAGAAAAAAATCTCAGTAAATAAATTATACAAACCTTGAACAAATAAATAAAAAAGTGCCGCAGTTTTGTGATCTCCAAAAATTCAAATACACACCACAAGTTTTTTGAAGTTTTAAAAAACATATTTGATTCCAAAATAAAAATGATTGATCAACATAAGTGGGCTTTGAAAGTTTAACATCATTGGATTTGTATAATACACAACTGAATCAATTGTTTTCTTTATTTTTGGATTTTATTCCAATAATCTATAGACTTTATAAATCCAAAGAAATCATGATAAATCAATATGATATAATCTATAAGAATCTGTGTAGAGTCTGCATAGAGTTAAAACAATCTATAGAGTTATAAAATCTTGATTGAATACACCTCTCTTAGTATATAATTCCAAACCTAAAATCATAGATTTCAGATTTGATTTTTTTTTTTTTTTTGAAGATCAGAGATTTTAGAAGTAATCCACTTTTATGAACATCAATATCATCTATGGTACAAAATAAATGTCAACTCTCGAATTTTTTATTTAACAGCTAAAAAAATAATGAACACTTTTTTTTCAAAACGGATGTTTCCTTTCAAAATGAAACTTATCGTCAAATTACCTTATCCAATAACTAAAATATGATCTTTACGTGCAAAAGAAATTGTTGTTCTGAACTGGAGCCGGGAGCGATACACCATGAGTAGATGCTGGAAAAAAGGAGGGCTGAATTCGACCAGGAGAGGATTAACCAGTCTTCACGGTGGATGAGTGGCCACTAGCCAGGAAAAAAAGGGACCTTTGCCTGCGGTTAAGGGACACTACGAGTTCCTTGTATTCATCCCTCGCAAAAAATTCTCTGTCCCGTGTGTCCCCAACCAATCACAATTCACCATGTGTATATATAATTGAAAAAAATATTTATATAGTAAATTTTATTTTATTGGGGACAAGATTAGGGGAAGAAATAAGGATAGAGGATTTTTACCCTTCATCCCTTTAGGCTTATCAAATCCAATCAGACATAGCATTTCGTTACAAAATGGTAGATTAAAACATTTGTTATTAAACTGTATACTTATAAAATTCATTTAATATTCTAATATAGATTTTACCCCTTTAAAAAATGAAAACACGGTTAAAAATATTGAACTCTCTATAACACTTTGTGAAACATTTCATCTATAGTATGATTTTTGTAAAGTTTATTTTTTTAGAGTTTATTTTGATTTTGCTTAGAATATGTAGATAAATTTTTTTTTAATGAGTATTACAGAAGGTATTACACAATTTTACAAAAATCCAAACTACATAAAAAGTGTCCTCTTAAGATTTTCCATTTTTCAAAGGTTAGAAACACTCTGAAAAGAAAAATTCTGATATGAACCAGGTTCATGTGAATCTTGTGGTACAGAATACGCCACATCACCACAGAATGGGGAGAGAGACAACTTTGTGATTATGTGGTCAATTTTGTACGCAAGGTCCAATGAACATGATACATATCAGAATTATTCCTTTTGAAAAGGTGTTTCTATGAAAAGACATTTAGAGAAATCTCCCTAAAAGTTCCTTATATATATTTTTTTTTTCTTTTGCTCCACTCAAAGTGCAACATGACATGACCATCATGATGGGTTAAAATTTTCAAAGAACCCTCCAACTCCATCCACCTTCTCTTATGATTTGGTAGAAGTATATATTATTGACATATATTTTTTTTGGTACAAAAAATTTTTTGGGTGGATTCAACTCCGATCATCACTACAAGTCAGGGAAGACCACAAGGATCATAGGTCGCTTACAAGAGTACTTACAGATTACCCACCAACACATCCCTCACTCCGGCAGCTGAAATTAAACACTTGACCTTTATAAGAACGTGTCAAATTCTTACCAACTGAGTCAACTTGTATTGGTTAAATTAAATTTTTGACATATGGTCCTCGTTAATCCTCCTAGTGTGTGTTTCCTTGAAAATGATGGTGCATTTTGTCATCTTCTCTTACTAATTATGCGTTTGGCTCTCATCTTAATTATTTGATTATTTTTAACAAATAGGCTCAACCACTAGTCTTTTAGTCCAATCAGTGGAGCAGGAAAAGTTGGTCTTAAGTGAAAGATTTCTTGGGCAAGAAGCTCAAAAGTCCTTTGAAAGAACAGTTATTCCTAACAACTATCTCAGTCATCGGAGCAAACGACCCGACTACCCAAATTGATTCAACAAGCACAAGAACCAAAATGTAAGAAAACAGAGTACAGACACTGGCCTAAACAAGCGATAAATTAGTGTAGTAAAGAACTCCTGCATATTCGGTGATTGCCACTTCAGTATCAAATTGATTCTCAAAGCTTACTGTTAGGGGAAATTACTATTCAGGAAAGAAGTCGGATTCATCATCCCAGGAATGGAGCACAGCCCTATGGAGACTCTCGGCAATGCATGACAAATCAAGAGAAACTAAAAACTGGACAAATTTTACATCCAATCTTCTCATTTATATCGATAGTTTTGCATATCATGTATTTCTCTACTCGAATAATCATTACTTGTAAACTTATATGCTATCCTTTAGATTCAATGAATTCACACAAATGAAAAACCACAGTGAAGCAATTTATTTGAATTTACTCGGCATTCACATAAAAATCCCAGTTTAAATGAAGGAATATCCAACTTCGAGCAGTTTAGAGAAATAGTTAGGACGGGCGACTTGAAGAAGATAAGCAAGTAAAGCTGAAGTCAAATTTTCTTTTCCGTATGTCTGCTCATATAAAAAAAGATTTATGTGAATCTTATATTCTAGATCCAGCAAATGGGTCTCAATTAAGGGTAACAAACCCTGAAGAACTTCCCACTAAGGGCCACATAACAGAAATAACTGGGGGCACCATGACCAGGAAAACAAAGGAAAATGAAGGTAAAAAATACACAGGCAGCAAGACAAAGTATCAGAATTCAGAAATGCCTTTCGCGTTATAGCTATATTGGGGTCACATTCAACAATGTAACCTAAGAAGAACTTGACCTGTAAAGTGGGAAAGGGAACATGAGTAAGGTGCATCGAGCAGAGAAAGGTGACGGAGGCCACAATTTGCATTCAGATATGAACCAAAGAAAAAAATGCTAAAAGGCGCCATAATGTTTCCTTCCTTGTGCATCCTGCGAGCAATACAGAAGAATCCTAAATGAATGTACACTCCCAGCTCATTTTCAAAAAAGTGCAAGAGGTGTATTACTTCGACCTAAGAGTTCGGACAATCATGTTCAAAGAATTGCCTTTAACTGATTTTAAACAAAGGTAAAAAACCTGGGGGGAAAGGTGAACAATGATTATAGAAGCTAAAAGAGAGCTTTCATTTAAAGAGACGTGGTAGAAGTGAATACGAGAAATACCCTGCATGGTGTGACGATTGATAGACACAGCAAGAGGGCAAATCTCAAAGCAAAAGGGGACAAGTGAAGACAAAGGAAATTTATCATATTCCTTAAGTTTTAAATAACACTCATGCCATATAGAGTCAAAGCCACAAATAATAGATCAGGAAATCAAAGTAAACAACTTGAAGATATATTAATTAACATCGGTTGAAGATTCACTACGCTCTCTAAATTCAAAAGAACATGCTGAACCACTAATATATTGTAGACTTAGAACTTATATGGCACTGAATGAGAGCATTGTGGTTCCTAACGTTAACAAGCGTGCAGACTGTGAAAGACATTTGAGCACAGCAATATGGTTCAAAATATATTATTCTAATATCAAATTCCCATGGCAGGGAGAGGAAATTAACCAATACATGCATATAAGAGTAAAAAAAACTCAATTATTAGATGAGAGAAACTATTCCTTAAAAGCAAAAGTTTATACCTCAGTGACTTTCAAACAGAATCAGATCAATACTTCAGAAATATGGTATACTTACCATATTACAAACTTAAACAAAGAAAGGCATATGGTAGCACTTGAGGAAATGTTAATTTTACACACAAGACTTGACAACCAGGCTCCATCACTGACCAACCCCTAGCGAATAGGCGAAATGAACTACACTTACCAAGGGAATATGATAAAGAAAAGAGAACGAGAAAAACCAGAATTGCAATATCAGAACTCCAACTCAGAAAATCCCAATATATCCTATAAACTGAGAGCAGAAATATTAAATAATATCATTCATTAAGCTAAAGAAAATGAAACAAATACTAATATATCTCGAAGAAATATTCTTAATAGAATACTGAATTACCTGATACAGGGGCAGAAATTCAAAGCTACGTCTAAAAACTGACAAAATGCTCATACTCCAGATATTTTACTGTACACGCCCTTCCTCTACATTTCCATCTTCACTGTGATCATCATCAGTACCTTCTCGATCCATAAGCCGAGAGACTGCAGGTTGAGATGGAGCATTACCAGGACCAGTGACAGACTGCTGATAGAGAACACCGCCAGCAATTGTCAACAGCAAGCAAACAAGTCCAAAAGGACTAGCATGCTTATCCCATATCAACACGTTAATCGCAACTGTCAGAAACTTATTGACCACACCTGTTACGGTAAATGCAGTGGCCGAAATGGCCTTCCTTGCCGCGAAACCAAAGAAACTAATAAGCAAGCCAAAAAAACAAGATAACGACACGGCCACAAATGCAACAGGTTCAAAAAGGCTCCCTCTATTTGAACCCAAAGCAGTGAATACATCAAGATACTCTCCAGTAATAATCCAAAACAGAGGAGCCATCATCAAAGACAACAAGTTGTTGTAGAAAACAAAACCCCAAGTATTCAATCCAAGATTAGTCACCATATGCTTAATATAAACCATCTCAGTCGTAATCGTTACCAAATAAGCAAATGCCCACGAATAAGCGGTCAATGTAAAACCAGAATCTGTCGCAACATACCCAACAGCACCACCCAAAATAATAACCAGAGCCAAAAATGTTAACTTGGAAGGACATGGTTGCTTCCTGAATGCAGTATCAGCTAAAGCAACCAATAACGGTGTACAAGATCTAAACACAATGAAAGTGTCCACATTGGCATGGCTCAACAAATTAGTGTTGGTAAAAATTGCCAAGTAGAAAACGAAAGGCAGCAGGCAAGAATTTCTTAGCATTGTCCCATGTAAATGGATCATGATGTAAAAACCCGACTTTCCCTAAAACCCAAACACCTAAAGCTGAAGTTAAGTACTGCAAAGCAGTAAGCAGACCAGGGTAGTTAAATTTTGTGATAGCAAATTTGTTAATCACAGCAAGCAAGCTAGAGCACAGTGCATAACCCACTACCAAACTGCTAGTAGTATAGTATTGCTTAGGCACATCGTATTTAGTCGAAGCCATAGTTTAAATCTAAAAGATTTCTGGGTTTTGCTTCAAGAATTAAATTCAAGAACTTGATGAGAATATATCTAAATACACCAAATAGAAGAAATTTAGTGGGATTCAACAATGCCTGATAAATCTGTATAAAAAACTAAAAACAGCCCACTAAATTAGACTTGATTCTACTGAGAAATTACTGAAAACAAACGATTATTGATCTATAAAGAGAAATCAAAAGCAATTGTCCAGATAAAAAGATCAAAATAAGTGGGATTACAATAAAATTTACTGAGTGAGATTGGTAAAATGATGTTCTATTTATATAGACGCAGTAATATCTTCCACCGACAGATTTGATATAAACTAGGGTTACTTAATCAGAGATAATAAAAAAAATCCAAGAAAATGGCAGTGAAAATTCATCATGAGAGCAGAGAGAGAGATGATGGAAGGAGAAGAAGAAGATTGTTGTTTGGTTTTGGGGTTTTGGTGAAATTTAGCACGTCGGACACGGTTCTTTACCAAGTCAATGTTTGTTTAGAGAGACACGGATTTTGCTGGATACACAGAAAACGTTGAGTTCGCACGATTCTTTTTATATGGGCACAGGGTTTAATTTAATATATCATAGAAGTCGCTGAACGCACAACATTGTGTCAAAGTTGGTGTGTTTTGACCGTCCGGCTCCTGTGCGGAAGATCCTTTAATCCGCACGTGCAAAATATTAATCTGGCCGTTGCTTCAAAAATAGGTATTCACGCTAAAAAAATAGGTGTTCATGTTAAAAAAAAACAAGTGTTCAATATCATAGAATAACTGAATTGAACACTTTTTTTTTTATGAAAAAAAAGTTTGGGTGGGTTCGGCTCCGGTCATCACCACGGGTCGAGGCGAGCCACAGGGGACCATAGGGCGCATTTACAAGAGTACTTTACAGATCACGCCCACCAACATGCTCTCACGTCGGCAGTGGAATTGAACACTTGACCTTTGTAGGCGACGCGCAACTCCCTTACTAACCGTAGCCCAACTTTGTGTTGGTAACTAGTCTAATGCTTAAGGTGTTCAACACCAACAAACTACATATTTAAGATATCTAATGCTCAAAGTCTGAGATTAATGTTTTCTTCATCGAGGTAGGAAGTGTCTTCTGTCTCTTTTACTCGCTGCCTAATATGCTTGACCCTTGTCTTCTGTATGTTTGACCCTATTGCATTTTTAACTTTACAAATCTCTTTAACCTCTTATTTGAACTCCATTTCCACCATCACGAGTGCAACACCAAATATGCATGATTCTTGGTGATGGCTGAAACCAACAAATAGAGCTGAAACCAAAGTTACGTTAATAAACACATGTTCTTTGTCACAGAACACCATTTCTACTGTTCTGAGACAAAGAACAGGTGTTAAAAAAAAAATTTGATCTCTTGTCAGATATCTTAACGTTCTCCTCAACAGTTAATCAAAAAGAAAAAACTCCAGAAAAGCAAAGGATTGACAATTATTTGACATGAAACACTTGTCCATAATTTAGCCTTTTCTTTCATTCTTAAAACAAGCTACAATTTAAATTTTTCAGGAAAGTCAAATTTTTCGTTGCAGAAATCCTTTATATTTCTCTTCTAGACATCTTTTCTGCAGAAGAAATCAATTGGGTTTCTTTTTAAATTTCTTCCCAGTTGTGTTCAAAGAAATAGAAAATTTAGGTAAGATTTGAGAGAGAAAATACAAAAAAAAAAAATTATTGAAAATTAGTTGAAGAAAAGATTGTTCAAATAATACTTGATAATGACTGTGGCTAATCCTTCATATGTATCGTCGAGAAGAAAGAGGTTGAACACGAATAACATGGAGAGAATAGGATGAAGCCTCAAGAGGAGGGAAGAGATTAAATTGGAGGGATTTTAGGGATCTGAAAATCTCTTTTACCAATTAAAAGGAAAGGAGAGAGAAAAAGGGAATTCAAATTTCATTTTTCTCGCCTAAATGAACATCCAAACAATTATATCCTTTAATACCCTGCTTTTGATCCAGGCGTTGGATTAAAATTGCTTGATCCAATGGCTCACAGTGCAGCCCGCACATACTGAACAAAGTCTGTTCAGCATAGGAGCCGGGATGGTGTTTTGATTCAGTCCAGCTATGAAGGTAAATATAAAAAATGAATATTTTTTTTGCTGTTGAATAAAACAATTGATGGTTCAAATTGTTTTTAGAGCTAAATTAACTTAGACACACCACCTTTGTTTTAGAGATGTACAAATCAAATTTTTTTTATCAACACCTTGATGAAGCGTCGGATTCTGAAAATAAGGAGAATAGTTTACCCCCTTATATCAGGTTATCAAGGGTACATATTCACAAGAGGGTAGGGACGAAGTCAGAAATTTGGCGTTGGGGGGGGGGGAGGGGGGACGTCGAACTACATATAAAAGCGGCAAAAAAAATTTTGGGGGGGCAAAATTGATAAAATATTCCGAACTACATATAAAAATTACTATACCTATTAGTATTTTTAAAAAATTTCCCTGTCTTCGTCCCTGCAAGAGGGCGAATTGGCTTGTAAAGCATTGAGTTATCGATTTAATGATTGTCCCTGCAAGAGGGCGAATTGGCTTGTAAAGCATTGAGTTATCGATTTAATGATTGCAAAACTCGACAAGTTTGGCAGCTAACGGGAAACATGCCTCTAATTGACATTAGCCATGTTTTTTTTAATATAGTTCAAAGTGCAAAAATTGTGTTGAAGAATATGTGAAAGTGTTCACAAATCTTTAATCTTTAGAATCGCCAATCATTTGGACAAAAACATGTTGCCAATTTTAGGGACCTAATAGAGCAAATATACAATTTCAATAATCAAATTGGAATTATAGTCTTTTTAAGTTATGATGAGTGATGAGTATATAGGAATAATTGCATTTTACTACTATGAAGTTAGAGTACATGTGCAATTTAGTCCAGGTGTTCTTTATAATTTACTAGCAATTCAATTATTAGGTTTTTATTAAAAAAAATAATAGTAGCAAAATACCTACATTTGTTATTTTGAAAATTTTAACTTTAGAAATAAAAAACAATTGGTTAATTCATTTACCAAAGAGACTAAATTTAAAAACGCTCTAACTTAATGGAGTGAAAAATGCAAAAGTAGGTACAAAAACAATGAAGTCATTTTGCTGCTATATTTTTGATAAAAAACTAACAATTGAATTGTTAATACATTATTAAGAACATTTGGACCAAAGTGATTGTCCATAACTTCATGTCAATAAAATACAATTCATCCTAACTATATATGAGCAACATTATGGAAATTTTAATGCAAGTTGGACTCTCACTTATAAATTACTTACTCGCAATTTCACTACACATTCGACTTCCCTTTCTCTCTCCCTCCCTTTGATGTATATATATAATTTTTTAAGGACTGAACTGAAATTGACCCCTTTTTTTTTTTTGAAGCTCAGACGGGCGTACACCTCAAAGGGGAGAGTAGCACTTCATAAGAGGAGGACGAGATAACCCTAAAAAGGGAGACAATTTAAAGCATGTCCTTTGCACGGGAAGGGTATCGAACCCACGGCTTTAAGGTCGTGAGCAGGCCGTTGCCCCACTGAGTTAAGGACATTGTGATTAGAAATAGATTTTCAAATCTTTCTGGAACCTCCAAATACTTTATCAGCCCATCCTGTATGGCTCAAATTGAACCACACACCCCAAACTACCCAACGACCACAACAATTTCCCGATGGATCAATACTTCAGCAGCAACTCCATTTTTACAGAGTTATTAGCAAAGAAAGACGGCAATTATGGCGACTGCACTCTACTCCGACTACATTTACCGCCCCCTTCCTCACCGGAGCCCCACTTTCAGGCATCACAGAATAACCCAATCCACCCAAGTCCTTTTAATTACACCTAATAAACAGAGCAAAAGCGAAAGCAAAAGATTGTTGTTACTGAAAGACAATAATAAAAGATTCAAATGGGTAGTGAGAATGAGCTTGGTTGAAGAAGAACAACAAAGCCCGCCGCCAACACAATCTGATATTGATATTAAAAAATTCGTGGATTTCTTGTACGAAGACCTTCCTCATCTCTTTGATGATCAGGGTATTGATCGGAGTGCTTATGATGAGCGGGTCAAGTTCAGAGACCCCATTACCAAGCATGATTCTGTTAGTGGATATCTTTTCAATATCTCTATGCTTAAGAAGCTGTTTAGTCCTGATTTCCAGCTGCACTGGGTTAAACAGGTACCCCCTTTTCCCTATTAATTTTAGCTTTATTGTGAGCCCCATCTCACATTAGATACATTATAATATGAAGTACTATATAACATGAGTCTAAGTATACACTATAAGTTCGGGATATCTATTTTGACATATCTAGTTCGGCTGACAGTAAGTGGTCGTGGTTGCTGACAGACATGAGTTACGTTTCGATTCCGCGGGTTTGGGGCGTGACATTTATTGTCTTTTTAATAATTTTCTTAATTATCGGGAGGGGTGTCGAAGACAGACCTACTACTCTGGGTCTTATTGCTCCGAGTGCGAAATGATGCGCGAACCATGGTTCAAAGTGGTGATATCGATCGTCGATTCGGAGGCCACCTTTCCTGATATGGCTTGGTCGCGAATTGGGCAATACACAATCTTTTTTATGTAGTGTTCAAAAAATTATGAAAAAAAATTGTAAACAAAATATAAGCAATATAATGGTATGGTTTATCGAGTAAACAATCATATTCAACAACTATTATTTAATAGAATAAAGCCGTGCGAGTATCAGAAAAATAGAAAAAAAGTATAAAATGTTCAATTATTAGTGCTGTATCAAGTTAACTCTTCTACTCGCCGAGTTTTGCCAATTCAGTCTGAGTCGGGTCCAGTTGGAAATGTTTTGGCAATTTTTTTAGGAACAGTTGTGATGGTGTGTCATTTTTGTATCGGAGGGCATTGATCCAGCAATGATTTGGTCGAGTCCGAGCGAGTCAACTCGGAATCGACCGAGACTTTGAACCAAGGCGCAGCCAACTGCACTAGGCTTTCTCGACAATTTTAGCCCTTTTTTTTATCAAGCAAAGGCAAGTAGACGTTTGTCTAATGGATGAAATTTTCGTTGAAAATCTTTTAACAATAAGATGAATAATGTCTAGACACCGGTATGAAATAAGTTTTGTTTGTGTAAGAACATTTCAACAGGTGGATCTAATTAGTTTATTTTGGGTATCTTCCAGTATTTCTATTCCTTCTTTGATGGGATTATGCAGAAATAGTAGTATGATAACAATTAATTTTGTGGAAAGTTGCTGCATTTTGATTCTCTGATATAACAATGTGTTAGTACTCCTGTTAGTACTCCTTCCATTCCTTAATATAAGTCGTTTAGGACATGTAGCGAAAAATTAAGGAAGCAAAAAATAAGTTGCTTTTTGAATCATAATATCAATATTACTCTCTTAAAATGATTTTAAAATGTTGGGGGCGGCTGCCACTCCACGCTCTCCCTTGGTTCTGTCTCTGGTTGCATCTTGAATCAAATTAATTGTTACTTATATTTTTATCAAATTCAATTGGCAAATTGCTGGTTTGATTCATTCAGCTGTTATAGACAGGACCTTATGAGGTAACAACAAGGTGGACTATGGTAATGAAGTTCATTCTTTTGCCTTGGAAACCTGAATTAGTCTTCACAGGTACCTCTGTAATGGGTATCAACCCCGAGACGAAGAAGTTCTGCAGTCATATTGTGAGATTTCGATTCTTAATAAATAGAAACTTTTATTAGTCAATCTGTAACTTAAGAGGATCAGAAGCTGTGGCTGATTTATCCTTTCTTCTTGCAATTACTAGGATTATTGGGACTCTATACGGAACAACGACTATTTTTCTGTAGAAGGCCTTATTGATATGTTGAAACAGGTATACACTTCATAACACAGTGATGCATTGTTATCTACGATGTTAAGAAACTGTTTCTTTTGATAGTCTAAAATTTTATAGTTGAGGATTTACAAAACTCCGGAGTTGGAATCGCCCAAATATCAGATACTAAAAAGGGCTGCTACATATGAGGTATGTTTGTATACCATTTTCTAGTAGCATTTTCAATTTTCAACTTCTAAATCCGGGATTGCTTTACCTCTTGTGATTTCATTAGGTTATTACATGAAATTAAACCCTAGTCTTGTTTTGACTGATATATAAAGTTGCTGCAGTTTTCTTTGATCATATCCTTCTCATTTGACTTTGGAGACTTCTAACAAATTTGCTCGAAATTCGTTGTCCTGCAACTTGCTCTTGAATTTGAGAACCCCCTTAATATAAGATCCCGAAAGGATGTCTAAATTTTTATCTTTGTAATTTCAGGTTAGAAAGTATGAACCTTTTATAGTTGCAGAAACAGATGGAGACAAGTTGTCTGGTTCGAGTGGCTTCAATTCTGTTGCCGGGTGAGAATTTCTGTTTAAATTAATGTTTGTATTTCAATTTGCTTAATACTTTCGACTTTCCGTAATCAGATAGATAAATGCAGTTACATTTTTGGCAAGAATTCTACAACAGAGAAGATACCAATGACTACTCCGGTATTTACTCAAGCATTTGATGCTGAAACATCCAAAGTGTGTATCCAGATAGTTTTGCCGTCAGATAAAGATATGAGCAGGTAAAGAATACCTACTATACCGATTTGCTTGCTATAAATCCATATAAATTTTTACTTTTTATTTGAAATTTATACGATATTTACCTCTATGTAATGGAAATATATCTCAACAGTTTACCTACTCCAAATCAAGAAGCAATCAAATTGAGGAAAGTGGAAGGAGGTATTGCTGCAGTAATAAAATTTAGTGGAAAGCCAGATGAGGAAATTGTGCGTGAGAAGGAGAAAGAATTGAGGTCTAGTCTTATTAAAGACGGTCTCAAACCTAAAAAGTGGTTGTTTGCTTGCTCGATACAATGATCCAGGTCGGACATGGAGCTTTATAATGGTATGAAACTGAATCTGTTCTGCTTCTGATCAATGAACATTTTTTGTTTCTTAATTATTTTGAATATCTTCTTTCTCTGCTTTTTTCAAATCTGATTCATCATTTGTTGCTTAAACTATAACCTACCGCGGTTTTTATTTTATTTTTAAAATTAACTCATATCTAACAAGTAACATCTCTCTCTTGGTCTGTTGCATAAAAGAGGAATGAAGTGCTTATATGGCTCGAAGAGTTCCGGTTGGAATGATATTCGATCTTAGCATGGAGAGGTTTTAGGGCAATGCAGCATCTATATGATCTCCTCCTGCATCAACTTTTATTCAAAGTCTGGTATATAGTGGTCTTATTAATAGAGATACCTCTCTTGGTCTTGCACTTGGCTCGTCAAATTTTATAGCAATGAAAATACTATTTTTTTTTCTTTTTTCTTTTTGTTAAATGGGAAGGGGATTCACAACATGCAGGTCGAATATCACGTCACATTGCAAATTACATTGACTGGTGTTGGCCAATGAACATACTATGTGATGCTAAAAATGATGAATATATAGAGTTGATAGAAGAAAAAACATAAAAAAAATCCCTTCTTTTCCACATTAGTCAAGGAAGATTGACATCATAGCTAGTCCTAAAGGATGATTCTGATATGTATCAGAACTTGGCACATCAGTACAGAATGAGGAGAGACAATTATGTGATGACGTGGTTAATTCTGAATCACGAGATGCATGTGGACCTGGTCCATATCACAAAGGATACCAAGAGAAGTGCTCGGCAACTCTAGTATCTCTTTTCCACCTAGGTCTGGGATTCATCTTACCTTTTCTTTTCTTTTTTCTTTTCAAATAAGTCCAGGATTTTTTTCCCATGCCTTTTCCATGTGGAGTTCATCTGATTCGAGGACAAATCTTTTTGAAGAAAGAGGGAATGATGAGGACTTGGACAGTATTGACACAGTCTGCAGCTGATTCAAGTTGCATTTGAAAGCTAAGAGGCGGATCTACAACTTTCATGTGATCACAATATCCGATTCTGCCTTTTTGGTGTCCTAAATTGCCTCTCAAGTTGCTACAATAAGCTGTCAAGATTTTTAGGCGAGAATTTAATCTTGTTTTTCAATTTGCAACTATGTTTACTGAAACAAGACAAACACCAAACCAATTACGATGGCAAAAATAGACGCAATCCGAACTTTGCTTTTGGTGTCGAGTATAAGGAAGATTTTGGATTTTTTTTTGTAGAAAGGCGAATTTAGAAAGAAAAAAAAATGCAAAAGATCTGAGCTTTAATATCTATACATGTCGAATTCTTAATGGTAATTTAAGGATAATTTTTTTCTCTTGCTTTCTTATCCTCTTCATTAAGAACATTTTCCTGAAATAAAAATGGGGTATTTCTTTCTTGTTTTTTGAGGTATCTAGAATTCAATGTCGGAGGAGGTATTTGGATTGGGGATCCAGCATTTAGAAGTTCAACTAATTAGTAACAGTGGGCTGTCCAATATAAATAGACAAGCTTCTTCTGTTTTGTAGTAGTAAACATATCAGCGCCAAGCATGGAATCGTAACCTCTCTTCAGCCATTGATTGAAAATTTGAAGATCCAATGGTGCTTAACGGTATCCCACACTTGCGGACTGACCCCCCGTTTAATATTGTAGACCATAGTAAAATTACAAGTTCAAATTACTCAAGGAACAACTTCATATCGAATTATCAAATTTATCATACACACGTCACAACTTAACTTCATATCGAATTATCAAATTTATCATACACACGTCACAACTTAATTAGTTAAGAAAATCCGAATCACTGGTCTACCAAAAAAAACTAATTGTTCTTCCGTACCCAGAATGTTGGCCAGGATATACCCGTCAACCAAGACTAATACCTAGTGGTACAAGCTACAAAGCTTCACAAGGTACAAGAATACCTTCTTCTTTTTTTTGGCTGGAACACAAGTACTATACTCTTGGCCAATACATGATATGGATTGACAAAATCACCGGCATAGACCTTTGAGTGCTTACTTGAAATATGAAAAAGGGTATATATGTGACCCTTTTATATACAACAAAAAAGCAGCATATATTAGAATACACCAAAAACTGTCCTAAAGGAGAAATGAAAAGAAGATATGACTGAAAACCCAAATTCAGGAGACGCTCTAAATAGCATATGACAAATAACAAGATCAACATCTCAAGCATTTTCCACTTCTTCCTTTTCCTTGGTTTTTCCCTCCTCTGAAATCTGGAAGCCCTCAATTTTGCGCGATACTTCATCTTCATTGACCTTCACTCTTCCTGTTGATCCGTTGCTTACTACGCTCTCATTATCATCATTCATCAAGGGTCCCGTTTGCCATATTCTGATGGTTCCATCTTCAGATCCTGAGGCATATGATTCCCCAACCGGGGACAAAACGAACACAGTGAACGGGACCATGGTGACCTTTGTTACATGCTGCACCCAAAGTGTAGATAAGTTCCCTTGAAGGGGGAAAAAAACAAATCCAATCTCCACTATAAAGAGCATAAGCTACAGTATAATCTCGTTCAATTGACATGAATTCAATATGTTCTTTTAAAGATCTCATATCCTTTAACTAGATCACAGTTATGTTGTACATACCAATTTCTTCGCCGGTGTGGAAATCGAATACACGGATCCACATGTCTTCCCCAGCAGCAACAAACTTGAAGCCATATTTGGGTTCCAAAGAAGCTGATTCTACATTACATGGCATGTTATAGCTCTTCACCAAACCAAAGCTGAAAATCACAATAGCCATCAACATCACAGTCAAAGCTATAGAATACTATCAAATATAACAAATCCTGGTTGAACTTACTGATTTGCATCCCAGAACTTTACACTAAAACCATCAGCAGTTGTAATGTACCGACCATCTTGACTCACTTCAGCACTTGTTACAGGTGATTTAGTCTCAAGAGTGCGGACCACATTACCAGTTCTTACGTCCCATAATCTGATCAATAACAGAAAGAGTTCTAATGTCAATAGAAACTTCAATACCCAGTAAGATCTTCAAATCAAGTTGAATAAGTATTCAACATTAAAAGATGAATAAGTGCATAAGTTGAATGCAATTCTTTAACAAAGATACCGGATATGGGTACCGCCAATATCCTGGTTTACGGTTCAGCCATTTAATGGCCCACAGAGATTGATTTTTTCCCCGCAGAAGTCGAAAGAGTTATATAAGCTAAAGCTCAAGTAACACCTTAAACATGAATTACCCTTTGCACAGGAAAGATGGTATCAACTTCAATTGTACAATTTAATCAGATATTAATTTGTCATAAATTAGAAAAGCTTTCCAGCAGAAGACTCTTTTCTCTTGTATGTTTCTTACTTTAAGAGCACTATGCATGGATGATAGAACATGACGACTACAACATGGACAATTCATGTGCAATCACTAGAAAGCATATCTGCAGCCCACTATCCATAAGGAGTTTGCAGGCACTCATACTGCAAATAAGAAATTTTAAACACTAAAAGAGACTTTAGAAGGTAAATCAGATTATATTTGTATTAAAAGTTGCTGACCTAAGTAAGGTTTGAAACTCCACTGTCAACACATGCCGATAAAACAGGATATAGAAAAGCTGAGTGCAACTTTCAGTGTCAAGTGTGTGAACTGATATGTAATTATCAGAAATTTTTACAGAAAAGCAACTAGAAGTTCAAGTTCACTCTTTTTAGCTCCACTATTAGCAGTAGTGACGAGATTAAAAGCAGAAGCTAAAACTGCAATGATAGTAATACAGCAAAAATCTCCCCTCTACAACCCCCAAAAGGGGAGAGAGAGCATGCAGAACTAGCAAATCTACTTAGCTTTAAGTTTATCAGTAGACTTGCCACATGGAAATATTCTAGAAGAAAAAGCAATGAACAGGGTGAATAGATAATGCATGTCAGCACAGCAATTTGTGTTTTTTTTGTCTGTAGTATGTTATTAAGTTCCTAAAATCTTATACAAAATCCGCTCCCAACTGCAATAGAAGCATGCCATGTTCTAGGAGTGAACACCGATAAGGAATACAGAATTCCTGTATTTCCAGATTGAACAAGAAAGTGGTAGGCTATCAGATCAAGGTTGCAGCTACCAATGTAAAAATGGTCAACTTGAGTTAAGCCCTTGACCCAAAAGGGAGTGATTCCTGAAAAAAAATCCGTCCATTGTTTTCTCCCACTTCTCTAACGCAGTGGCCCCAGGACCCTAACTTTCTAGAACTTGATGCACTAAGAAGGTTTATGTGGTAATTATGTATACTAAAAGTTCACTAATAAGTAGAAAAATAGAACGGTAAATTAAAAGGAAAAACAGCAAGAGAACAATAATTTTCCATCCTAGTCCATAAGTCGAGCATACCTGACACCTCCTATATCGGTGCAAGAACTTAATATTGTCTGATCACTATGAAGCCATGCAACAGTTCTCACAGAGCCAGGAGTCTTGTCCACTTCTCTAGGAGGAGCATCAGGACGATTCACATCATATATGCGAAGAACTTTTTCAACTCCCCCAGTCAGTAGAAAATTTGCATCCTGTCGCAAATTGGCAAAAAAAGTGAAAACTCTAGCCAAAATAAATGCTCAGACATCAACGTGACAATATCTCAACTATTTCCATAGACTGAGAAATATTGTTGCAATAAAAAAGGAGTATAGTATTATCAGAATGGAAAGGTATACCTCAGAGAAAGAACAGGCTCGAACGATGTGTTTGTGCTCAAAAGAGTGCAGCACTTCCCCAGTTATGGCATCCCATATTTTTCTGGTTCAGATTAGGCCACCAAAGTAGAGGAAATTTAGATTGTGTGGTGTGCTGGTTGAGGAAGTATATAATATATCATTTGATATTTATTTTGGGAAAAAATCATGCACACATATTTACAAGAAGACTTTTACTTATTTAAGGAAAAAAAAATATTTATGGGCTTCATCTCTGCAAGGGTTCGGTATGATCATATAATTACAACATTCCTACGATGATGAACGCAAAAATTTGACGTGAGCGTTCAATGCTTAAACATGCATCATATGAGTCATTCTATCTTTGTTTAAGGTGATTTTCAAGTGTTGCTACATTTGCGGAAACATTAGCATAATACATACGCAGAGAAATCTGCAGAACCAGAAGCCGCACGGAGAGCATTGGAATCCAAGCAGCAACTCCAAACTGCACCTTTATGTCCTTCAAATGTCCCAATCCAATCCCCAGTGTCACCATTTCTGAGCATGGGGTGGGAATCTGAAACATAGGAATGAAACCCAACATAATCAAAATCAATACGACACTTAAAAGGTACATAAACATTTTTAAGTTAATTAACCTATAATAGTAAACTAAATCCCGTTTCTTAATTCCGTCAGCAGTTCCAACCCATCACTTCACAGAACAAGTTTTCCACGATCCCATTTATCCAAACTCTGTAATCAACTTGGCGCATCCAATTAAAGCAAACCTTTGACTTCCATAATTAGGAGCTCAAATTAAATGAAATTTTCTCCTAACCAGACATTAATAAATCAAAAAGAATCACAGCCAAAATCTCGACAAATACTTTCACATGTCATGCATTAACTGAATTAGATTCTCTTCAGTAAGCTTAACTAATCAAGAAACAAAAAGGATAAATAACAGGTTCGTTCTTAGCTGATATTCAACTTAAAGATAGACACACCATTGTGCTTAAACACACCAAAAGCCCACATAAATGATTCAAATGCGATGAATTTAAGCCAGCCAACTGATTACTTGTAAGCGGAAACACTATAAGTATAAGTAATAAAAAAACATATACATATAAAACAATCTTAGTATACTTAAACACTAATTAGCCTAAATAATACTCCCTCCGTCCCAAATTGAATGTATACAGAAAATGTAAATGCATATGGTCATGCCCAGTGCGCAAGGCTCCCGCAAGGCTCCCGCATCATAGCCTTGCGCACTAGATACGACCTCAGAAAAAGTAAAAGCATACATACCCTAATTATTTCAAAATTAAAAATAAAATAAAAATGAAAACATACCCTTGCTTGCACTGATGAGGAAATAACCATCTGGAGTGACGGGACTGTAGAACAAGTCAACAACGGGTCGGGAATGTCCATGGCATACTAATGGCACTGCCACTCTCTTCTTATCCATTTCCCCCATTCTTTCTGAACCCCCCTTAGCTAATTTTACACTCATTACTTCAAACTTACCCCTATCTAACTAAATGTAAAAAATCAATAACAAATATAAACCTACAATTTTTACTCAAAAAATTACACTGTATCCTTTTTTACTATGGATAATTCGATGCTACAACGGAGCTACTTTCTCCATGATTTCCATTATCCGCACCTCCCTATCCCTGTACTGGAGATTTCGAAGGGAGCAAATTTTGGAGTGAGGTTTTGTAGAAGAAGACGGAGGAGAAGAGCGGCGACGGTGGCCGGTGAGCCGATGGGGTCTTTTATATGGGTCAGATTTTATGGGCTCTGAGCTTTTACCGTCTTCTGATGTTTGGGCCTTGAGCTGAAAAAATATCTTAAACATCTAAAACCTTAGATATTACTTGGAGAACCCACAATAAGTAATTCAAGTTAAATAGTCCAGCCCAATAACTCGTGCTCCCTATGCTCAAGTCACGTGTTCTGGACCCAGCCCTATCGCGTATTTAGGTACTGTTTGGATTAGGAAAGAGAGAGAGCAAGAAAGTCGTGGAGCGATATATGGAAAGAAGAAGAGATGGAATGAAATAATTCAGTTAATTTAGTTTTAGGGAAATCAGCCTGTAAAGTCTCCCAAGAATTTTCGTTCAACCTGTAAAGTCCCCAATGTTTAATATCATCCTGTAAAGTCCTCCAAGAATTTTTAGTCAGCCTGTAAAGTCCCTTACCTATTTAATTTTAGCCTATAAAGTCCCTTATCTATTTACAGGTTGCATATAGAGGTTCCACCGCCTCTTCTGCGGCGGAATCAGGGCAACCTCAAATTCATGTCATCCCCGTACTTAATGAGCGGGGGAATAATGGTCAGTTTCAATCTATAAAATTTACAAAATACAAAAAATTTGGGACTAGGTAAGGGACTTTACAAGCTGAACAAAAATTGTTGGGGGACTTTACAGACTGAAATTAAACATTGGGAACTTTACAGGCTGAACGAAAATTCTTGGGGAACTTTATAGGCTGAACAAAAATTCATGGGGGACTAACTAGGCTGAAACATTAGGGACTATACAGGCTAACCAAAAATTCCTGGGGGACTAAACAGGCTAATTTCCCTTAGTTTTATAATAGACCGCGAAAGGAAAAAAAAATATTATTTTTTACATTTGTCCTTATTTGATGTGAATACAAGTATTTTTAAATAAAGACAATTTAATTTAAAAAATCATGAAATTTAGTTTATTTTTCTTCTATTTTGGTACATTTTTTTTGGGGGGATAGGGGGTTAGTAGTCTGGGCGATGTGGCCCGGTGTCGAACTCAAGACCTCTCGGTCGTGAGCGAAGGGGAGCACCACTGGGCTACGTCATTCTTGACATTTTGGTACATTTTGTTAACGAAAAGAAGATTGATATTTTATAACTAAATGTAATCACTCTCTCGCCTTATTCTTTTCCTTTCTTTTATAAAAAAAATGAATCTAAACACAATAAATCTAATATATGTGTTTGCTCTAATATATTTTCCTTATGTTTTTGTATCATTGTTCGGTATTTGACATGACTAATTCGATTAGAATTTTGTAGAACAAAATTGTAAAGTATGAGGCACTAAAAATGCATCATGAGTAACTTGAACTCGAAACCTTATCTTTATCGGGCTATGAAAGAATCAATCAATTATTTTCTATTAAAAAAACTCCAAAAGAGAAAAAAATATGCCTTTATTCTTCATTCTTTTATAAAAAAAAATTAAAGAGAAAAGCTCTCCATATATACATAAATAATTTTTCATTTTCTCTTTTTGTCAAAATTTTTTTATTTTAACTATTTTTGTACATAAACTATTTTCGAACTACTGCTTTTGTCAAATTAGTGTAAAAATGGTGGTTTACTGACACCTTTAGTCACTTATTCTGCATATATTCCAGCGTTAAGGATTTAAATTGACAAAAATACCCTTAAGACTGGTAAACATGTACAAAATATATGTTCAAAAGTAGTTGGAAACCACTAGTTTTATACTAATTGGATAAAACTGGTAGTTTGAAAATAGTTTATGTTCAAAAAGAGAAAAATAAAAATTATTTATGCATATATATATATATATATATATATATATATATAGATGTTTTCTCAAAAATTAAAACCAATCCAAAGATAATCAACCCAATCTACAAGTCTCTTCTATTTCCTTCCTTCCAAACGCGAATTAATAGCTGTTTTAGTCACCAATGTATTTGCTCTTAGCGCAGTTTTATCATTTTTAGCAAAATTTATCTTTTTTCATCCTTAATGAAATTACGAGCCGCTATTTTCATCCTTCCGTCCAAAACTTTTAAAAAATACGTTAAACTGGTGACATGGCTTGATGGTGGAGAAGTTCTCTCTCTTCTCCAATGACATTTATGGTATTTTGCATCTTCACATTTAGCTCTTCTTCTTCTTCAACCCACCATTCCTCACTCTAAACCCAAATTTTAACCAAATCATATAATTTTTATCCATTCCTTGCTTGGAGTAAATCCTTCAATAATATGAAGGTTAAGGATAGAAGAAAAAGCACAAGTTCGAATGATTTTGTGATTGTGTTAAATTCAATGATTTCAATTATGAGAGGCCACTGAAAAAATTATTATCATGAATTAGTAAAGTTTTCATTGGATTACTACTTCGAAAATGTTTTGATGATGAGTGAATTCTAGTAATGGGGAAATAATGGGCTTTTTTTTCTTCATAGGCTTTGTTTCAAGTGCCTTTGGACGCCATCACTGCATCCCCAAAGAGAACCCCCCCGCATTCAGGTCGGTCCAATGTTTCTAAGGCTGAGTTGAAGGAGAAATTGGCAAGGATGTATGAAGTAAAAGATCCAAATACCATCTTTGTATTCAAGTTTAGAACCCACTTTGGTGGAGAAAAATAACTGGCTTTGGCTTGATTTACGATTCTGTTGAGAATGCCAAGAATTCGAACCGAAGTATCGTCTAATTAGGAATGGATTGGAATCAAGGATGTGTCTTGTTGAAGAGGAGTTTTTTTGGGACCTTATTAGTGTCAAATTTTGCCTTTTTTTATAAATGAAAACATTTATGTTAAAATCCCTAGCTTGACTTTATTCTAGTTTTACTCAGAGAATTACCAATTGTACTTATTAGTTCACATTTAAAAAAGAAAAAGAAAAAAAAAGTGCCTTATTTTCCATCAGATTTGAAATGCAGGGAAAAAAAAGAATTCATGAAAAGCATTAAAATGCGGGGAAAATGAAAAATGAGGAGAAAAAAAATAAAGATAACCCAATTGGAAGAGGCAACTATGAGAAAAGAGTTGATAATTTTATTGCAGATCTTCAAATCTTCATCCATGGAAGAGAAGAGAAAATCGCTGTATATGTACACCAACTATTTCTTCTTTTCTCTAAATAGCACAAACTTTAAATTAAACCCAAAAAGTACATGAACTTTTTACGGGCTCTCTCTGTTTGTCAAAATAAGGATTTAGGCCAAATTCCGTCAAAAAAAGCCATGTGCACGGCACATGGCACCGGATTGAAGGGCATAATGGTCATTTTATATCCCCCTCCCCTTCAACACCTCACACAGCACCCCTCCCCATCCCACCACCTCCACCACCCCATCCGACGAGAAGGGCAAAATCAGCCCCCATCTCTCCTCGTTCTTCCTCTTCCTCCACCACCATCACTCCAACCATCCCCTTCTCCTTCCACCACTCCCTCCTCATTTTTCCTCTTCCTCGCACAGCACCACCACCACCACCGCCACCCCCTTCCTCCTTCATCCACTCCACCCATCACACTTTATCCCCCTTCTTCCTCCATTCCACCCATCACCCTCCCCTTTCGCCACCCCACAACTCCAAAACCCATTACCCATTACCCATTTCTTAATTCGTGCTCTATGGATGATTCATTTCGGGAAAAGAATTTTGGTCCTTAAGAAATAAAGCCATTTCATTCTAAGAATGTGAATTGGGAAGAAGAGGTGAGGTTGGGAGTGGGGATTCATTGGAAGAAGGAAGAGGGGGTAAGTGGGTTTGAGGGTAGGGGGTGAGGGGTGAGGGGTGAGGGATTCGTTTTGGAAAAAGGAATAGGTGAGCAAGTGTTTAGGAGGAAATGGTGGCTTCGGAATCGGAGGCGGAGGAGGGAGTGGCGGAAGGGGGATGGGTGGAGGAGGAGGAGGAAGAAGGAAGATCTTTGGATGAAGAAGATGAAGAAACGGGCGAGCGGGTCGGGTTGGGTATTGGTCGAGTTTGGAGATTCCTTCCTCAATAGCATATAAAATGACCATTATGCCCTTCAATCCGGTGCCATGTGCCGCACACATGGCTTTTTTTGACGGAATTTGGCCTAAATCCTTATTTTGACAAACAGAGAGAGCCCGTAAAAAGTTCATGTACTTTTTGGGCTTAATTTAAAGTGCTATTTAGAGAAAAGAAGAAATAGTTGATGTACATATACAACGATTTTCTCTGAAGAGAAATCTCTTTTAATTTTATTGATTGCTTTTCTCAAAAAGAAGAAGAATCAAGGGTAAAGATGCAAAATACCAGAAATGCCTTTGGGGAAAAGATATAACTTTTCCACCGTCAAACCATGTCACCAGTTTAACGGTTTTTTTTAAAGTTTTGAATGGAACGAAGAAAATGACTGCCCGTAATTTCATTAAAGTATAAAAAAAGATAAATTTTGTTAAAAAGGATAAAACGGCTATTACTTATTCCAAACGGTGCCTAAATCAATTACTTCTCCTACTACTGCTTCGTTAAACAAATCCAGAATCCCCAAGACCCGACCAACTTTTCTCTCATTGACGCACTCATCAAACGCCTTCTTCCATCATTTCCTGCAAAATTTCAGGTGCTAATTCATTGATCGTAATCTCCGAGTTTCAATTTTGATTTCAATTGTATTAACGATCGAAATTCACCTTATGTACATGAATTTCTATGAAGATTTCGCGAGAAAATCGGAATTTATTTGATATATGTGTATTAATTTTGGAATTTAGGTTACGATGATGACCGAAGAATTGCAGCTGGAACCAAGGACAGTGCGGAACCCTAGCGATTCCGATCCTCTGCTCGACGAACACCATCGCCACCACTATGTGGAGCCGCCAAAGCCTCATTTGCCTTTTTCGTCATTGCCGACGAGCTCTAGTGAGATTAATAAGGATGATGAGGACCTTGAGGCTGGTTCCTTGCCTTGTTGTCGAATTTGTCTTGAATGCGACGGTGAATATGGTAATTCTTTTCAGTCTTACTGTTTATTGGAGGTTTCGGTTGTCTATAATCACACCTGAGCTTTATATTTTGATGATTACTGATTTACGGTTCCATTGGTGTAATTTAATTTATGTTTGTGAACTGAAAAGTAGGATTGTAATGTCTAATGATAGCGGTGTGAAGTGAGGGTAATTCATACTTTTTCGTATAACAATAAATCCATTTATTTCTCTGTTAATTCGTGTAAAATTGTTGAATTCTAGAAGCTGATTTTTAAAATTGTAGTTTGGTTACCATTCCAAGCAACTGGATTTTGTTCTTAAGTGATTACGCAAGTGCTGGTTATGTACATTCTCCTGATCACACTCTTTAATGTCTTAAAACTGGAGAGTTTTCCTTGGTCCTATTAGACGGACATAGAAACTCTTAAGTTCAGGGGTGAAAGGTAAAGTGTTTAATGATATTTCTAAAAAAAATTATATTTGTAAAAGGAAAATTTGGGCCGCCCCCGCCACACTTAGTTCTGTCTCTTCTCGGTCGGTACGTCTCTTTCCTTCTGTCCTTTTCTCCTTATCAATGTCTGCGCACGTGATCTTTAGCCTTTGGTATTGGTTAACCTACATGTATAAGTTTTATTATTGGTGCTTTCTCTTGCTTGTGGATTTTACGAACTTTCTGTTATTTTCTTCTAATAGATGATGAACTGATATCTCCATGCATGTGCAAAGGCACCCAGCAGTTTGTTCATAGATCATGCCTCGATCACTGGCGATCAGTCAAGGTGAGAATGTTGCGTTAGAAAAATGAATAAAGTTTATGCCTTTTGTTCTCTTTTTTTCCTTACCAACCTTATCAATCCAATGTAGGAAGGGTTTGCATTTTCACATTGCACTACCTGTAAAGCTCAATTTCATCTTCGAGTAGTCGAGTTGGAGGATAATTCCTGGAGGAAAATAAAATTCAGACTCTTTGTGGCCAGAGATGTCTTCCTTGTATTTTTGAGCTGTGCAAACTGTAAGCATAGTTTATCTTTCGTGACGTCTTTTGCAAAAGTTGTTTTGAGCATGTGAGATTCTTTCCCTGAATTCAAAGTTCTGCTATATTCAATTAATTAGCATTTCCCCCGCAGGTAATAGCAGTGATAGCTGGTTTCGCTTACCTTATGGACAAAGATGGAACTTTCAGGAATTCATTTAATGATAGTTGGGACCGTATACTCTCCAAGCATCCTATTCCATTTTACTACTGCATAGGTAAACATTAAAATTACTTTTCTACATGCGAAAAGTAATTCAATATGTTGAACCTAATCTTGTTGGTTTTCCAGTTAGTTATATGTATCAGACCATCTTGCATTACTTGTCTTCCCTGTCGCGAAATTTTCTGGTCAAGTGTCTTTAGTCGTATATATATAACTGAATGAAGTCACTTATGTACCTTCATTTCGGACTGGTACCTCATTTCAAAATATCCAGTTAGTCAGCATTTGTTTTTATCTATTTAGATTATGTGCAGCAAATGTGGTATTTTTTTTTCATTTCATATATAAATTCCCAATTACTGCTTCGGTCCAAGCTAGAAGTTCCAATTTGACTTGGCACAAGATATAGAAGAGCATTTACCATAAACAATCTGCCAGATATATGGTGCAATTCTATTCTTTATTTTCCATTTCCCGTGGTCAGAAATATTTGAGATCAAGTCAGTTTATATTGATTCATTACATCTCCTGTATCCTCTGTTCTGTTTCTTCTTAAGATCAGTCTTCAGCTAATGCAAATTTCTGGTGATATAAACGAACAGGAGTTCTTGGCTTTTTTGTGCTGCTCGGATTTCTCGGGATCATACTGCATTGCACCTCGCTTAACAGTAATGACCCACGTGTTGCTGGTTGTCAGAACTGCTGTTATGGCTGGGGTATCTTGGATTGTTTTCCTGCATCTATGGAAGCATGCTTTGCGCTTGTAATTGTTTTTGTTGTTATCTTTGCCATTCTTGGCATTGCATATGGTTTTCTTGCTGCCACAATGGCTATCCAGAGGATCTGGCAGAGACACTATCACATTCTTACAAAAAGAGAGCTTACACAGGTGTGATCTCTTGTTAATAGTTCTTGTCCCCCCATTTCTCCTATTAATCAACCTTTCTGTTGCTGAGAACTTAATGTTTTGAATGTCTTAAGAATTGATTTGATTACTGTATCCGCTTCTGCACTTTTTCTTTGTTTGGTGCGTGTAAGACTCTATTATTCTTGGCGTGGATGCTTTCGCCTGGTAATAATGGCTAAGCTAAGCTGGAGATCTGAAAGTTATCTTTTGCATGACCTGAATGTATATTTGAGCTTCCCCCTCTTCCAGACATCCAGCTAAGAAAGTTTCTTTTTCTGCCTACCAGGATGAGTCATTTGGAGTTGTCTCCTAACAAATGTTTCAGTTTAATCTTATTCTTCATTCCCTTGCTCTTACCATCATTGTTGACAACAAATCCCAAGACATTTAAACCTTTTCAGGAACAATGTTTCCTACTTACACGTCCAAGCAGTCGGATATTGGATGAGTAGCACTAGCCTGTTAAACTGTGTTGTATAGTCTTTTATCATGGCTCAGCCCCACTCACTTTGAGGAACTAAATGCTGCACTACCATAGTTTAGATTATTTTGTCATCAAGATATTTACTGTGGTGATTTACCCAATCTGAAGACTCTTATTGCTCTTGTATAATAGTGAAGTTCGTCCTATGCATTTTGTGGAGCCATGTTTTGATATTCATGAAACTAACCATGGAAATTTTGATAGTACATGGGTGCCTTTGGTGATGTTTGTTTCTGGCGTCCTTTTTCTTTTTAGGTTTTGAAAGTATTATGTTTTAAAATGGTGCAGGAGTACATCGTCGAGGATCTTCGTGTCTGTTACTCTCCACCAAAATTGGATCCTGAGCACGAAGAACGTCTCAAGATGCTTAAGCTGTTGTAAGGAGTTATTTTGACGCCGCAATTTCTCTGAATTTCTTAAAGACTTTAAAGCTAAATATTTGTTCTGCTATTTACCGACTGTTCCGACTTGTTGATATAGTATGGAGGTTTAGACATGGTTTCGGCTGCGCTCAGCATGAGCAAAACCTTGTGCAGTCATAAGTCTTTCTGTGACCCGTATAAACCATGTTGGTTTTCTGTAACTCTTACTATTCCCTGAATATATTTACCTTGTACAGACAGTTGTCACATTTGCCAGCGTACAATGACATTTTGTGGTTTTGGTCCTTAATCTTTATTTATATGTAGTTTGGTGTGTGTGTGTGTGTATATATATATACACACACACACGGGTCAAAAGATGGTATATTTCTGACTTATATTGTGTTTACCATATGTAACTTTTTTATCCTTTTGATGAATCCTTGAAAGAAACTTTTTGAAACTCGAGTTTAGATGAAATGTTACAAGTTTCCGATTTCGAAACAATCCTCATGAAATTTGTTCGCAATTTTTAATGACACTAGGGAAAGAAACGTTGCCAACTTTTACATATCAAACATGGAGATTTTGCTTGAGAGCTAGCTAAGCCGCCAGGCATGGTGGAAAACGGAAAAATGAATGCTAAAATCTGAAGAAAAAACTCGTTGCCATAGAACCAAAAAATTATTAGCTGACGAAAAAAAACAAACAAATCACCCTTGAAGGTTTCGTGGAAAAACTCAATTTCGCAGGGTGATCTCATATAGTGAAAATTTTCGGGGCAAGGATAAAAACCATTGACTCGAGGTAAAAATTATGATCCAATGGTTATGATATTTGTGTAATTGCTCTAAGCTGATGGACTCGTTTTAATTTTCGAATCCACTTCACTGCCATTTTCATGGCTGCCTCCATCGCTAACAAACACCAAGTGATCAGCATCTCTAATCACTTCAATGTCATCTTCAGCCCCGTCCTTGTTCAAAATTCTTCTAGGAAGGAATCCATATTTCCTATAACAAATTTCCCGCAACTCTCGAGAGCCCGGAGGAAGTAAGACGAGCCTTCCAACCGTATCTCCTTTCTCGAGGCAACTTATTGTAATTCTAGCAGCATAAATCCTGGGGGCAGCCGGAGAGCTTGTATCTGGATTCACAGACAAAAGCAAGTCACTATCCCCAGTTTGGGCAGCTGACATTATCCCAAACAGCGAATTGTGGAAGTTATCGACCCTACGCCTTTGGCGTGAACGCCCCCATGATCCATCAAGTGCCGGAAATGTCCCTTCTCGTGTCCCTGGGGGCATAGCCGGCTCACTTTTGAATCTTCCGAGAAAACGAACTCCATGTTTTTCTTCGGGAATGGTACTAAGAGGTGGAGCTTTGGTTTCTTGCCAGGACTTAAACAGGAGTGTTATGTCTTCATGTCCTTGCTGCTCTGCTAGGTCTCTTGGGGTCCAGCCATGCTCGTCTACTTTGTCGATATCAGCGCCTTGTTCTAAGAGGTATTGGACCATTTCAATGTTACCCTCGCAAACGGAAACATGTAAGGCTGTTAATCCGTTGATATTGGGACGTGTGACACCCCCCCTAGACGAACTATGTCTTTAAGCAGTTTTAAGTTGTTCTTCTCAGCAGCAGTGCATCCAAATAGACCAACATCGCCAGAAGTTATTTTTGCCCCGTTGTCCCTCAATAGTTTAATCACGGATCCATGGTTCCCCAGCATAGCCTCCCATAATGGAACATTCCCTTCTGCATCTGCAAATTCAAGAATAACACAATGTCATTTGAAAGAGACTGGAACATGGGAAAAGAAAAACTGAAAATACTATTAGAAAACAGTAATAATAATAACTTGAATATGGAGTGTATAAAATCAGATGGACATTGTAGGAAATTAAGTGCAGAAAAACTTGGACAAAGATTGAGTTGTTGGTAGGCATGAAAGTTGGCAATAGTATATAGAATACGTAAATTTCATTAATGACTATGCAATTATTGTCTTAAATGAAAGATAGGGACTCATAATGAGGATAAATGTCACTCCATGATTTCAAAACAGATTGATCTAAGAAGTCAATGTAATGGGAAAATAATTGAACTAAATTATTGTCACGTGTTAAAGAAAATGTTCAACTTGTCGATTATTTTCTTTCATTAAGAAAGATGAGACGAGGGAGGGCCAGTTCCTAGGCATACACGAGAAAGATTAGTTCATTAACGGGTCCCTTTATGACTAGTTAGAACCAGAACCAATTTCAACTGATAATGGCAATACAAATACAATGGTGACATTTGAGTACAACATGATCTTGAATATATTGTAAACCACAAACGACATATACATTGTCCAACTAGAAATTACCTCTGACATTGGGGTTTGCCCCAAAATCAAGAAGAAGAACCGCACAATTCTCATCTCCATTGGCTGCTGCTATATGCTGAGCACATCAATAGAAGAAATGAAATTAGAGAAATGCATTTAAGAGTTGTTACAGCTAGTTGAAAACTTTGTAAATGGGTATATATGTACTAACAAGGGGTGTTCTTCTGGTGTTGTCCGATTCGTTTGGATCTAGACCACGCTTCAACAAGTGATGCAACAATAAGTCATCTCCTCTGAGTGTTGCAAAACATAAGCTAAGCGGAAGGTCCATTCTACCATGAGCTAGCATGTTCTCTGTCTCTAACAATACTCCCTCCATAATTGGGTCCTTATCCTTCAGCTCCTTCAAATGCTGTGAAACAATAAGACAAACAAATCCAAGCTTTTAGAACACGATTCACATAAAGCAAATACTTTCTACAAGAAATATGCTGAAGTTAAGGAACTTAAACCTTTAAATAAGAATGAAAGCTAACAGTTAGCTTTCAGCTGAAATGACAATAGAAATGTGAACTCAAGATTTTATATACCTGAAGAAGATTATTAATGATTATGGTCCCATCTCCAACATTGGCTTGAATAATATTCATAAATGTGGTTCGGTTCAGACGAAGCAACTGGCTCAATCTCTTTGTTCTCACAGTAAACAGTTGAGGCCTATAGCAAAGAACTCCAACTTCACCGCAAAGGTCACCAGTTTTTGCCTCCCCAACAATCTGCAGCATTCATCTCTAATTAGTCAACAATTTTCATATCAAGAATAGTGCAAAAGGCGACAGACAGTTAAATTGCTATAAGTTTAACATGGTACTTGCCTGCTCAGCTCCGTTTTTAAAGACAACCAGATCCTGTGAAGTAAAACAAACATCAGATGCAAGCACTAACAGGCTTCCAAGACTCACCAGGACAATTTTATGAAGTTTTAACTTTAAAAAACTGCACAATAAAATAGACAATGTTTATATTAATATATTACCACTGCTCCTGTAACAAGAATATAGAAGTCTATTGGTGCTTCATTCTGCAGAATTACGTCTTCCTTTGGAGGAAAGTACTCTGCTGTCATCTCCGAGACCTAAGGCAATAAGAAGTAGATATCCAGATATAAGAATGTGTGCTTGGGGAAAGAAAATGTTTCACCAGAGGAATCTTGTAACTTGAATTACCAGCTGGAAGAGTAAATCATTGGAGACTCCACGGAATAGATACACCTTATCTACTAAGGAGTAGAATAGGAAATGAGAAATGCTTGATCGAATGGCTTTTGGAAGAGAATCAAGAGTCTCATGCTGTTGGAGACCCTCTGAATCTGTTCTGAATTTCAGGCACAAGTGTGAAAGCATCTGATCTTGAAGCCGAACAGGTAATTGGTTCCTTTTTGCAAAACTTGAGGCAGCTTGAATGGTGTCTCTCTGTGGAATGCAAATGGAATTAATGCTAAGCCTCAAGTCAAAATTTAAGTTCATAAAAAAGTAGGAAATAAAAGTTTATCAATTTCATTAATGATTTTACTCACAAATCTTCTGGTCCTACTGGTTCCATGAACAACCAAATTGGTCATATTTCCTATCAGATATGCTGTCAGCCCCAAATTAAAGAGCATGTAGAAAATGTAAAAGATCATCTCCCGTGTATTTTCAGCATGTAGATCACCATAACCAACTGTAGTTAGAGTAGTGATAGACCAATACATCGAGGTGACATAACGGATCCATAAGCTCTCTTCTTTAAAATCCCCATTGCCAATAGAAGCACCAATCCAAGTTTTCTTAGGATCATGGTAGGTAGCAGCAAGAAGGTAATTGAAGCATCCCGCACAATGAACTGCAAAAAGAGTGACCTATAGCGCACGCGCACACACAAAAGTAAAAAAGAACTACATTAACAAAAAATGAAAAGAAAAGGAAAACGAAAAGTATACTACGAATATGACAAGAAATCCTAGTATATGCATGCATACACAAATAAGCTTGCCACATCGAACCCAAAAGTAGTTGAAGTTCCTGTCTTTTTCCAATCTGTTTCAAAGAATGAAGTAAATTATATCAGTAAAAAAATAAAAACTCTCCATGTCTGAGGATGGTAAAGTTGATAAAATTGAATATCAGCTAAAATTATTTACCGGGCAAATAATGCACTAACTCTGCGAAGACGCCAGAGACGGAGCATATTGAATAAACCATATGTCTGCAAAGGCTTTGGGGAAATTTGTCGAGCAAGTTCAGAAGGAATAGTGGAGATGACATCAAAGGACAACCAACTACTGGCATATTTCCAAGCAATCTGCTTACGATCATCAACTAGAAGATATGTAGTTCTATCAACATATGCTACAAAGAAGGTGAGAATTATATCAATAACAAAGAAGCCATTGACAACATTATCAGTGACTGATAGTGGTCCCTTTGGCTTCACTATGAACCCAAGTTCAAATGGACATATCCAGGCAGTGTAGATAACCAGGACTATCAGAAACGTCTCCCATAACCTGCAAAATGCAATTCAAGTACAGATAATTTTAGCTCCATCTTGGAGAATTACTAATTGTGGAAGTACTGCATTAACTCCATCTTGGAAAATTACTAATTCAGCTCTCAAATGTTTATTAGATATCAATCCCATGATTTCTTAACTATTCATCATTTATCTTTGTTTTCCCAGTCTTGGTGATCTTTTTGTTACACTGAGGTGGTGCCAATATGTCTAGTTTTTGTACCGAGTCTCTTGAAAAGTTAGAATTATTTATGAGAGAATATAAGAGTATATAATTTCGTATTTCGTACGGAAATGGAATACTCTCAAAATACATCGGGTTTAGTTGGAAATAGTACTGGTATTTAGTTTTAAAACGAAACGTCTTGACTTTTGTATAAAATTGAATTGTTTGGATAAAAAATGTAAGTCTCAAATTTAAATTTTTGTATTCAGTTTTGGGTCATAAGACTACCCTACTATACCCTTAATTTAGCATAGGGAAATAGCAGGATTGTCGCATGCTCTTTAAGAATTGTGGACAGGAAAAGGCATTGGTCACAATCAACGGAAGTATAAATGCTTTTTGAAATAAAATGGTTTAGATTCAAAATAAGTCATTCCTTACAAATCTATTTTGAGAAATAGTCAAATTGAAAGAAATAGGATTTAATTAAAAACAGTAAAACCTCAGTGTTGAACACAATTTTTTAATCCAAATAATCTTTTTCAAGCAGAAAAATTAAGTCAAAGGAATGACGGGGTAGGTGGAAAAACTTGTTACAAATGTCTGTAAATCCTTACAAATCTATTTTGAGAAATAGTCAAATTGAAAGAAATAGGATTTAATTAAAAAAAAGTAAAACCTTAGTGGTGAACATAATTTTTTAGTAAATACTGAATATTTTTTTAGAAGTGTTATATCTTTTGCAATATGTATTTTATCTTAAGTCATGTAATACCTTTTTTTTTATACAACGTTAAAAAATTAAAATATCTGTTTACTCCAAAAAAATCGGAATGCCGAATTTTTTATCCAAAAAACGTTTAGTATGTATTATTATTTTTGTGTTCAGCACAATAGTTGGCTCTTCCAAATTCCAAAAGCCGGAAAAGGGTGGATACTGTGAAAAGTTGCCTTCCGTTCGTTGTTACCGAATAAAAAAACAGACATGAAAATGAGCGGATCGTAAGCTTTTTCTCCACAAAATGGTATCTTTTCCAACAGCTCCCATGAGACTCTCTAGCTAATTCTTAGTAAGAGAAATTAAAAATTACATTTTCTCTCTATCTTTCAATCACTCATCACATAACTGAAATGAGCATTTTTTATTTATTTATGTCACACTCTATGTTATTATTTTTTTACATTTACATAACTGAAATGAGCATGAATAACAAGTAAATAAAAAAAAAGTAATCAAATTAAGTTGCCCTATTTTCTTATGGGCTACTGGCAGAAACTTACGGCAGCCCTGTAACCGAGAAACATATAAAATATGAATACGAAAACAACAAAAAATCAAATTCAATAAACAAAAGTGAATCGTGTAGTATCAACAACATAACTATCAAGTATATCAATCAAAACAATTAGGGAAAATGACTCTCATCATGATAAGATTCTTCATGTTTTTTTGCTTCATGGTAGGTTCCAAAATAAATTTCATCGTCCCACCACAATTGTCCGCTGCATTTTCCGGCCAAAAGTATAAGGGGCGTGGTTAATTTTGACCGGAAATCACAGCGAATGATGGTGGTGGGACTACTTCATAGTCGTGAAATTTATTATGGGACCTATCTAGGAGTAAAAAACCCTGTATGATTGAGACCTTTCTTGAGTTTTCACCTCTTTTCTAGGCGATTCTTTAGATCGTTGATAAACCCATGTTCTTCTGAATCGCTGTCTATGGAAGAGGTTGAAACCAAGTGCTTGCCTTTGGGGTTCGAAAATGGCGATGAAGATGCTGCAGAGAAGACTATCTTTTGTTTGTTTGTTAAATTAGTAGTTTTAGTTGCTTCCCACCTATTGAGGTGTGAGTTATTTTCCGTTACCTTGTGTAATTTTTTTCTGTTTTGTTTGTCTTTTTTCCTTTCTCAACTCCTCTATTTTGTTGTATTAGAGAAAGAGTTTGAGAACTTTTCAGTTGTAATGGCCCCGGCCATTTTATTATTAATGGGTAATCTTTTATTCATTAAAAAAAAAACCTGTATGATCTTATCCTAAATAGTTTGAGTATGAACAATTACTCATAAACATATATTATACACTGTAGAGATAAAAATCAATTAAAATTGAAAATCGTATTCTAAAGTTGACTCAATAGTTTGAAGTCATTGACATATTCATAATCTGAACGTAATGGGGTCACTTATTTATTTACCTTGCTTGTGTAAGATTATTTATAAACTTATAATGTAAATAAAGCACGAATATATTTTATTTACTTAAAAATTATTTTTTAGCCGGATATATAACAAACATATTGGGACATTGCATCTACCACAACCAAAAATTGCACCTCTCAGTAGGATAAGACAAAAACCAGTGACGGATGTAGGTGAGGCCCAGTGAGGTCAATTGACCCCCGTGGAATAAATATATTTTTTTTAAAAAATTATATATGATATATTTTTCTCTATTTAAATAATAAATGTATAAATGACCCTACACAAAAAATTTAATGACCTCACTAATAAAATAAACATTCTCAAAATTTTGATCCAACAGATGAGAATCCGTTACGCACGTACAGAAACATTTCCTTACCCACACCTTAAATATTGTAAAGATTAAAAAAATACTTTTTTGTTTCTAGAAGATATATTTCAAGCTCTCAATAGTCAATAAAAAATACTATATTCTTTTTGTCTTGTCTCTCTCTCTCACTCTCACTTCCTTCCTTCCAGGTGAAGCTCCACTGCTAGTCTGTCTTCTTTGGTAATTTCTTCCTTCTTTTTTTTTTTTTTTTTTTAATAATTCAATCCATATATGTTATTTTATCTTATTAGTTTAAGTTTGATGTTTGGGATTCCCAATTTTGTATAGTTTTATTTTATCTTATTATTTTATGAATTTATATGTACAGGATATGGAAACAATTTTCAAAAGAAAATTAGTTTTTGATACGGAAAATTCTATGATCAACTATAGAATATAAGTTTTTTCAATTTTCTGGTTTGTTTTTTTGCCACGTTTTATAAAATATAAGTTTATTTTTGAATTAAAATAATATATATGTTTTACCTTAGCTAAAAAATATTAATGAATTGTTGTGTGACCCCAGTGAATTAAATTCATGCATCCGTCACTGACAAAAAAACTAATAGGCAGTGGCGGAGCCAGAAAATTTTCTTTGGAGGGGCAAAATTAACATTGACAAAATAAATTCATAAAAGCATATAAACATTGGCGGAGCCAAAAAAAAATTTTTTTTATGAGGACTCTCGAGAAGAAAAAATAAATATTTACAATGGAAATTAAAATATATATCATGTTTGATTGTTGAATCCAAAAAGAACAAGCTTGAATAAAAAGGCCCCAAAGACCTTTTTTGTATGATTAGACCAAAATAAAAGGCCATTTAGAAATATTATGGGTATTAGAGATGAAGTTGGAGGAAACATGAAGGGCTTATTATTAATGTGAACGAATATTTTTTTTATTTTTGATAAAATCTTATATTATAATCTATTAGTAATTATGAATTTTTTGATGAAATTTTATAAATATTATAATCTCTTACACAATTAAGTTTGTTACAATTTTAACCAAAATTGTTAATATATAAGTGGTGTAATTCCTATAATTCACGAACTAAAAAATCTAATTTTAAATCGTAAAGTGATTCAAAATGTTCACGGGATGAGGTGTTATAAAAACAAAACTAAAATTATAAATTTGGAAAAAGTTGGGGGGGGCACCAGTAGCAATGGCAAATGGGTTAACCCGGCGGGGTGGGTCGGTGAATAGTGGCGGGGCGGGGTTGACCAGTCAACGGGGCGAAGCGGGTTGGGTCCAAAAATGAAAATGACGAACCCACCCCGTTTGGAAAACCCGTCAAAAGTGGGCCGAGTCACGGGTTAACCCGGTGGGTTGGGTGGGTCGGTTGGGTTTGGTGAGTTAGGCGAGTTTGGTGGGTTGGTGGGTTAAGTGGGTTCGGAGTTTTTTTAATGGTAAAAATAAATATAGATAAAAAGTCATACTTGGTTTTACTTATAACAAAATAAGACTTACATATGAGGGGGACTTAGATGAAAACAACATAATAAAACAAACATTACAATTTAAAATGAAAAGTACAATAAAAATTACAATTTAAACGAGAACAATCCAGATTGTTTATTTTTTTATGTGTCTAACCATTATTCCCAGACCCCAACCATGTTTGTGACGAATTTCATACCCACATATCGTACATTTAAGTGTGAGAAGTTCCTCATTAAATACCCATAATTGCCAAAACCTTGGAAGTCCTCCTAGTCCTAGCACTAGTAGAGGGATTAGGAGGAATGTTGTCCATATTTTCTATTTAGAAAATAGAGTAGAAAATGATAGTGTGGGTTTGAGGGGATTTGAGTGAGTATTTATAGGGGGTTGGGGGTAATATGGGTTTAAGTGGGTTGGGGGTTGGGTATTATGGTTTAAATGGGGGCGGGTTTAAGTGGGTTGGGGGAGGCAGGCGGGGCGGGTTGTGGGTTTTTGGCGGGGCGGGGTGAGTCGATTTTTCTTAAATGTACAACCCACCCCGCCCCGTTTGTAAAACCCACTTAACTCGTGGGTCATAACGGGTTTAGGCGGGTCTAAAAGTGGGCCGAGTTAAACTGGGCGGGGCGAGGTGGATCGCGGGTGGGCCAAACCCACTTGCCATTGCTAGGCACCAGTGCTAATAGGTCAAATTGAAAAAACAGTTTCCTAGAATGAAAATACAGTAAAACATGCAGGCACGCATACAGAGGCGTTTAAACAAACAAGTAGGCGGCGGCCAGGAGGACAGGAGAGGAAAGTAAATTTAAACCTGTAACGATGATCGTAGGGTGAAATAATGAATCGTCGGAGCCTAATTCTCCGGCTACTTCGTGCACCGAGAAGGAAGAATTCCAGAGGAGATGCTGTAATGGCTGCCATCTCTAGACAACTGTTGTTCGACCTCTTCTGCACCGCCACACATTGAAACCCTAAACATCGTCCTTGGATTACTACTTCCGCAGCCTCTCAACGTCGCCATTATCGTTAGCTTTTCTTCTCTCCTTCTCCTTGGAATTGGATATTGAATGTGTTGAATATATATATATATATATATATTTTCAACCATAGCTATTATTAAGCTCAAAATGATCCTCTTCTTGAAGAGTATCCATATGTGAAGGTTTAGTATAATAATACCTCTTTTGAATAGGCTTAGTTGCCCATTTTTCATTTACTACATCGTTGATATTATCATCTGATTCTTTTATTAAAACATTAATAGAAAACAATTAGGTGAATTTTGTGGTCAATTTGGTATGGATATGCCTGCTTATAAGCAAAAAGGAAAAAAGAAAATTGTTGATAAACCTCCTTATTATAAGAAGAAGAGAAGAAAATACTCTAAAGGGAAACAAAAAGATGAGTTAATGGTTAAAAACCAAGAAGAAAGAGTTATTTTTCTCTTAAATGATGATGATATCAAATTTAGAAAATATCAAGGCATCATATAACCTATCCAATAAATCTTTTTTATTTGGAATGGGATATCTTCCCCATTTTAATACCTTATTTAAAGGTTTATAATTAATTACCAATCTGGGTACACCTCTTTCAATTTCTGAATGTTTATTAACATATAAAACAGTACAAGACCAAGGAGAATTAGATGGTCCTATAATTTTCCTTTCTAACAAAGATTGAATTTCTTTTTTACAAAATTCTAAATATTCAGAATTCATTTGACAAGGCCTAGCCTTTGTAGGAATATCTTCCTCATTAAAGTTTTCCTCATAAGGTAAACTTACCATATGTTTTTTTCTATCCCAAAAAGCATTAGGATGGTCATTACATATTTCTAAGGCAAACTGATTAGTTATATTAACTATTTTTTCCTTTAATTTAGGATTTTCCAATTTTTCTTCAATTGTAAGCATATTAACTTCATATTTAAGAAAACCTAGTTGTTTTTCTTTGTATAAAATATCATCATACAAATTATTCAATACCTTAGTAAAAGGTTTAGTTATGAACTTAAATGTAATTGGTTCATTTTTATAAGTAGCAACCATCTTTTCTTTATCTATCCATCTAAAAGGATAAATTTTATTTATAAATGGTTGTCCTAATATCACAGGAACTGATAATTTATTTTTAGTTAATAAAAAACTTAATGGTATACATTTACCATCAGTGCAAACCATAGTTTTAGATAATTTAAATTTAATATCCATTCTTTCTCCACCTGCATGTTTAATATTATGGGTGGTTTTTTCAAAATATTTTGTAGGTATTACCCCTTCTTGAATAATATTCAAATCTGCACCACTATCAAATAGAGCAGTAAATTCCTGAGAATAATAATTCTCTATTAATAAAGTAATCTTAATATGCCATTTTTGTATAGTGACATACTCTAGAATTTGTAAAAATTCTTCCTTTTCAGTTTCAGAAGATTCTTTAAGAATTTCTTCCTTTGATTTATTCTTAAATTTTTTATCAATTTTTTCTACAATTGTTAAGGTTTCTAAATTAGAAATCCTAGTATCATTTTCTATATTTTTCTTTTTTAAATCTTTAATTTCAGATTTAAGATTATCAATCTCTTTAAGAATATCAGTTACTGAAGTTGGTTTTTCCTTAGAATTCTTATTTTCTAAGATCATTTTATGAACTTCAGACATACTATATTCTTCCTTGTATTTATTAATATCAAATTCTTCTTTTGTATTATTTTTACCTTTTGAGGTACTAGGAGTATTACCCATCTGATCTATCATTTTTAATCTTAATTCTGGATCCTTAATTGTTTTTAACAATTCTATCCAATGATTAGATTCTAACACATTAATTTCATGATCTTCATCTTGAAATTGTGATATCATCTTATAAAGTTGTTCATCCTTTCTAGGAGTTTTTATGCATGCTTGTCCTATCTGGCAAGGTTCACATTCAGATTCACTAGATGAACTAGTATAATAGTCACTTTCTATTATATCTAAACTATCAGTTGAATCTAATAATAATTTACATAATTTATCTTTGATTTCATCATCAAATTCAAGATTTTTAATCTCTTTCTTGGTCCAACAATTTTTTGCAATATGACCAACTTTATGACATTTATTACAGACAATTATTTTGTCTTTTTTCTTATTATAATTCTTATTCTTCTTAAAGGATTTCCTTTTTTCCTTTTTATCAGCTTTTTCCTCTAATTTCTTTTTAGAGTATTTTCTTCTCTTCTTCTTATAATAAGGAGGTTTATCAACAATTTTCTTTTTTCCTTTTTGCTTATAAGCAGGCATATCCATACCAAATTGACCACAAAATTCACCTAATTGTTTTCTTTCAACAATTCTTTGGTTTTTTAATTGTTGATTCAATTTAATTTCATTACAAAGGTTTAAACCTTCCTGAGTACAAGTTCCTATTAACTTGCCATAAGTGAATTCCTGATAAGGAATAGTAGGTTTATTACCCTTTAAAGATTTTCTAATCCTTTCCGCAAATAAATGAGGTAAGCCATCTATAAACTTAGCTTTCCAGTGAGTACTATCACTCCCTGGTAATTGTAAAACTCTATTTAGAAAACTATTTTTATACCATCTAAAATCAGTAAGTGTTTTACACCTAAGATTTTGCAATAAAGTTCTTATTGTATCATAATTTTCAGAAAATGTTCCTGTAAAATGTTCAATTATCTGAACTACAAGTGTATAAACTACATTTTCTTTGGTTTCACCATTTTCCAGTTTAACTCTCCTTAAAATACCTTCTCTAGCTTCAGGTTTTAAATAATTATCCCACCAACCTTTTAGTTGACCTGTGAATCCTGCAATTATCATTTTTGCAATATTAAGGTCACTATTACCTTCATTTTTACAAATAGTAGAATACATAAGCATTCTATGCATATGACTAAAAATTTGATTATGTGTAAAATTATCTATATTCCATTCATAGATATATTTTCCACCATAGCTATTATTAAGCTCAAAATGTTCCTCTTCTTGAAGAGTATCCATAGGTGAAGGTTTAGTATAATAATACCTCTTTTGAATAGGCTTAGTTGCCCATTTTTCATTTACTACAGCGTTTATATTATCATCTGATTCTTTTATTAAAACATTAATATTATCTTCCTCTGATGATTCATCAGAATCCTTACCAAAAGGATTAATATTATCTTCACTTAAAGTATTTAAACTTAATTTTGATACCTGACTTCCTAAAAGTTCTACTAACTTTTCAGTTACATCTTTCTCCCATAAAGAAGATTTCTTTGACTTAAAGTCTTTTATTTCAGGAGGACTTTGTAAATTAGTCTCTACCTTCAATGGTTCAACATTCTCTGGTTTTACCATAGTTATATTAGTATTCATTAGTGTTATTACACTATCAATTTTCTTATGTAAAGAAACCATTTGCTCTCCTAATATATTCAAATTAAGATTATCAAAATTATTTTGTTGTATTAAACCATTAATCTGTTTAACAGTAACATTTAAAGTTTCATTTTCAAATATTTTTGATAAGGCTAAAAAATCACAACCTTCCATTTTAAAAGATTTTAATGGAGGATTAACATCCCTTATCATGTCACCATTTAATAATTGAAAATTTCTTTCAACGACATTTATATAATATTGAATATATGTAGAATAAAACCAAGGAACAAAATATATAATTTTGTTATGCATTTCACAAAATTTATAGAATTCTTTTTGAAATTCTTTTTGTCTAATTTTATCAAAATTATCAAAGAACCATGTTCTAAATAATTCCCATTTGGGTAATTTAAATTCATTACTTATTATTTTTCTGGCTTCTGAACCAGAACTAAAATCAATTTTAGGTTCACTATCCATTACCTAAATTATAACTCATTTGAGACAAAGTCTCCACATCCTTCTTATTATTAAAGGCTCTTAATATATTATCATCATGTAATTTTAACCCATCAATTTTATTATCTTTGACAGATTCATTACTACTATCATCTTTTCTATCCTCTCTTATATAAGAGGTAGATAACCTAGATGGTCCAAGATTTTCTTCAAAAAGTCTTGAGGGTCCAGGTATTTCTGGATCTAATGGAGATATAAAAGATCTACAAGATCTTGGGGTTGATGATTTAGAAACATCTTTTAACCTATTATTATTTCCAAAATTTAAAGATACAGATCCTTCTGGAGTCTGAACTACATTCATTAAATTTGTCTGTATAACAGGTTGAGGTCTCATGGCTCTATCAATTTGCCAATTATCAGGGAAAGTTATTTCATCCCACTTAATAGATCTTCTGGTAGTTATATTAGATCTACCAAAATTGGTTTCAATTATAATTGTTTCATTCAATTTTTTATCTGCCAATTTGCAGTGAGGATTTAAAGTATATAAAGGCTTAAAATAAATCCTATAACATATACAAATAACTTGAGATCACGGAGCATAATTATAACCATGAGTCTTAACATTTAATGTTAAAGCGTCAAAGAATATTCATTTATCGGTTAATGAAAGCTGTAAATTCGGATATATATATATATATATATATATATATATATATATATATATATTGTTGCTGCGAAGAAAATAAGTGTTTTTTCTCTATAAGCTTGACCTCTCTCTCTCTCTCTCTCTCTCTCTCTCTCTCTCTATGAAATCTTTCCCTTTTTTGCAATAAATACTATGAATATTTTTTACAGTTATTTTCGGTGAGTAGTCCGTCCCCACAGCCTTCATCACTGTCAAGAAAAGTCTAAGATTGATATATACGCCGACCCATCTGTTTCTACCGACTCCTATGCGGAACAATTTCTTTTTAGTATTTACAAAATATTTTTTTTTTGCTTTTAAAATAGATATTTTTTGTTTAAAAATAGTTGTTCGGCGAACATGTATTTTTAAAAAAATAGGTATTTTTTAAAATCAATCTCAATCGTCAAAATTTTAATTTAACAGATGAGAATTCGTTCCGCAAATATAGAACATTTTCCGTTCTGCATTAGAACCGTGGTGCTATTTCTAACCATAACGACTTCGTTTCAAAATTTGATGTGACATTTTAATTGCATTATAAATTTTTGCATCGAAGGTGCTCTAATGTTTTTTATTAGTGCTTCGATTTTCTTGGAAAATTCTTCTCCTTATCAGAAAAATGATTGAACTCAATTACAAGTCATTTCACCTCGTCCTTAAGATTAATGAATGATTTAAATTACAAGATGTGTCTCAATAGAAGTATATTACAAATTGTATATAAACAACTGTTACACAAGTAATCAAAATTTATACATTTAACAATAATTGAATACATGTTGTGTGAGTAGAAGCAAATTTTTTTACAACAATACTTGTAGATATGTTTCTCGCTAAATTATGTGTGACGGACTTCTATTTATAATGAAATAATTCCTAGCTGTCCCAATGCTGTAGTGAGAGTATCTTGTATACTTCAACTATGTTTCACTGTCTTTTGTAAGTTATGAGGAAAACAATAGGGAAACAACAAAAACATGATAGTGAAACATAAATTAAGACAAATTAGACCAGCTTTACCAAATAAATTCTCAAAATGCATTTCAATAGTTGCAATCATTTCTTAAAAAAATATTTGCGATAGTTTTCCTTGGATATACCCTTTTCGTAAAAATTAAATATCATATTTTAATTTAGTAAAAGAATTCATAAAATTATTTGATGATAAATGGATTATCCTTTTGCCTGTATTAATAAATGATACGCCCGCCCTATGGTTTAGTGTAGGGATGACAATGAGGACGGGTGAGGGCGGATACCATAGTTTCCACCTCTAGTTCCGCTTCTTCCATCTGATTTTCATCTCGGCTCAGTTTCACCATTGGGTATGGGTGGGAGCACATCCCCGTATCAAGTGGGATCCATCCCTAACTGGAGAAAGCGAAGATTTTTTCTCTCTCTTCTAATCCTGACTTTCGGACAATTTCGACTAGAGAAATTAAGTGAAATTTTGACAAAAATCTGCTAAATATATGTTGTTCGGAAGTGGACACATCACTACAGAATGAGGAGAGAGACAATTATGTGGTGACGTGGATAATTTTGGACCACAAGGTCCATATCAGAAAAATCCTAAATATATACACTTTTAAAAAAGAAGACATAATTGTAAACAAAAAATATTTAATACATGTTAAACGGAACAACACTACCTAAAATGATACTCGTTTTCCTTCTAAAAAAATATGGGTTTCCTAAAGGTTTATAAGAGCGAGTAGTCTCGTTTGAGCATTCCCGGCGTCTTTTCAATTTTGAGGTATTTTTTGTATTATTAGGCATTTTATATATTTTTTATTTATATTTAGTATTTTAGGCGGGACAGATGCGGCGAACCAGGATATCATCTCTTTCACCCGGCTAGATATATTTCATAAAATTATATTGTATATTAATATTTGGATATCCTTTCAAAATATATTTATGAATATTCAACGGAAGAGCACAAAATCCCTTCGACTTTGCAATCCAAAGAAAGGGTTACTGCGTACCATTTATGTTTTCCAAATATAGAAAGTAGCCTTAAAACAGATAAGGTAGTAGGTATCTTACATCGGCCACTCTCCGTCATTTCGCGAACTATGGCATCTTACTCCTCAATACTTGATAATTTCGTATCTCCTTATAACGGGTGAAAATCATCTGTCTCATTCATCTTCTCATTCATGTCCTCAACTAATTAGAATTTACTTATATAAACATTTTATTTTTTTCCAATTATATATACACAAGGTAAATTGTGATTAGCTGGGATAGAAATGAGGATAAGAATAGGGACAGATGATTTTTTGCCCGTTATAACTTATAAAAATTCAACAATTCCCCCTTTTTTGGAGATACCGTTAGAATTATAGATCTAAATCTTTTTTATCTATTGGAATTAAAATTAAGCATAATTAATTGATTCCTTTCCTAAAAATAAAATCAAGCCATTGTGATCGCAAGTTTCAAAAACTATATACTCCACATTTCTTCATCAAATACTTTTTATTTGTTAGTATAATTAAGTTGGTTTCACTTTTTATCTTAAATGACTTGTCCATTCGGGTTTGAGTCACTAGGAGTGATATTAAATCGTATTATTAGGTAATCTGTTTTATTTTCCTTTTTAAATTCATATAATGCAATCACTAAAATTGTTGACTCTTTCAATTTTTGTACTTCTTAATGAATCCTGGATGGGTACCATGGTTGTCTCAATCATTTTAGGGGTCCTCTGCTGAATTTAAATGAAGGCTCTATATAATTTAGAAAATGAACTTTCATTAAATTATAATAAAAAATAAATCATTACAATCGTATCATATTTTTGTTCTTCAAAATATACTCAAAAGTTCTTAAATATGGAGAATGAGAAGAAATTAACGTTATTTTACTAGTAGTAGTCAAGTAAAAAGATGAGAAAATAATTAAGTAAATAAGATGAATCGTCGGACTTGAATCTGATTTAGTTGAAAAAACTATAAATCGAAATATTGACTATTGAGTTTGAGAGGCCCATATCCAAAAATATTACATATATGACAAAACAGTTTGAGACCCGAATTTATTGAGGCCCTGTGCAGTCGAGCACCTCGCACTCCCTATTAGCTGTCCGGGTACTTTATTATTGCTCAAGTCAGTGGTACCGACATTAATGTGATCACCAGTCATTATTTCGTTAATGCAAAATAAAAATAAAAATTAAAGAACAATATTTTGAAGTTAAATATTCACATTTTGAGTAATTCACAAGATAGGTCCTTTAACTATTTATTTTGTTCATTTACCGTCCTGCATCTTTTATTTTAACGACGCAAAAGAAATCACTGAGGATCCATGTTACAGTCGAAACAATATGATTTGTAGAAGTTAAATTTTGAAACCTAAGGGGTGAATTATATTAAGAAGGTCGGTCACAAGACACGACAATCCATTACAAAAAGTTTTTTGAGAGATTAGCATTCCAAAGCACGCTGGAATAGGCATTCCCTACCTGAGCTAAATAATTAGTTAAGCAACAAATTTGGACAAGATTTCTATATGAAACACAATGAATTTTTTCGCTAATTATAATCTCTCTTATAAATAATGTATTTTTTTATAAAATTTAATACATAAGTATGGCACATAAACTCTATAAGAGTATATTCAATTTTCATACTATCGTTAATGCAAAGTTTCAGCTCCATATTTTTTCTCGCATACAACTTACTTTTTTAATTCTTTGTACCAACCTGCCTGAGATACGATTAAGTACACGAGGTGGGAGATGGAGAAAGAAAACAGTACTATGTTGCAATATTAGATTTCACCTAAACAAGTGTGAATTTAGTTTAGGTCCTCCCTAATTTGCGTAAGAAACACATGATAAATATAATAATGCATGTGTTGTCTACCTTAGTTTACAGAAAATAGTATTTTGGATTACAAATGTTTCTTGATGTCCTTGAAAAAGAATGCTTCTAGAACCAATAAAAGAGCAGGTTTCTCAATTTGGCCAAGGCCGAAGGAATGAGCCAATGTCCGTATTTGGCTACTACTAAGACTTGTTATTTTTAAAAGAAAGCTTATCCTTAGCATTTGTATATTTATTGGATTATTATAATTGACTTAATTTCTATAATTTCAAAATCAGGCCTTGGTTGTCACCTAGTTCGATGTTGGGCTCCATTATTGTTGACGGTCCAGATGTCCAGCCTTGGTCGTGAGGGGGTGTGTTGAAATCCCACATCGACTAGCTAGTGAGCAAATTTGTTCTTTATAAGGATTGGACAATCCTCCCCCTCTTGAAGCACCTTTTAAAGGAATGAGTTAGTCCAAAATCAATTTTCTACAAATAGGGCTGTGGGACCAGTCCCTACAATGTCGAATCAATGCAAAGTGACCCCAACCGGAGTGGGTCTCTAGCTAGAATTATACTACAACGATCAAAGCTAATTTTGAAATCACCACCATATTTATATGGGACACAAAAACTTAATAGGCTTCAACTTGATCGACCCATCATCCTGGTTTGTTGGTCTTCAGTAACATAGGCCCAAGCCCATTCCCCCGAGAAAGCACTAACCGCAGCAAAATTGGCAATCAGCAGTCACCATATACCACCACCATTTCATCCCTGATAACTCCATCACCATCACCATCACCATCACCATCATCACCAAAGCAATGGCGGCAAAATCATGGGTGGATACTATTCTCAATCCAAAGAAGAATTGGTTAGCCGCTCAGCATATGAAAGTCGTTTCCAATCGCCTCCGTAAATACGGTTAGTTCATTCAAAATTTCAAATCTTGGCTTTTTTTGTTGCAAATTTATTTAGGTTTTTTCCGATGATGAGCTGAATAAAATTGATTTGATTTGATTTGATTAGGATTGAGATTTGAAGATCTTTATGATCAAAAGGAAGATTTAGATATTAAAGAAGCACTCAATCGGCTACCTCAACCAGTTGTTGACGCTCGTAATCAGCGCATCAAGCGCGCCATGGATCTCTCCATGAAGCATCAGTACCTTTCCGATGATCTCCAGGTTCGGTTTCCTTTGGATTTCTCTTCATAAATATGATTTTGAGTTTTCATTGTGAATGGATATTATTTGAGAATTTTAGTTTTAGCTTCTGAGTTTGATAGCTATGCAGAAAAAAAATTATTTTATTTTTTAAAAAAAAAAATTGTTGTTTCCTTTTAAGTAAATAGAGGTCTTAGAAAATATATATACTCGAACTTCAATTATTACTTGTATTTGTAGAGATATAAATATGCTATGTCTAGTTTTGTTCTTATGAAGTCATTTTTTGTTATTATTATTGTTGTTGTTGTTGTTTAATTGAGTGGCGTGCTGTTTGGTATTTATGTTTTTAACAGGCCCAGCAGACGCCATTCAGGAGCTATTTGAGGGATATGCTGGCTCTCGTAAGTGCTCTCTTGGAAAATTGAACTTTCTTTTCCAAATTGTGAATTTCTATATCTGCCTAGGACATTTGCATTTTTCGATGTGGTAGAAAAAGTTATTGATTTGGATTTTTTTGTTTATTTTTGATTAATTGAGTTGATGGTTCACCTGGCTAAATTTCAAACCATGATTATAACCTAAGAATAGAGTTTACTCCGGACCTAGTGAAGTTGTATAGTGGGTGTACTTGGATAAGGTTTGGTTTGGGTTTGGCTTGGTTTGGTCTCACTTTTGGCGGGAGAAATTCAATTTTTGGCCTCTAAAATTATCGGGAGAAATTCAAACTCAAATTTTTTTCTTCAAATATTCGTTGAAACTCAAATTTTGGCCTCTAAAATTTGAATTTCAACGAATATTTGAAAAAAAATAATTTGAATTTGAATTTCTCCCACCAATTTTAGAGGCCAAAAATTGAATTTCTCCCGCTAAGAGTAAGACCAAACCAAGCCAAACCCAAATCAAACCTTATCCAAGTACACCCAGTGTCAAATATCTAGGCTGTGTAAGCCCTTTTAACACGAGAAGGTGATTCTAACCTTTCACCATATTTAAGGCCACAAGTAGGAATGGCAATGGGGCAGATCGGGGCGGGTATCTCAAATACCAGCCCCGCCCCGCCACAGATCAAAAAAATGTGCCCCATGCCCCGCCCCGCGCGGGGCAGATCCGCCCCGCCCAGCCCAGCCCAGCCCAACCTTTTTTTTTTTAAATCATTAATTTTTTTTTTAGTAATTTTCTCAATTCAAGAGAATGTGTATGTCTCAGTTTTGGTAGAGAATATTTGTCCATCTTATTGCATCCAATGACAATTTTCATTATCAATCCATTTGTCCAGATTGTATTCAATTGTCATTTCCATATTATTGCATCCAATTGTCCAGTTTGTATTCAATAGCCATTTTCATTTTCAATCCATTTTTCTTTTTCTTTTTCTTCTTCTTTTTTCTTTTTCTTATCTTTTTCTAATCTTTTTATTCCATTTGTTAAAGAAAACAGCAAATTGTACTCAAAATGAATAAAAATCGGATCTTTGTCTTCCATTTGGTCAAGAAAACAACAAAGTGGTACTAAAACTAAACAAAAATCAAATCTTTTTCTTCCTTTTGTTAAAGAAAACAGCAAATTAGTACTCAAAATGAATAAAAATCGGATCTTTGTCTTCCATTTGGTCAAGAAAACAACAAAGTGGTACTAAAACTAAACAAAAATCAAATCTTTTTCTTCCATTTGTTAAAGAAAACATCAAATTAGTACTAAAAAATGAACAAAAATAGGATCTTTGTCTTCCATTTGGTCAAGAAAATAAAAAGTGGTACTAAAACTAAACAAAAATCAAATCTTTTTCTTCCATTTGTTAAAGAAAACATCAAATTAGTACTAAAAATGAACAAAAATCGGATATTTGTCTTCCATTTGGTTAAGAAAATAAAAAGTGTTACTAAAACTAAACAAAAATCAAATCTTTTTCTTCCATTTGTTAAAGAAAACATCAAATTAGTACTAAAAATGAACAAAAATCGGATCTTTGTCTTCCATTTGGTCAAGAAGAAAATAAAAAGTGATACTAAAACTAAACAAAAATCAAATATTTTCTTCCATTTGGTATAAAAAACATCAAATTAGTACTAAAACTAAACAAAAATCGAATCTAGAAATATTAAATCTTGAAATTTTGAAATATTAAATCTTGAAATCTTGAAGAGAAGAGAAGAAGAGAGGAGAAGAAGAGAGTGAAAAAAACCTTGAAATCTTGAAATATTAAATCTTGATCTTGAATCTTGAAAATAGGAGAAGAAAAGAGTAAAAAAAATCTTGAAGAAAGAGAGGGAGAAGAAAGAAGAGAGGGAGAGAAAAAAGGAGGACTTTAAAGAGACTGGGGTTGGGGGCTGGGGCAGGGACTGGGGGTGGGGGCTGGGCTGGGCGGGGCGGGGCAGACACAAATACCATGCCCCATTCGCGGGGCGGGGCGATCTGCCCCGTTCTCTCTACGGGCGGGGCGGGGCTGCCCCAAAAGACTAAGGGGCAGGGCGGATCGGCGGGTCACGGGTCAAATTGCCATCCCTAGCCACAAGTGCTATAGGGTATACATTCCTTTTGTATCAGTGCAACTGTTAGCGAACTTAATCCTGAGCATATTTTGTTCTCTAATTTGATACTCCCTCCATTCCTAAATATAAGACTCTTTAGACAATTTGAGAAAATTAAGGAAGTTATCATTTTCACCTAAACTTCCAATGTTATCCCCCACCCTCCCTCTCTCTCACTTCTTTGTCATAAAGAAAGGAAAATGTTGAGGGTATAATTAGAATAAATTATTGACAACTAATAAAACAACCTTAAACGACAATTAATTTGGATACCTAGATATCTCCTAAACGACAATTAATAGGGAATGAAGTGAGTATCTGGTAAAAGCCCTTTGTAGTAATAAGTTTTGCGATGCTGTTCCTTGTTTCCTTTATGTATCATGGATTAATTTGGTTTTATTTGATGACTACTACTGAAGTTCTATGCTGATCCAGAGTTTGATCCAGTTGGTACTTATTGAATTGTACCAATTTCTCTGCAGAAGTTGTTAGTTTTCATTGGTTACTTCCCCATTCTTTCACAGTTGAGCCCCTTTATTTAGTGATATTTGTCCTTGGTGCAAACACACAGAGCCACCTTTCTACTTTTACGAGTTTTGCCAGGACAACCAATATAAATTTGTAAAACAAAATAAGAAGCTCAGAATTTCTTAGTTTTTTCACTTCTTGGTTCCTTTTATCTAAAGAAAATGTTGAAATCAATTTAACTGAGAGGCGCTCTAGCACTTTTAGATTGCAAGATAAATGTAGGCTTCCTTCAGAAAAGTCATTGCGGCACTTCCCTATTTGGAATTTTTAATCAACTTTAGAGTAGAGATAATTAAATTCTGGGTAATCATTTTAAAGCTAATTTGAATTTTGGTTTGTCTTTGTGCTGCTTGATCGCTTTTCTCTGACTGTTGGAGGAAACAATAGCCGTTTTAAAAAAAAAGTATAAATACCACCCGTCTCCCAAACAAAAACAAATGTCAGCCGTCAGATCAACTCATCAACGGCTAACAGGTGTTCCGCACGTTAGCCAAATCCATTTTCTATAATATTTCACAACCCAGGAAATGGAACAAAAGTGCATACCTCATTTAGTTTATTTCGTGAAGCACTTGCTTATTCTAACCAAAAATGGAAAATGTATCGACGCATGTACATATATATTTGGCTCTCATCCTTTCGTGTGAATCTAACTTGTGTGTCAAATCTCCACGAGGAATCATGATCATGTTTCAATTGTTAATTGAAAATATTGCAACACTAAAATGGTTGTTTTTGGCAGGTAAGGAAGGAGAGAGAAGAACGTGAAGCTTTGGGAGCCCTACCTCTTTATCAGCGAACACTCCCTTGATTTTGGCATTTGCTATGCTCTGGGTATTTCATGCTCCATAACTTCTGTTCGTGAATAACTGATCTGTTTGTGGAAGAAGGGCGCAGAGGGATTATATATTTATATTAAGATCTTGCTTTGATGCTCACATACACGATACGGTGGTTAATAATTCTTTGCTTTATTGCAATTGAAACAATACTACCATCTTTTTGCTTGTTTTATCTTAATGTTCTGATACTTCTCTTTGAATTGTTGGGTATGCTATTTTTAAACTATTTTGTTGGATGCTTTGTTTTGTATCATGAAAATGGCTGATTTAGAAAACCTTCCGATCTGAATATTGGATGATCAAGCATTCTTGAATTCTCAGATTTGTAGTGCCAATGGCACTGGTTAGAAGGTACTCCCTCCATTTCATAATAGAGGCCTTCTAGAGGCAAAAAATGATTTTTATTATGAAACGGAGGAATTTTAGGAGTATCCTATTCTGCTATCTGCTGAGTTAAGGAGTGGTAGGGTTTTTTTTATTTGGACTTTATGAATTTGTTTATACTAATGCGATGAATTTTCTTTTGTATTTGATTAGTGAAATCTGGGTCACAAACTCCACAATTCCCTTCATTTCAGGTCTCTATAACCCCATTAACTTCACGTTTCCGTTCACGGGTTGCAATCTTGCACCTTGCGTCGAACTGGAGTGAGATGGGATGGCAAGCTCGTGAAGGTGAGGCCACTGAGCGGCTGCAAATTGTCCTTATATTCGTGATTCCTAGTTTCAACTGTGAACTGATTGTAGTCCACAAGAAAAAAACTAGAAACAAATGTTGCATGCTCCCTATTGTGTCCTTGTTACTTAAAACGCACAGCGCGCTTATTAATTCCCTTAATTAATTCATCCAAAAAAGAAAAAGAAAAACAAGTACCTCAACCAACTTTCACCAGATCTTCCAAAAAAAGTAGAATAGAATTAGAGATGCATCTAGTTGAGTTTTGCTTAATTATTTTTCTTTTGGATTGAGGGAAATGAGAGGAAAGGAAAGAAGAGCTATGTTCTTTATAATCTCCATTTCCTACTAAATACTAGAACATAATCAAGCGATTTCTTGTAAAATCCAATGGGGTGCAGTTTCAATGAAGCTGCTGACTGGAAAACGACGAAGACTTCACGGGCCATGTGATAGGATAATTCGATATGGGACTGAGAGTAGCCAGTAGAGGCGCAGTCAAACCTAGCTTTCGATTGGCGCGTCGTCCCTCCTCCTAAAAAAAAATAAAAAAAATTTGTTTTTCCGATTCATGATTAAAATATAAAAAAGATTGTTACGATATGGGACACGAGTTAAAAGTAAAAAAATTGTACAAATTTGTCACATCACTATAAAATGAGGAGAGATATAATTTTTTACTTTTAACTGTGTCCATATCAGAACAATCTTTTTTGTATTTTAACTGTGATTGAGAGAAAAAAAATATTTTTTTTTGGAGGAGAGCGACGTGCGCGATTGAGGCGAAAGTGGGACTGAGCGCTCAGTCATATCAAATTTTCCCATGAGATAAGGTGCTTCAACGAAGGAAGCGGAACTTTTTCTTTTTTTAAAAAAAATAATTAAATTTTGTTTTATTTTGTCTGGGTGAGGGCCTGCAAGGTTTTGATAACGTGGGTAAATGTACGGTGCACTTGGATGTCTTCGTATATTTCCGGTCCCCTATTATGTTGAGTACTAAAAATTTAGTATATATTGGAAAAAAATAGCTATCTAATTAAAAATTTGACGAAGCAAATAATTATTGTAATTTAGTAAAATAGATGTTACATGCCTTAGGATAAGTAAACACATATTCTATATGATGTAGCTCTATGTCTAAAAGTATGCAATAACTATAAAAAAATATCAATATATATTACTTCCTCCATCCTAAAATATACTCCCTCCGTCCCAAATTATCTGTCCACATTTCCTTTTTAGTATGTCCCAAATTATTTGTCCACTTTCTAAATAAAGGGTTCATTAATGATGATTTTTCCAATTCTACCCTTTACATTAAATATTGGAGAGAGAAAATAAAGAGAGAAAAAGAGGTGAATTAAATTTGGAGTAACATTAAATAAGGTTATGTTTGACATTTTATCATATTTCACTCTAGAATTTGATGAAACCTTAATCCACGTGCAAAATGCAAAGTGGACAGATAATTTGGGACGGAGGGAGTAGTTAACATTTGAGGTCTTTTTTTATCCCAAAATATAGTTTATATTTGTACTACCAATGCGTATTTAATGCATATTTTTCAATTTTAACATTCATTAACTATTACTATATCCACTTTCAAAGATACGTCTTCAATGTGTTTCATGGGCAGAGAAGGAAAATATGCATCATTTTATTTTCAATTGTATATATTTTAGTAAATATTTAATCCTTTTAAAAAATTCAAATAATTATATATTCTGAGATGAGGGAAGTAACACTTTTTTGTTCGACAACCGTAATTTTCATAGATAGTGGGAGAGACAAGTAGTACAAGTAAATAAAACAGTCACATGGTTGAAGTTGACGGGCAATGCTCTAACTTTGAACATGAATCTTCTTTTCTTTAATATGCAAAATATCAAATATTATACAATCTACCATATATTCGAACCCAGTTATGGGCCTTATGGGATCGTCTGTTGAGATAGACGTAGCCTTATCCAGAATGTAGCCTCCGATAAACTGACAATGGTCGGCGCGGCGCCATATTGTGGTAAGATACGGACAAGGAGAAGGGCACCCTCCAGTCCATGGACATCCCCCGCGTCTGCATATATACCTCCAAAAGAGGATCCTTCCACCAGACATGCCATTACATAATTAGAAAAAAACAACGTGGGTGCAACTCCCTTACGAGGATGCCAAACTTCTTTAGTTGTTATTTCTGATAATGTTTCGTTTCAAAATGTTATATTTTGTATTATTTTTATTTTTTTAAAATTATTGGGAGAGGAGAAATACGTCATGAGGCCTCGGTCTTAACCACTAAACAAATGCCTTATTGACCAAAATTTTATATCATGTCTAGTTAGATACTGTTTCGTTTTCAGGATGCCGAACTTATTAAGGAATCCCGGAGGGATTTAAAAAATTAAAAAGAAAAGATCAAGTTGAATTTATATACTATTACATACTAAAATAAAAATATCAAAATAAAGGAATTTTTAATTGTAAATAATCAAGATTGGATAATACATTTTGATTCAATTGAATAATTTCATATAGTAAAAATTTAATTACCAGCAATTCTCCTACGCACTCACCAATTAGTCCAATTTATTTCTCGTGCCACTTGTAGAGATTTTTTTTATTTTATTTTACGGGGCGGGGTGGGGTTGGGGGGGGGGTGGGGGGGGGGATGACTTGTAGAGATTAAACGGCTATAGAATGCTCATTCGCCGCCTTAAGTTCATCATGTGCAATATTACATCAACCTCGCGTTTGAAGATAAGATATTCAGGAGCTATGTACCAAGTTGTAGCTATTAAACCCATGTGTTATATTGTCACAATTTAAGATGGTGTTGAAGGAGGCATTCTTTGATCTATTCTATAAATCTCATACTCCCTCCATTCCTAAATATAAGACTCTTTAGACAATTTGAGAAAATTAAGGAAGTTGTCATTTTCACCTAAACTTCCAATATTACCCCCACCTTCCCCCTCTCTCACTAATACGTCATAAAGAAAAGAAAAGAAAATGTTGAGGATATAATTGAAATAAATTGTTGACAACTAATAAAAGAACCTTAAACGACAATTAATTTGGATACCTAGATATCTCCTAAACGATAATTAATAAGGAATGGAGGGAGTATCTATTAAGGTTGAAATAACATACTCTACCAAATTGATTCGACTCTACCCATGTGCACAGAGCTCTGTTCCAAAATGGAGGGTAGCAAGGCACCAGGGACTGATGGCTTTTCTGCCAACTTCTTCCAAAAGTCCTGGCCCTTCTCTTTCCTTGTTTGAGAGAGGGGGCAAACTCTTGCGACCGTACTCCCCAGGCGGAGTGTTTCACACCTTGACCGCCCTGAACATAGTACTCTTAGCCCATTTTCTCAGTTTCTGAATGGCACAAATTTTTACCCCCGCCATTATATATAGTCACCCCACAGAGCGGTATGTAACTTCCTTCTCCTGCTAAAGTATAGGAAGTCGAGAGGTCCTTTCACGGCGTAGATGAGGTCATTCTTTTCCATTCGGAAGTCTTCAGTCTAGCCATGTAACCAAATGTACCCTCAATGGGCAAATCAGAGGGTGACTGATGTTCTCATAGAACGAGTATTGTTGTACCGAAATTTATCATTTTGGCAAACTACGTGGTATCTAATCATATATTGGTTGATTTAATGTCAGGGTTATCTGTGTAACCACATGTTTATGAAGATACTCGATCTTTCTAGCTAAATCCAATTTTAACTTTACCCTTAAGTGTCTATGACAATAGATGTGAATTTTCAAATACAAATGATACTGAAGTGTCCCATTTTCTTGATTTTCCAGCAGTAATATTTTATGAAATTTATAAAATTTTATGAAATTTATATGATTGAGACTTGATAAAGAAGATTGACGCTCAATTAAGTATTCTGATCTAATTATCTCATCTCTTGCATGTGATGATGAAATTGCTAGACTTTGTGCTCTTTTGATTGCAACTTTGCAACCATCAACTAGTATACCTAAGTAAAATATTTCGTTTCACACTGTGAGTAAATTTTAATTTGGCCCCTTAAATTTAAATACCGACTCCGCCACGGTGTAAGGAGCCAATTTTCCGTTCAATCATATGATGAGAAAACAAGATTGTTATTGAAAGCTTCATTTGAAACATGAAAGTTGCGCAAAAAAATGAACCAAAGGAAAATTAAAACAAGATTTAAACTTTTTTTTTGGTTGGGCGGGCGAGGAGGTCATATTTTGGGGGCTAACATAAGAAACAATTGCTAAATTGCTAATTGAATCAATTGAGGATAATTTTATTTATATAAAAATAAAATAATTTTGGTTTCCATATATAAGAAGATTTCTGCGATATTTTACACTTGTGTCCTTGAAATGATCTAATTAATTGAATCAGTTTGTGTCATTTGGCACTGCTAAGAAATAAAAAAAATATAATTATTAAAAAATGATAGGATAATTGACAGATACTTCTGACTTTCACACAATATACACCATATAATTATTATTATTTTTAAAAGAGCAAATAGCTTTTTCTGCCACAAAACTAGTTACGAGTGTTATATCTGCCACAAATCACGTTTTCGTGCTATATCTGCCACAAAACTAGTTGCAAGTGCTATATCTGCCACAAATTATTTTTCCGTGCCTTTTTTGCCATAAAATATTTTTTGAGTGCTAAAAATGCCACAAAAAGAGGGAGGGTGAAAGGAAAAATAGGTAAGAGATCAAATTAATTTCAAATAGACCCTAAAATTAAAATTTTATATTATATTGGGTACCTAATTTTATTTTATTTTTAATACTTGACCCTTCCCAAATTTACCAAAACCCTCTCCGCTACCTTCTTCTTTCTTCTCTTCCCATATCGAGCCACCACCACCTCCCATCCCGTTACCCAATCTCTGCCCCACCATACCAAAGAGTACTAAATCTGCCAAAAAATGACTGCTTGAAGATTTGGAGAGGCGTGGTGAAGGTGATAGCCTAGCAAAAATGCCTAAGAACAATTAGACATTCTTAGGAAATTGGTCTGCATTTTGCATATTGCTTTGCGAGAGTCCTTTTTGTTCAAAAATTCTGATGGTTTCAGATGCAAAGCATCTCTGTTAGGTTAATTATGTACTGCAAACTAATCTACATTTTGTTTAGTACTTTGACTGGTATGTATTTTATTTAAATTTTTTTGATGGTTTTAGCAGCAAAGCACTTAGTTAATCATGTAGTGCAAATTGATTAGCATTTTGCTTATTTCTTTGGCTTAAAAAATAAATTGTGTACCCAATTAAATATAAAAATGTGATTTTAGGGTCTATTTGAAATTAATTTGATCTCTTACCTATTTTTCATTTCACCCTCCTTTTTTTGTGGCATTTTTAGCACTCATAAAATGTTGTATGGCAAAAAAAGCACGGAAAAATGATTTTTGGCAGATATAACTCTTGTAACTAGTTTTGTGACAGATATAGCACGAAAACGTGATTTGTGGCAGATATAGCACTCGTAACTAATTTTGTGGTAGAAAAAGCTATTTGCTCTTTTTAAAAATACTTTTATGAAAAAAATGTAATCCTATCACGCAAGAGCTCTCAGATAAGGCTGAAATAACTAGCAAAATAATTAATCATCAGAAGAAAAAAAAAAAACCCATTTGCTGAAAATCAATCCGAAGGATACCCCCAAAATATAGGCATCATCCCACTTTTCCATAAGGGTGTCAACGGGTTCGGGAGCTGAGGTGAGGTGAGCGTAAACTTAATATTCAAACTCGAATCTTATGTGAACTGAGCGTGAGCTTGACTCCGCTCAATCTTAAAAAAGTTTAAACCCGAATAAGAATAATATAATTAAAATATTATATATATAAATATAATAATATTAATTAAAAAGAAGAAAACCTACAAATTGGCATTCATTGAAGAATTCAAGAAGTGATGCATTGTAAGAGTGATGTTTATTTCGAGGAAAAACTTTACCCAACAAAGACTTTATTATCTTGGATTATTGGAAAGAAAATACTCTTAAATTCCCTATTTTGTCTATGATGACAATAGATATATTAGCAATTCCTGTAAGTCCGGAAGCATTTGAGAATGCTTTTAACACCGGGGTCGTGTCTCAACTCACTACTTACCTATACAGTTGAATGATTAGTTTGTGGTCAATATTGGATTAGGAGTTCACCAAAAGAGAGTGATTATGAGGAAGATTTGATTCTACTTTTGTAGGTTATTCTTTATTTAGTTTTTCTATTTTACTTGTGTAAATTATTTTTTCTTAATCATCACTGCTTCTTACTTTATTTACTTATATTTCCTTTTTCTTTTGTAGATTTGAATCACAATAAAAAGTGAAATATTATAGAAGAATTCAATAGAATTGCCAAATTGGATTTGACACCAACAATGGAATTAAATCACTTTTTTTTGGCAATTTGCAATTTCATCATTTGTTAGAATTTTAGAGAAAACTACTATTTGTAACATATATCTATTTACGTGCCACCATTAATGACACTATCTTTTTATTAGGCTATTTATAGCGCTATCTTTTTACGGGTCACTATAAGTGTCAAATTAGTGAATCCGGTGATGATTCAGGCCAAAAGCCTCACACGTGCAATCAAGGGTATTTTTGTCCATTGTGAAAGCGAGTCTATGGGGCAACCCGTCACAAAACCTGCTCGAATCACAAAACCCGAATCAACCCACCGTCCACGGACAACACACCCACCCATACTCCATTTTCCTTCGTCATCTCTCACCCCCACCACCAACAACCCCACACTCCCACCCCACTCCTTCTCCGTCCATCGAAACCCACTCCACCCCTACCCCTCCCACTCCGTTCAAATTTGTGGAACCATAGCCAAATCATCCCCATGTTGCTGGAGTTTAGGACAAAAAAGCCCCTCATATGTTGCATGTTTCTTCAGAGTATGAATTGAAGTTGTTGGAGAACTTGATATTTTCTTTCAAATTCTTGGATGATCCAGTAGGAGACAACGAATTATTGTCAAACTTCAAAGCTCCCAACATCTTACTCCAAGATCTCCCTTGGTAATTCGCATGATATTGTTTCACTTTTGCTGAGTGTTTTCTGATCCAATCATTTCCTAATAGTAATCCCAATACACCATCTGCGGCGGCATAATATGTGCTCCGCCGAATCTGCAGCGGCGAATTTGAAAATATATCAAGAACCAAAATATTTTCCTTGACATTAATTGAAGAGGGAATCTTTCATTTTAGGTGATTTGATGATAAATTAACATGGGTTAGAAAGGAACAAGTAGCCTACTGTTGTTTTCTTGCGGATCTGAAATGAGTGTTTTCATTTTGATTCATAAAGTTCATGTCTTGGGACTCAGATAAGTTGAATGATACTGAAATCATTGATTTGGAAACCACCCCGAACGAAGACTCGGAGAAAAATGATGAATTTAGAGAATGTGGTGGTGGTACAACTGAGAGTGCAGATGAAGTTGGGAAGTCTGAGAAATGTGTTTCTGATGGTGATGGTGATGTTGATCACAGTGAGAAAGAGAAAGGCATTGATTTAGATGGCAGACAATTGCTAGAGAAAGGCATTGATGTAGATTCGGGTGGTTTTTTTATTCGGGTAGGGTTATTGTATTTGGGTTTTCCTTAGGTAGATTTAATTTTGGACAATTATACCCTTAACTCAGATAGAATGTGCACGACACGTGACTTCTTTTTGGCCGGAATAGAGACCGGATTCACTAATTGGACACTTATAGTGGCCCGTAAAAAGATGGCGCTATAAATAGCCTAAAAAAAAATAGTGTCATTAATGGTGACCCTTAAATAGATATATGTTACAAATAACAGTTTTCTCTAGAATTTTAAGTGAATGATTCTCTTGTTTTATTTTTATTTTTTATGTAGGCAAATTGGTATAAATAGTCCCTAAACAATTTACCGGCAGAGCTAAAGTCCCGAAACTTTTTTTTCTTGAATTTAAAATCCTCAAACAATTTATATGTGGTGTTTAAGGTCCTCCCGTCTAATTTTTGACGGGTCAACACAGATTTTCAGAAAAACGTGAGTCAAACGTGTAATTGGGAGGGGTATATTTGGAACTTTGTATCTTGTTGGTAGTATATACAATCCCTTCCCCCTATTTGACCCAATCCTTAATTTCTTAGATTCTTGTAGAGCTTCTTCTTCTTCTTGTTACATCTTGAAGAATGGCATCTCAAAGATCAAGGAGGAGCAGCTGTGATGAAAGAAAGAATTGTTCTTGTTTCATTGAAGATGGAGATGAAGAAAGTAGTTACCTTGGGCCGCAGCTACCACGGTTCTGCCACTGTCCGGAGGGTATTCCGACTCATATCCGGACATCTCGGACCGTTAAGAACCCCGGGAGGAGATTCATGACATGTGAAAGGAATGTTGGTATGGTAGGTGGTAAAAAGTGCAGATTTTTTTGGTGGTATGATAGCCCATTATGTGATAGAGGGAGAGATGTTGTACCTGGGATTGTAAGAAGATTGAAGATGAAGGATGCTGAAATTATTGAATATCAGAAGAGGATTAAAACAATGTGGTTTGCATTATTAGTTTCTTGGATTTTGTTTGCTATTGTATGGTTTGGTCTGTAATGTTGTAATTGTCCATGTGTTTTGCTGTGTAATGAAGGATTTTGGAATGAAATGAACTTTTGCTACAAAAATTTGACTTGTGCACAAAAATTAACAGTAATATTAAATCCATAATTTGCTGTGAACAATGCAATTCCAAAAGTGCCAAAAAAGCAGTCAATATTATACAATTGCCTAGACAAAAGATTCCCCCAGGTCAACAAAAAACAAGCAAAAAGCATTGTTTACAGCAATTGGAGGACAAAAAATTAAAGCATTGAGCATATCTAGGGACATCTTTTGACTGCCATCTTGTGAGATGTGCCATATTCAGATTCTTCAAATACTTGTGGTTGCTCCAGTTCTAGTAGATAGTCCATGTTATTGTCTTCAAACTGTCCCTGTTTTGCTGCTTCAGGTTCCAATTTCTGTTCAGCAAGCATTTGTTTCAGAATTTTGCAACCTTTCTTATTGTGGCCTAGCTCTTTACAATGACTGCATTTGTTTAGCTTCTGAGCATGGGGATACTTGGGGCATTTTCTTGCATTATGCCCATTTACTCCACATTTTCTACAAATGGCAGTAACTAGACAATCCCTATCCAACTTCTTTGTTCCATCAGCAGTCACTTTAAAGCCAGTGTAACCTGGTTCTCCAACATCAGGTCTTCTTTTTTTCTTAGGTCTTCCAGGCATTCTAAGCTGTATTGGTGGCAGAACCGGTATATCATTTGACCTTGGCCAGTTGTTAGGGCCATTTGTAGGAGTGATGATGTACTTGATATGCCCTTTTTGTAGCGATTATTGAGTAGCATGGATGAATGTAGTTTTCTGGTCTCAAGTGTTGCTTGGACAGTGCTGCAACACCATGAGGACATGGTATCCCAGAAAGTTGCCACTTTCTGCAGCTACAAGTTGTTCCCGCAGTATCAACTGTGAACTGTTCTTCACTATTCTTCTGCTTAACTTGAAACAATGTCCCACTGACGAAAATCTGGCATGCGATAGCGATTCTCTCTTCATTTTCTCAAGAATTTTCATAATTTCAGGACAAGTTTCCCCCTTTTGCCTCTGAACCCATTCTCTTCTAGCCTGTAGCCTCAACATAAGATACACCCTAATTCTCTCTAGCAGTCCTAAGATTGGTTTCGTTCTTGCAATTAGGATTTGGAAGTTGAAACACTCACTGTGATTGTTTAGGAGCATGTCACACTTGGTCTCTTCTCTAAAGTGTGATCTTGTCCAGCAACTTGGATGAACATTGGCCTTCAACCATTTGTATGCCTTTGGATCAATATCATTCAAGTCATCCATTGCATCCTCAAATTTTCTCACATATGTAGCTTTTGCACACCTCCACATCCCCTCATTTACTGCAATGCCAGGTACAAGCTTTTTCAAATTGTTGTGTAAATGTCTTACACAGTGTCTGTGCTCAATACCTGGCAGTATATCAGCCACTGCATTGATAATCCCCTGCAAAAAACAACATTCTGAGCTGTTAGCATGCAAATGAGTAAACACTAGTGTAAGCAATAAGCCAATAAAATCTTACCTTTTGTCTATCACTAATAATGCACCATTCACTAGTGTTGTCAATGTGCAGATCTCTTTTAATTCCATTGACAAACCATTCCCAGGAAGAGTTTGTTTCATTCTCTGCGACAGCATATGCTACTGGAAACATTCCATTATTGGCATCAATCCCAACTGCAGTAAGCAAAACTCCTTTGTGTGGTCCTTTAAGAAATGTTCCATCCAGGCCAACAAGAATGAATTTTTTCAGCCATTCCTTTGCAAGTATCCACTCCATAACAGGATGTTTGGTCTTATTTGCATACAAATGAAACCACATAGCATCCATAATGAAATAAAACTTCTTCTTATCATCATTAACCTCGTTCCAAATGATTCTACAAATAACAATATTCAAATATTACATTTAAACTACAAGGAAACAGTACATATTAGACAAAATATTTACTTACTCGAAAAATTTCTCCACAGTTTCAGAATCAATCATCCCATTCAGTATATTTTTGCATTTTCCAGAAACACTCCGTCGACCTTGACCTCGACCTTGACCTCGAATACGTACCAGTTTGCCAGAAACTTTGCCAACCTTCGTTTTCCTCACAACTTCAAACCCGTCTTCATCCATTACAGCTTTGTAAACACCAATTTTGTTATTATCTTCCTCAATATCAGAGAGACAAGAGCTTCAACCGATCGAAGAAGGAGGAGAGGGAAAACCCTAATTTTTCGCGTGATTTGGGATTCTACAATTTTGACTGATACGGTAAAAGTAAATGAGGGTAAAAGGTTTGGGGTAATAATATTATGAACTACCAAAAAAGCCCCTCAAGCTTATCCTTTTGACCGTTCCGAAATTTGAAAATCTGTGTTGACCCGTCAAAAATTAGACGGGAGGACCTTAAACACCACATATAAATTGTTTGAGGATTTTAAATTCAGGAAAAAAAGTTTCGGGACTTTAGCTCTGCCGGTAAATTGTTTAGGGACTATTTACGCCAATTTGCCTTTTATGTAAGACTCATTTTATTAGAATAACAAACAATTATGGAACTTCTTATTCTCTTGTTTTCTTTATATAAGGCTTTTATAATTGTGGGACTTCTAGTTTTTTTTTTAGTCTATATAAGGATTTTTGTCTACGTTGTATGTAGATTCTTTAACCTTTGACTTTGCTATGTAATTTTTTTTTTTTTTTTTTTTTTTTGTTGAAGAAAATGGTAATATCATTAATCGATATTAAGAATTACATTAGGGATGTGGAATTCCGATGGATCCCCTACCCTTTGACAAGAAGCTAGAACATTATTTGTTTTATGGGCATAGCAAATTCGAAATAACATATTTCCTAAGATACGCAGTACTATACCCTTACAGACAGACTCTATGACCCAAAAAACAAAACCGGGGTCACATTCAAACCAGATGTCTTCCACAATTGGCAGAGTTCTTGTCTGCAAACTTTCAAAACCCATAAAATAGGAAGGGAGATAAGCTGAAGATTGCACTGTGTAGTGAGCCAGCGACCATGTCAGATACGGACAGAACGTCCGCTCCCGATCTTCCATTCGAAGCCACGTTGCAGCAAATCTCTACCTCGTGGGATGCTTCTCCAAGTTTGAGATGGTCGCCCCCATTGTTTGTTTACATAAAAACTTGAAATAAATCCTAATTTATAACATGAAATAAAACCTAATACTAGCATGATATTGATCATGAAATTTACATACGACTTTATTATGAAGATGAAAAAAACTATAAGAAAAGTGAGTCATTATAAGGCGCGCTAAGTCATGAATAGTCCTAGAGTTGTTAAGTCTCGAACAATTCAAGGACAAGAAAATCATAGGCCTTGGCGGGGCCGTCCTGCGACCTCCTCCATACCCTGTTTAACGGGAGGAGTCCCCGTAGAAAATAATTCATCTAGAGTAAATAAATCATCAGCTATGAGCATATCTTCGAACAACTCAAGGGCATAAACTCTTCCGACAGGACCTTCAAGACTAACCATAACCATATTTTTCAATCACATATTTTTTAAATCCCACAAAAATCCAAGGCCCTTCACTGATCATACATTCGATTTCAGAGCCCAAATTGCAAACCCCTACATTCTGCCCTGAATTACAATCCCAAACCCTAAGTGTTCCGTCTTTGCTCCCGGTGTATAGCTTATCGAAACCCGTAGGCAGAGCAATTTCGGTAGCAGCTTTGTCGTTACCTTCAAGCTGCGTCAAAAACGAAAAGGACTCGTAGCCTTTGTACCATGAATGCAAAAATTTGCAATTTTCCCCAAATTGACAGCTTCCTTGAAGCCAATATCTGCAGATTTCCATCCCCTGTTTCTACTGCTTCGATAGATTTGGCCTGACCCATGAATTAGAAAAATCAGGATTCCTCCTATACCCACTGTCGTGATCGTGACACAGAGGCCGATTCAATGAAGCCGTACATTTATTAATACTACATGTCTGATTCAAACCCAGCAAATTCCCTCTCTCATTGTTTCTTGAATGAAAACCTATTATCACCATCTCTTGATAGCACAAAACTTCCAGTCCTGCAGTACCAAAGTGGTTGTTTGGTATTGTAGTTGCGTTATTGCGCACAATCGAAACCATAGAAATTATATTGGAACCGAAATTCTAATTGATTAATGCCGGCATCTGTATATAGAGAACACGGTAGATTATAGAGATCATCGTCTGGTTAGAAAAAAACGCTAACGACGGCAACACTAGGGAGTAAATCCGACATTGTCGGAGCTCCTCACGGGAGGAGAGTTTTTTGACTTTGCTATGCATTTATCTTTTGTTATCTTTTTATTAGTTTATTTTGCTTCAAGAATTAAGTATCATTGTATTATATATATTTTTATTCTTATCAAAATTTAGTTTCAATGCTCATTGTATTATACTATTCTTGCTAAATGATTTTTTGTTAATATAAATTTAGCTCATGAGCTCAGCTCGAGCCCACATTAAAATGTGAGCTGAGCGTGAGCTCAATATTTGTGAGCTTTTTCGGTATGAGTATGAGGTGAACTTTTTAATTTTTATTTGAGATAAGCGTGAGTTAAATCAAACTCTCACATAACTCGATTGACACCCCTAATATTCCATTCTCCAAAATGTCAAAACCCAAGGGTAATCCCGTCCAATCAAACCAGTTCCTCCCATCGAAATTGCCTACCGAAGCAAACGGGTAAAAAAGAGTAGTTTTATCTTAATAGCCTACTAAGTTTAAAACTTACATATAAACCAATCAATACAGGACACGAGAATGTACTCATTAATTTGAATTTAACTTATAAACTTAATAGCCTACCGGATAAATTTTTTCGTAAAAAAGGCGTAATAAAGCAAACGTCAGACCCACACAACGCGTTCTGCTTTCAGCCCACGTGTGCTTCTTATCCGTTTCCCCTTTATAAACTCCTCTCTCCTTCCACCCCTTTACCATCTTCATTGTTAAACCTCTCTCTCATAAACTGCTTCATTTACTGTCTAAAATTCTCTATTTCTCTAGAATGACGACGAGTATGCTTCCGATTCCGCCGGTCGGAGTGAGAGCTTCTTCTGTGGTTTCCGGCAACCGGAGATCCGACGTCAACGGTCGGAAGAGTTCCTCTTCGAACTGGTTTTCACCGCTCTTCGGCTGGTCTGCTGAACCGGACTACATTGACTCCGTCAGTAGCAAAAAGCCGGCGGAGACGGATCAGGATCAGGATCAGAAACCGTCGCTAAAGTTTCGGTTTTCTCCCGGTTCATTCACGGAGGAGAAGGCGAAGCAACTCAGGATGATGACGACCGAAACGTCGACGTTCCATGACGTCATGTATCACTCCGCTATCGCTTCTAGACTCGCCTCCGATTTCTCCACCGACCGTTCCGATCGGTGATTCCCGCTGCTCCGATCGTGCCGGAAACATTTTAATATTAACACTACTTTTCTTTGCCGTACCTTTTAATAATATCTTTTTCTTTAGTGTTGTTATTATTAAAAAAAACCCGGACGTGAAAGTCTGTGATAATGTAAGCACGTAACGTTTTTTAATGATGCTTATGTGGGATGTACATAAAGTAAATCTTAGATTTATGCAATTTATTACTCTTAAATTATTCACTCCCTAGCATTATTTAAATAGAAATTATTGCTAAAGCCACTTATGAACTCCGAATTGAATAATTTTGGATCAGCATTTTATTTAATTAACAATTTCATGATATGACTGTTAACGGCCAGCTATGCTTCTACTGAGAATTAATAGCCATCTTGGTCACTAAGTTATTTTCGGTCTGCCATTTTTGTCAAAAATAATTTTTTTTAAACTTTTTTTCATCACTAAAAGTTTTTTTCATTCTGTCATTTTTGTCAAAATAATATTTTTCTGCCATTTTTATCATTAAAGTTTTTTCGGTCTTCCATTTTGGTCACTAAAGTTTTTTCATTCTGCCATTTTGGTCACTACCTAAATGGCATAATGAAAAAAATTTTAGTGACCAAAATGCTGAACTAAAAAAATTGTAGTGACCAAAATGGAAGATCGAAAAAACTTTAGTGATAAAAATGGCAGAAAAATATTATTTTGACAAAAATGGCAGAATGAAAAAACTTTAGTGATGAAAAAAGTTAAAAAAAATTATTTTTGACAAAAATGGCAGACCGAAAATAACTTAGTGACCAAGATGGCTATTAATTCCTTCTACTGACTTTTCCAAGTATAATTTAATTAACAAAGTTCTTTGCTTGTTGCTTTCTTAATTTTTTTATTAATTTATATTATGTAATGAAGGGAGTATATGAATGAATAGTCGGTTTTATATATTTCAGTTGTTTTTTTTATTTTTTTTATTTTAGAATATATTTGAGTTGATTGATTGTTCCCATATTGGGAGTGTTATATATATTGGGAGGGTAATATTGGACATTTTAAGAATTTGGCTTAGCCTCGAAAAGTATCATTTGGGCATAAGAAATAAGAAGGAATATGGTTTTCATGCAAGTGAATCCAAAATCTCGTTGCGATCAACGCATGTGGTAGATTAGTTCTTGTGAGAGAGAATCTGGGAATAAAAGGAGAGAGGGATTCCAAATATTGTCTTCTGGCAAAATGCTACCTAAAGATGCTACTCTTGAAGCTATTTTCTATGGTCTTATGTTACTCAACTTCATTAAAATGTTTGGATTCAGATGATTCTTACAAAATTCCATCTATAATTCAGAAAATTTTTCTAATTCTTGAAAATTTTAGATATTGTTTTGAAAGAAATTTTGTAGAGAGAGAATGTGTTTTACAAGAGATGGAGGGTAGTGTTAACAAAGCAAAATGGGGTGTGGGGATAACAGTCCGACGACTATGGTGTGGAACGTATGAAATTCCACACGTACTGAACGCTAGGAATTGTTAGATGATTCATTTGACTATTGAAATTAACTTTTAACAACTGTTTAAAAAAAAACACTTGTTAATGTTAGCTGTTGGATAGCTTCATTTAACAATTTAACAACTGTTCCACATTATAGCTATTTCGGTAGGAATAGAAGCCATGTTTTTTAAAACATACCGAAATGAAATGTAGAACACTTATTATGAAACATAAAGAGTAGCTTTTAAATTATTATTATTATTATTAAGGTATGAAATGTCAAACCCATAACCTATTATTTCATGTCAAAAGTTTTGAGTTAACTGCAATAACCATAAAGAAAGAGTACTTGCTTATGTCTTTGTATGGCGAAACTAATTCTCCTACTTCTCTCCCAATTGCATAACTACAGGTTAATGTCACTTTGTTGCGAGTTTGTGTGAAAGAAAGTTCCCATTAGTTTCGTAACCAACTAATTAATCTACTACTAGTTCTACAATGGAGAAATTGTTCAGCTTCTGAACCAAAAAACTATTATAAAATATCGTCACTATACTACAGGCTTATATCTCACTTTACAAACAATTAAACTTTTACAAGGAGCACATACGCAAGATCAAACATTTGAGAGCGGGGGAAGTGTTCTATCAATTATCTTTCAAATGGATTACAGAAGGGCAATTATTATTTCTTTTAGTTCAAAGTCTTCTCTTGTAATATAATAATCTAGATGTATAGTGCGGAAATCATTTTCATTTAGGTAAGCTGATAACGACTAATAATACAACCAAATTCCCACGTCGTAGGAAAAAGAATCCTTGCGACGTTTGAGAGGACACCATCGGAACATAAGGAGCCTCCCAGAGTTGCAATGGATGAGTCTGTTTTGAACAAAGATAGTTTGCACCTTCCACAGAATAAGAAGGCGAAATAAAATATTCATTACACTACAGTAATACGTATCATTTGTACCTAATTTAATTCAAATAACCTAAGATCCCTCTCATGTCATTCTAAAGTTTCTACTCCCTTCTCACTAGATCATAACTGGTTATGATCCGTCCACATAGAGCAACCATATGCCAGATGCTCCGGTAAACAAGTAAGAGATTCCCTTTCAGGACCTGTGTTTCTGGGGACACCGATTTAGTGTACATGAGACATTTCTATATGCTTAGAATGCACAAACAGGGAGAGCAAATAAAGAAAAGAAATGTGCAGCAGATGCATGTAATAGCACACGCGAAGCCAACAAGTTAGGGGGCTTACATTTTGTAGGTAGCTGTCCAATTCGTTTCCACCCAACCACATTCGCTAATAAATGGTTCATGAAAAGGTCCATTTTCAAGATAGAAAAAGAATATAAATAGATCAATAATGACAAGATGTAAGTTGTTACTCGGATGTTCCAACCTAAAAAATGCATGATTTTACAGTAAGTATATAATTTGATACTGAATAACAGGAGAATCAGAACTCTTACCGAACATCTAAATGCCAGAGATATATAGGGACAAAAGAAAACTAAAAGGGGCAAAATCTTACGCCACACGAGACCATAAAAGATAATCAAGAACAAGTCAAGATGAAATTGTTTCCCACTCATTTATGCATCTTATTATAAACTACTTCTTTGAATGTTTCAAACAAGCATGTTTGCTTCAAGGAAACAGAGTTCTCAAAACTTCCTGCAAGTTACCTCCTAAAGGTGCCCCTTTTCAAATTTAAAAAATAAGTAACAATTTCCTATTGACAAAGAAAAGGTAAATGTTAAACCCGATAGTCACCAATATTCCATATTGTTACAGAATAACATTATTTGCTAGAACCTCGGCCAGAAATAATCTCCAAAACTGCAGTATGCTCAATTCATCATAGCCGACTCACTTGCTCTCGGCGTCATATATATCTGTCCTGAACATGTCTATTAAAGGAAACAATTGAATACAATGTTCAAAAGATAATAAATTTCAAGTCACATTAGTATTGAGCACTTAGTACGTTTCTCTTGCGTTTGTTATGGATGATAATTGTTGGGGGAGGGGCGGCCGCCTTCCCCCTATTTCTGTCCCCATTAGACACGCAAGTCTAGCTCAAATTAGCTTCACATGCAGCACTCAAAGACGAAAATTTTCATATAATCATGATAACAAAGAACAGCTATTGGTGATCTATTACCCCTTCTTGTTCCCTAAACAATGCACAGATCATAACCAGAGCAATTACTTAACAAAGATGAATTGCACTTAGTTCTGCCTACTGTGTTTCCAATGCGACATTTTTAAAAATTACTTTATATGTGTTAATTTTCTAGCATTTTAGTCACTTTTTCTTTAAATTCGCCCTCCCCCAATATTTTTCTTAAAAAGCTTTCATAGATCTCAATGTTCTAGCTCTGTCTATGTCTACCTATTATTACACTCGTTAGAATCAAGCTTATCAAATATCCTCTCATTGTATCAAAAATTCTATATAAGGTATGCTCCTAAGTCCTAACTCGATAGCCTTACTAATTAACGTAAATGGGCACGACAATGAAAAGAGAAATAAACAATAGAATTTGTAAAAAAAAAATAGTAGGTGAAGGATACACCAAATAGAAGCCATGAGCAAATGCACCAATTAAAACACCAGTAAACAACCGATCCCTCAATACTGGTCTGTGCCGCAACGTTAACCGAACTGAAATCCATTTAAACCATCATTATATAATAATTCAAAAATAATACTACCTCAATTCCATAATATAAGTTGTTTAGGACATGTATCGAAAATTAAGAAAGCAAAGAATAAGATGTTTTTTTAATCAAAATATCAACATTACTCTCTTATATAGAACTTGTATACCACCAATTATATATAAGAGAGTAATATTGATATTTTGATTAAAAAAAACAGGTTATTCTTTGCTTTCTTAATTTTCGTTACATGTCATAAACGACTTATATTATGGAATTGAGGTAGTATTAATAATAAAATTTGTATCCCACTTTTAACATATTATTTATAAAATGCCAAAACAAAATTAAAAAAAAAAAAAGCAAAAAGAAAGTAACTCTTACTAAGGGGAAGAGCAGGGGCATAGACTAGAGGCAACAAAAACTTAAAAGGGGCACTTTTCTTTTGCCTCCTCATTACTTCCCTACAAAAAGTAAACAGATTCGTCGAATTAAAATAAGGAAATCAGAGAATTGTTATTTGCTACAAAGATAACAGATGTGCAATTGAAATCATGAAGAGAGAAAGAGAGAGATGAAGATAATGGAGCTCACTTATTATCTGGATTCGCCGGCGAGGCCATGTCAGTCAACGGCACCGGAAAATGGAGCGAATCGGAAATCTTCTAATTGAGTACTTCGCGGCTGCTACGACTCTTTCAGGAATCAGGTACTTTGCGGCAAGTCTATTAAGGTGACCCGGACTATTACATCTGAGTACCCGATGCCGAATGTGTTTTATTTTTCACGAAATAAATTTGATTAATTAAATAAAAAAATTGACGGTTAAATATTTTTTATTAATAATACAGATGTTTACTTTTAGTCCTTAATTGACCGTCACGTGATGAGTGCAGTCCAAAAAAAAAATGATCCAATTCCGGTGCTTTTACTAAAATGGGCCTGGATACGTTGGGATGAAGAGTGGTTAAATATGGATCTCTGCCGACCCATTATTACTAAAGACCTGAAAAAGCCCACTTGGGGGCTGAATAATGCCAACTATGGGCCAATTTGCCATGTATAAACTCCGAAGTTTAAATTAAGCCCAATATAATTTAATGGAGATTGGAGCTGTCACTATCATGGGCTCTTCTTGGATTTATCAGGCTGTTCCTGAAGTATCCTGTATTAGGCCTCAACAACGTCATCCACTATATTCTTTTACAACTCTTCAACATTACTTAGCAAAAAAAAAGAGATATTAGCCCTTTTTGCCCTAGCACTATTTACGAACTTCCGTTTTTGCCCAAATTATACTTAGTGATCCCGGTTTGCCCTTGCACTATTTACGAGTGCCAAATCTGCCCAAAATGGGCGGATTCCGGCAATCGGAGTGGTAATTTGTCACGTGCAACCCGCATGGACGTTTTAAAAGGGGTATTTTTGTCCGAATAAATATTACATTTCAAATCATCCGACCCAATGCAAATTCCGACCCAAACCCGACCCATTTGAAAGAAGTATATAAATTGAAAAACCCGAATTTTTTCATTATTCTTTCTTCCTCTTTGCGAAAATACCAAACGGTTTCCTCTGAAGAAGTCTAACAATCACTAGATCATTTTTTCAAGAAGCAAAATCCTAGAAAGCCTACAAACAATTAACCTTCAGTTGAAGAGATGGTGCGATTGAGGTTGAGGGCAGCGGAGGAAAGACACCATCCAAACCCTAAATACCGTAAGCAAAATGCCAATAACATTCAAACCAATGTAAATCTAAGCAAACACTGTTCGAAACAAGAACTACAATACACATTCAACAAATTCTTCTTAAACACATCTATTACAATTTGTCAACTCTTTCAGCAACATGATTATGAGAATGAACATGATAATGCATAATAAACTCGAAATCTGACACCAAATCTTCAATAAATCCGAACTTGACAGTTGGCCAAAACCTCTTTCATTGTTACATTCCACAATTTGATTTTGTACTTCTGACATTGGCGTCTCAATCCATTCGAAAAATCCGCAAGTTCCAGACTAATAAACAGTAATGACAACACCAATATCAATTCAGAAAATAGAAAAACTAGCAAATCAACAAAATTAATTCAATACCCATTATGTTAATCCAAATCTTACCCCGATTCTTTCACATGCAATGAATAGACGACCTGGGTTTTTCTTTGTTGCTGAAATTCGGGTAACTACCGGCATCGGGGGATGGCATCGACATAATTTACTCGTTCTTCTTGACATTGATGAACTAGTTTGTGAAGCCATTTTTGAAGGAGATTTTGTTTGGCACTTTAATAGTTGTTGGGATGAAGAAAATGGTGGTATGAAGGAAGAAGATGACTTGAAGAGTGTTTTGGTGGTGTGTTTTTTGGTCTAGGACATTTATACCCCTGATCCAACAGCTATTAAATGGATCCGCCTGAGATCTCTACCTCCGATTGCCGGAATCCGCCCATTTTGGGCAGATTCGGCACTCGTAAATAGTGCAAGGGCAAACCGGGATCACTAAATATAATTTGGGCAAAAAACGGAAGTTCGTAAATAGTGCTAGGGCAAAAAGGGCTAATATCTCAAAAAAAAACTCTTCAACATTGATTTCAACCCCATTTAATGATCCTAGAAAATGGATAGCTACAAAAATTAAGAATGTCATGCCTTTCATTACTTCATTTAGTCTCTCTCTCTCTCTCTCGTTTTTATATTCGTCAACAGATTATTACCAGTTGTGGATCCAGAATAGAGAACAGTGGGGGCACACGGCGATTTGTGTGGGATCACTTATACATTTATAATATAAATTGAGCAAAATATACCCGAATTCAAAATATCAATATTACTCCCTTAAATATGATTTGTATACACATTAATTCTATTTAAGGGAGTAATATTGATATTTTGACATATAAATTACCTTATTTTTTTGCTTTCTTAATTTTTGCTACATATCATAAACGACTTATATTATGTAGTGGAGATAGTATTAGACCGAGTAACAATTGTCAAAGAAGACCAACACATAATTGACTTGGCTCAGCACTTTTAACTCAAAATGATAGGTTTGAGTTTAACTCCTATCCCATTAAAAATAAATTTATTTTTTAAAATAATAAACATTGAGTAACAATTTGAGAAGGATTAGTAATAATATTAGTGTATAAGAAGAGGGAAAAGGGCATAATAGAGAGGGGGGAGAAACCTACAAATGAGTTGTACATTTATGTGGTTCCACCAAATCCCCTGCCATTGTCTTATTAGCATCCTTCATGATTGGTACTCCCATGTGATCATGCCTCCCCATTCTCCTCTCTATCTAAGCTATGTGTTTGTTTTCTTGTGTGCCCTTTCTAGATCTCAATTCTTGTCTTGTTTCATAATATTTAAAGAAACTTTGCTCCCAAACAAAAGCAAAAAAGTGATTTCAAGACAGCACCAATACAATTCCACCAACTGTTCCCTTCTTCGTATGATTAGGAGGATCATTTATCTAATCTTGTAATAATAAATTATTTTTTTTATCAAAATATCAATATTACTCTTTTAAATAAAATTAGTAGTATACAAGTCATATTTAAAAAATTAATATTGATATTTTGACTAACATAATACTTTATTTTTTACTTTTTTAATTTTCGACACATGTTTTAAACGACTTATATTAAGGAACGGAGAGAGTATATATAGGATCACTCAATCGCATGATCGTCCTTGTGGAACTGGTCTCACATCCCTTCACATGAATTGAGAGGTGCCCACATCTGAAGGTAGACTCCGTCAAATTTATGTAAGAGAGCCGTGGAAGCCAGTCTCATAAGGATAGTCCTATGATTGAATTTGGGAGTATATAGTAGGAGTAGTAATGGAATAGTTAAGTAAGGATTTTGTCCCTAGTTATACATACAACCACATGTAAACATGTGACTTGCTGGTGAGCTATATAGACTTATATAGAATTTTAGCTTTCACAATCCAGGGACATCATTTCATACCAATGTTTATGGAAAAATAAAAAAAATAAAAATGGAAGGAAAAAAAAAGAGAAAAATAAATAAATATATAATTGGTTCCCCACTTGGTGCAATGTACATTGATAACCTTTCATTGCTGGCTTTACTGTCCTGTGACCTAACAATGTCACATGATCCTTGTGTGTTTTCTTCATTCATAACCAGAATGAAAATAACACTTGCTCTTCTATCACTATATGGCAAAAGAATACTGATTGGTTGCCATATAAGCAGTGCCCATCTCCATGAGAGAATTGAAGGTGTCAACATATATTTTCCTCAGCAGTCATAGAGAACAGTGGTCCATCTTTTTGTTTCTTGCAAAAACTCTGCAATCTCTTATTTGTACTAAAGTAAGAAGGTTTCAGACCAATCTGGCAAACAGGGGGGGGGGAGGGGGGGGGGGGGGGGCTGCTGTTTGTTCCAGTACCCAAAGTTGGGCCACCAATAGATGTTAAGGTCTACAAACTGAGTAGTTTTATCTTGGTTGGTGGTTTTATCTTGGTTGGTGAGTAAGTTTAAAATTTACATCCATACCAATAAGTGCAACACACGTATGCATAAAATTTCTCCTACAAACTTTATATTCCAAACCACTGGTAAGGATTTTACACGTATTTACAAATGTCAAGTGTTCAATTTTCGCTGCCGACGTGAGGACTATGTTGATGAACAATACGTAAGTAGCCTTGTAAGCAACATATATTCCCTAAATCTTGTCGTGGTGACCAGAGTCGAATCCGCCCAAACTTTTTTAACAAAAAAAAACTTTATATTCCAGATGTCTAGCTCTAAATGTGACGAGGGTGTGCTGAGTTTATTAGTTCCACTGACTAGCTTCCGTTCAAATTTGTTTTCTTAAAATATTTTCACACTTCTTTCCATCATCTCTAGGTACTCTTTGGTGGTGCAGCAAGGTGTCACGTCTCGTGCCTGCAAGTTCAAGAGGACGACATGTGGCTAATAACACTTGCCATCTTAAAATGGATATCTCAAAATCACAATAAAAACTAAGCCTATAATATATGGTATTCAATGTTCTCTTAACTTGTTACATGTGAGATTAGAGATGACACAAGGTCAAGTCCAATTTTTCCGGAGTATCTTTATAAATGGATAGGTAATGATATGGCTGGTAGGATACAGATACAATTAGAGAGATGACGATGAGGAATCTAATTATTTGAACACTAAGATATTGGATTATAAAGAGAGTAAAAATGAATAATCATGCAGTTGTCAAAATCACGAGTCAGACGATTCGGAAGGTATAAATTAAGTTACATTTGATAAAAATTTGTTGGAGAAGAAGATAATGTAGAATCGACGTTTTGACTTGAAAAAATGTTGGATGGGATAGTTCAGTGCAAGTTGATTTGTCTATGTTCAGTCAGGTTCCAAATTAAAAAAATATATGATTGAATAGAAAAACCTAATTTTGAATTCAGCTCCAACCTTTCGGCCTTCAGTCATCCTTTGTTTTCACCAATGACGACTATTTCGACATTGATTTAGTATGAAAATAAGCCCTAATCGATTGTAACGTTAGGTAGCTGAAATTCCTTATCAATTTTATCAGTATATTAAATAATATTGATATAAATTTATCATGAAATATTATTTAAATAATTTTGTAACATATTCAAATTCTTACTACGATCCTTGTGTTTACGAATTTTTTAACCCCTTCCATTCCGAGTCAAAATCTCAATCTTTACAACCGTGATTTTTGCCCCTTGGTCTATAACAGTACTGCAGACAAGTAGCATTAATCAAGGGCAGACACAAGCCAGCTCACTTTCTATGGCAGGGATGCAACAACAACGAGACAATGCAGATTAAACTAACTACTTAAGAGGGATGACTCTTCTGCAATCTCAGATCTTTAGCATTTAATTTGGAATGATATCACATGTGCTATTCCCACAATACCTTAATATAAGACTTTCATTACGTGATGATGATAAAAATAAAAAAACAAAAAACAAGATACTTTGTTGTTAAAATTAAAATATTATTCTCTTAAGTATGATTTGTATACCACTAATTTTATTTAAGAGAGTAATATTGATATTTTAAGGAATGAGAGTAGTAGTTTTTTTCGTAGAGCACTGGGTGTCCTCTTACTTTACGTAAAACAAATTTGAGTTTATTTCGAATTGAATCAAAAGAGTTTAATTTTTACACACGAGAGGATTCTTTAGTTCGGAACTCTTTCAACATTATGCCACAAGAAAAAAAATTATGTTTGTATATAAAATGTATATATACATATATTCTTCTATATATTTGCAAATCTTAATAGAGGTTCATGCAAATCTTATATAGCATTCATTAAGGTTTTTAGTGATCCACTCTAATACCATCAAATATATCCCTATTTGGCTCATTTCAATCACTTTTTTCCCGGCCATTCTTTCAAACCAATTTCATAATGAAGTATACATTCTGATGTCGAGGGTTGGAACCTCAACTCTTGTGAATGGAGAATGTTGGGTACACACGATTTTTTTCTCTTAGTTGGAGGATTTACTATTTACGACTGTCTTACTCCACAAGAGATTAATCTCTGTTGTCAGAAAAAATGTGAAATATTCTTGCAAAGAAAAGAAAAAAATGTGATAACAAAGAAATAGAAAATACTTTTAGGCTCAATATTTTTTTTTCTCAATTTGACTTGAACATAGTAGAACTGTCTCTGCATATAAAAGTGAAATACTCTTACCGGCCTTTATTTGCACAATTTTTTTTTTAAAAATAATTTACACTTTTATCCCTATGTTAAATTCAAGTTATTTGTCTATTGAGCCAAATAACATTGTCCCGAAAGGAATTCTCTAGTGATTCAAGATATGGCTTTTCTTTAAAATAATGTAATTATAACATTACATTATTCATATCTTTGAATTTATGCTTGAATTGTATATTTCATTCTGTGTTACCTTTTCCAATTCATCCCCACAAGCTGGATATGTTCCCCGTCCGTAAAACTTTTCGTCTCGGCAAGTTCTTATATTTGAGTTCTTTTTCTTTCCAACTATTACTAGGTTCTTTTATTATTAAAAAAGACAACAACAATAAAATAACTTATTAAATCACCAATAATTTGAGTATAGACGGAAAATTGATATGAGTTATATCTAACATTTTGTAATGAATGTACAAAATGACTGGTCTCAAAATACTACTGAAACAGATTGATTAAAGACCGACCTTACCATTGACAATGAAGGAACAAAATGACCGCTCATATAATACCACTAAAGAAGTAGTCCCATATACCGTTGCATTTGCTACGGAATTTCACCTTCAAATCAAAGTCAAAAACCATAGAAGGTAGACGTAACAACCATTTTGATTTATTAAAAAAGAAAAAAACAATGTGACAATTTGTCACACCCCGTAACCCGGGTGATGATCTGGCAGCACCCTAAGTCAATGGAGTACCGAACCCAAATACTAAAAAGGAAACCTCATAAATGATTGTCATTACTTAAAAGGAAAGTTACAATATCAATATGTTCCATTACATAACAAAAGGAATTACTATAATTCAAAATGAAAATACTAATAACTGCAAGTGTTCAATAGTCATTCAATTACAAGGTTTAAACTAGATCATCTTCAAAGTCCTCATCAAATGTCTCATCAATAGCACCATCAACAAACTCATCTGCAAAAATGGAAACAAATAAGGGGTGAGCTAACTAGTTTAGTAAGCATCGATCACACCTGGGATGAAGCATCAAATAGTACTCAAAAGACATTTCTCGATCCTAAATCAAATGTACAGGACTAAACGAAAATAACTTGCGAAAGTACATAGTATAACTTAAACGAATACAAAACGGAAGTCTAAACGGAAAACTAAACAAAAGACAAAATAGAGGTTCGGACGACTAGAAGGAGTCCGGTCGACCGAAGGCTAAGCTCGGTCGACCGCAACAACTTCGGTCAATGGGATTCTCATCCCAGTCGACTGGGATCCACTACTTGTCATTCGTAATCAGCCCATATAGTTTGTCCAAACGACCAGAAAATAGCTCCAGTCGACCGAACTGGTCGACCGAGATCCAGTGCATACTTTTTCATGAACAAATTAACAAAGGAAAATGTGATTTCTGCACAATTCAAAAAAACATCCCAAAATCCCCCATTTTGACTCTCAAACACATACAATAACACATACAAATCAAATACATAACATGCTCAGACTATATCCAACTAATCTGACAAAGACGAATCGAAAATTGTGCTACGAGCAACATGAACTACTCATGCACATCAAACGGATTTTCATGTCAAACTATCGGATACAATTCTAGCAATGAAAAACATATAAACTTTACACAATTGAGCTCGTTTGTATGGCAACAACTCTAAATCCATGTTAACAGCTTTTAACTATTCATTTCCCCGTTAAAGAGGGCCTGGCTGAATTTAACATGGATTCGGATACTATTACCCTCTGAACGACTGGGCCGATATTTAAGGACACATCAGTTATGTCTTCGCTCACCCTAGTGAGCTCCACAACAACTTTTAACAGCCATACTTTTTATCCTCGTTAGGAACCGAGTCTGATTAACTAAATAGACTGATAGTGCTCCCGGGCACTTAATGAATTATAAGTTTGACGATGTCTTGGACTAGAATCATCGACAGGCAAGAGCTCTAATTGGGAATTAAACACATAGACTCCAAAATGACGATCAACCAAATAGCAATTACCGAACGCAACAATTCCAATTATCAAATCCACAAACAATTACTATTAACATCGATGCCTCATCAAATTTTGAATGCAATGAAAACATGAATGAAATTCAAATCATATCAATTTCGTAAAAAAAAATAACATTTAATACTGATTTAAGGATTGAAATTCAAGGGAAAAGGATCCTTACATCGTAAACTTAGCAAAACAACTCCAAAATCCGAAATTTCAAAAAAATGGTAGAATTCAGCCAACTAAAAATGCAATTACTCCTTGTTCTGAACTCAAAAATGAGACCCGCCAAAGCTCAAACGTAGCCCTTTCAGATACCTTCCAAACTCTACAAGAATTGCTTGATTCCGACTCCGTTTGCTATGTCAATCGCTCAGAAAACCTCAAAGCACTCTATTTTCTGCACTTTCTCTTTCTTTCTCTCAACGATACTCTCACACTCTCTCCAGCCATAACCTCCACTTCTAAAGCTTTTTAAAACTCTACAAATCAACCCCAAAACTTCTTAAATCCTACACTCAAACCCCAACTCATAAACTCTTTAAATGTGCCACTTAGTCCAAATGTACCCCATATAACATATAAATATGTTTCTACAATTATTAGGCACACAATATCATATCATACATATAGATTCAGGCTTGAACAAATAAAGAACTCATAATCAGGCAAGAATTTAATGCTAACATGTGGCAATTAAGTAAAAAAAGTCTCGGATATCACACAATTTAATGACTGTGAAACAGAAAATGAAATATGATCAAACATGAAGGATTTCGATTGTCCTCCTCCTACTCCTTAATCTAAAAATGGATCACAAAATGCTTCTGGCATTAGGCTCTAGAATTTTCAGCTCATAATATGAATTCTTTTTTGTGAAGCCATTCGATATGAAAAATTTAATCATATGACCGTTTTTGTAAGACTGACTCCACATACCTCTCACATAAATTGTGTGAAGTTTACGTGTATATGTGAGCTCCACTCAATTCATTTGAGTGAGTAGGGAGGCCAGTCCCCACAAATATGATCTTATGATTGAGTGATCCGATTTGATAGGTACTAAGGCTACAGTGCGGAACATCGTGCAAAACAATTAATAGCCGTCGGATCAAGAATCTGACGGCTGAGATTATTTTGCTTAAAATATTATGAGATTATTATTGTGCAAAATCAGACGACTACTCATAAAAATGTTTTGCAGTGTAATCGGATTTTTGATAGGAATGCACTAGTCTTTTTTATCTTTTCGTGCCTCAGAAAAGACGTGCATACCTAGGACTCCACCCTCTTCTTCCCATTGCATTCCTTTTTTATTTTTCAATTATATGAATAATTTTCTTTAAGCTTAAGAAGTAAAACCAACGGGAAGTTTTAATATTTCACATACTTACATGTTTGCTTAATTTGTTTTATAGTATTGGGTAGAATAAAATGATTGGAAATAAGCATTTGATATTGTACTTTTCTTAGCTGGATGGAAGAGATATGCATCCAAAACTAATAATAATAGTAGTAGTACCTATTAAATCAAATTTGACTTTTGCATTAAGATGTGCAAATTAGGCGCGTAATAATATAAGTACAAGAATTATAAATTAATTTAGTTAAATTAATGAAAAAATCCCTTAGCACGTTATTCAAGATTACAAATTAAAGCCACGGTAATTAATGTTTCCATGCATGGTTAGAGCATGTCATTTAGCAGAGAGTGATTAAAGAGGGAATTAAGGGATTGGGATTTGTTGGATTGTTAGGGTAATTATCGATAGGATCAGTTGGTAAATGGCATGCTTGGGTTCTTTAACAAACACAAAAAGCATAAAAAATTATGGAAGACAAGGGATTTAATTGGATTGAGTCTGACTTTGAAAATTTGGTCTAAGTTTTAAACGTAAACCAAATTCTAGTGAATTCAATACTTTACGTTTAATTTCAGACTCAATTCAAAATTAGTTTAAGTTTACCTTTAGGTTTTAAACCAAATCAAACTTAAGTTAGACTCGATTCAAATTCAATCATATCCAAAATTGAAGAGAGAAGAGAATGCACATGCTTCATGGGACCATAAAAAAAAAACCCTATTCCTCCCTCCCTCTTCCATAAGGATTTAGAGATCCCAAAGAAAAAAAAAAGAAGAAACTTAATTAATTGAATATTTTTAAGTGTAAAAGAAGATAATTAAATTAATGTTGTAAGTACTAAAGTACCAGTCCGGCTCCTAAGCAGAACAGATATTTTTCAGTATGTGCGGAACATTTTGTTTGCTTTAAGAATAGGTGTTCTGAAATCACAACAAGTATTTTGTTAAAATCAATCTCAGCCGTTAAAATTTTAATCCAACGGATAAGAATCTGTTCCGCACGTGCAGAATATTTTCCTTTCCGCACTGAAACCGTGGTGCTAAAGTACAACTCAAATTCCAAATTCCGATAAAGGAGAATGTAATTGGGATATTAAAATAAAGTGCATTTGCATATTTGCATGCTGGGATACAGTACTCAGCTTTGCTTTAAAAGAACATTTCATGTCTTGGGCACCGTAATTGTTCTTCCTCCTTTTAATTACTCTTTTTTAGTAACACAAGATGAACCATTGCTGTTCACAAAGCTCACCCTCCACTTCGTAGAAAGGGGTTTTGCTAGGATTTTTGTAGTCCAGATAGTAAAAAGTTCGCACGTCAGGATAGATATGTTGAGACACAAAAAAACACGAAAAGAATTCTTAACAATACATGATAGATGTTATAAAATCATAATAAATATTCGTTTAAATTAATTTTGACCGTCAAAATTTTAATTTGACAGACGAATGTAAATTCCGCACGTGCAGAACTTACCTCTATTCCGCAACGGAGCCACAACGGGATTTTGTCATTTTTTTTCTTTATTATCTCTAATTAACTCTCTAGTAGGACCGTTAACTTGAGTCGAACTTATACTAACACGCCTTTAACCTGATATGAAAAACTTAGCGCTCAGCTCTCGATCAATTCGACTTAAGCAAATACACATAAATTCATGCTTAACTCATATTTTAATGTGAGTTCGAACAGAGTTTATATTCATATATTTTCATACACAAGTTAAGCTCATGAACCTATATATTGATTTTTTCTGGGTTGAGTGAGTTGAGTTCAGATCGATCCAATCCCCTTACTACCGCCTATTTGGAGGTGATGTGGCATTTTTTTTCCAGATGGTTTTTAATTCCTATATTTTTAGATTGGAGCAGATTAACTTGGTTAAGGTCCGAACACCGTATATCGTCCACACCGTAGTGATAAAGTTCGATCGTCAATTTGATGATTGAGATTAAAATATCCATTTTCATTTTAAAATAGATCTTTTGAGCTCAAAATACTTACTTTGAGAGAAAATAGGTATTTTAAATTTAGTCTTCGAATCATTCGATCTGACAGTCAAATTTTTATGTGCGCAATGCGTAGGATAATCTCCCCCTGAACCTCAACCATAGCGGGAGAAGATTGAAGGAATGAAAAGAAAAAGGAGATACATTTAGATGTTCCGGTTTCTATTCCGGAAAAAAAAACACACACACAAACGGGATGGACTTGATCTTTATCCACAGTTTTTTGTTGACCGATATCTGGGTATATTGACCTGACTAATCAGGCAAAGATTTGTTTAAAGACGAGCCACTTTATTATGCAACATGAAGTCGTTCCGTAAATAACTCGCACATGTAACCTTAAAATGGGGAAATCCTTGGAAATCAGAAGTGTGGCAAATTGAACTAACATTCAGAGTTTTGACATTTAAAAACTTTTGACAATTAATATGTTGTGGAAGAAGTGTTGGGGCAGAGGAATCACACACAAATAATATGGAGAGAAAAGAAGAAAAAACCAATGCAAAAATACGCAAATATTTTTAACGTGGTTTGATCTCTCAATAAATCTCCACAGTCCCTAAAGGACTGACAGTGTAAATTTTTGACGAAATAAAATTACAAATCCTCACACAACCCAACTTACCATTTGAGTTGGTGGCACCTGTCCGTATAATTAATCTAATCCAAACCTAGTTCTCCTCCCCTGATCTTTCTTAAAACTCTCCACGTGGGATATTGGGAGAATCCCATCATATCCCCATTTCTATGAATTTCTCATATTACAGTTGAAACATAATAAGAAAATTGAACTTTATGAAAATACTGAAAATTACAATAAACTTCTAACGAATCCTCCATTTTCTCAACTTCTCAAATTACAATAAAAACATAAAATCGTAACTCTAGGTCTTCTTTTGGTTTCCTTCTCCGCTTCTTCTTCAACTTTACTCCCTTGATACTTCTTTGAAGAAATGCTTCTTTTATCTCCTCTCAGTCTTGCATGTGTTCTGGTACACACACACAAATATTATGAAGAGATGAAGAAGAAAATAATGAACGCAAGTACAAGCCAATACTTTTAAAGTGGTTCGACCTATCAATATACCTGCGTCCACGGTTTAAAAAAATGAAAGACTCAACTTTGTAATTTTTTAACGAATCAAAATTACACATCCTCACAATGTATAATTTTTAAACGTAATAGAAATTTTAAACTCTGAACAATCAAATTTGATCACCATTTGAGCTGGTGTCACCTGACAGTATAATTAATCATAACCTAGAAATTCTTATTTATAAGAATTCCTCCCATGTTCTTTCCTAAAGCCTTCTACGTAGAATATTGAGAGAATCAAAGTACCTCAATATCAATGCCTTTTTGTTATTTATGACTCAAAAGCCAAAGGGAAGAAGAAGAAAATCAAGGAATTCATGGAACACTATTAACCAATTTTAACAGTAATTGAGGTATACATATCATATCATAATATAAAATAATATTACAAAACTTTGTTAGAACTTGTGAACAATATACATTATACATACATAGGCAGGGGCTCCATTGTCATTTGTTAGTCACAATCTAATTCCTAATACTAGCATTAAAAAACCAAGGGTTAAATGCCGAAAATTCCAATTACTTTTGTAACAAACACGGCATTACTACTATTTTTAGGGGTTAATTAATCTACTTGCTTAAAAAAAAAGCATAAAGGAATGCAATAAAAAAATAATTTTTTATCTCCTAATCCTAGAATTTATGACCTCAATTTTTTGTTTTAGGTCATAGAGAGACATATATGCACGGCCTTGTATATTACTCAAGAGGAACTTGAATCATGACCGTCAATCGGATCAGACAAGCGCTGAAAAATTATTGGAGCACCATATTGTGGGTAAAGAAGCATCAGGACCGTTGGTGCATGTTGATAACGTGGGGCCAAGCGAAACGAGGATCGTTGAAGCATGATTGCAAGAGTTAGCTTAGCTTGGAGGATCGCCAGATTCTGGCCAATGCATTGTCGGACCCCTAACCCGAACGGAATAAATGCAACGGGATGTTTAGCTGCTTTGGCCACACCGTCCGAAAATCGGGCCGGGTTGAACTCGTTTGCATCATTTCCCCATAATGCTTGATCGTGATGAACGGCTATGATTGGAATCAGAACCTCCGTCCCGTTCGGGACCTTGCATTTTCCTAGCTCCACATCAGCCTTGGCCCTTCTGATTGTCGCCACAATTGGTGGGTATAAACGCAAGCATTCGTTAAGAATCATGCTCAGCTACACATAGGAACATTTCCCATAAACAAAAAAATATTAGTTCAAGCTAGTAGTTAAATTTAACTAATAATTAATGACATATTTACTCTCCCTCCACTTTTCCCTTAATACTCCTCATCCATCACATAATAAAAATCATTTAAAATATATAACGAAAATTAAACAATACTCCCTTCATTCCCATTTAATTGTTGTTTAGGAGATATATATGTATCCAAATTAATTGTCATTTACATGTCTTTTATTAGGTGTCAATAATTTATTCCAATTATACCCTCAACATATCTTTTACTTGGAAAAGTGAAAGAGAAAGATGAAGGAAGGGGTATTATTGGAATTGTGGTGAAATATATTAATTTTTTCAAAGTGTCCTAAACTACCTATATTGAGGAATTGAGGGAGTATAAAATACAGTATTTTGTAATTATAATATCAATATTACCCTCTTAAATAGAATTAGTGGTATTTAAATTATATTTAAGAGATTATTAATATTAATTATTTTAAATAAGAAAATATCTTATTTTTTTATTTTTCAATTTTCGTTATATTATTGATGTATCTAATATTTTTATATCTCATAAAATAATTTTGGGGATGAATAATAAAAAGAACGAGGAAAAGGACAAAGTGGTATTCTTGTCGAAATAATGAAAGGAGAATGAAAGGGAAAGGTGTTTAATACCGTCTTAAGTTTGGGGAGATTATCCTTGGAAGGGAGATCACGTGGTCCGCACACCTTTAGGACCTCGTCACGTGCCAGGACCTGCCATTCAGGGTGCATAGCTAGCAAAACGGTCGTCCACGTCAGCAAGTTAGAGGTTGTCTGCTCACCAGCAAAGAAGAAGCTCTTGCATTCCTCAGCGATGTCGTTTACAGTTATTATAGAAGAAGAAGAAGAAGAATTTAATTCCTCTTTCTTGAGACTGGCCTTAATCATCAAGCCCAGCAAATCTTTAGGCCCATTTTCTAGAATTTCTTTTCCCCAATTCTCTTTCCTTTCTTCGATCACTTTCATCAGTGATTTCTTGATTTCCTTGTCCAATTTCCAAGACTTTATGTTCCTTCTCGTCGGCAGAAATCTTCAAAAAAAAATAATAATAATAATTATCATAGTACTGATTGGAAAAAAATCGCAATTGACGCAATACTTCTGACTTGCTGAATAAAAAAATTATTTAAAAAGGAAAAACGGTTACCTGTAACCTGGGATTGAAATTTTCTGCAATCCCTCGGAAGCAAGAATCATCTGCTGAGCTTGGAGACGGAAAATGGATTTTCCGTCTTCGTAGCTCCGACCAAACGCCGTTCGAATGACAATGTCTTCCGTTAAGTTTTGGAACCATTCCGAGACTTCAATTTCGACCTCATTATTATTACAATTTGACATAGCAAACCATTTGTCTAGCATTTGGGTAATGCTGTTTGCCCCCATTGGTATTAACATCTGAAAAAATTATAATTTTTTTTTGCCAAAAATTAATCAATCAATACTGATATAATCTATAAGGTGACCTACTAGTACAAAAAAAATAATTCTAGACAAAAGAAAACATACTTTAAGATTTTCCATATGGAAGGTGGGGGTAATGATTTTTCTGTGGTGAGCCCATTTTTCCCCTTTTAGGCTTAGCAAACCATCGCCCTCGAGTTGCCTAATCAGCGGATGAGCTTCATTTTTCTCGTAAAATTCAGATTTTGAAGTGAAAATTTCTCTAATTAAATCAGGATCAGCGACTGTTAGACGATCTTTAGGTCCAAACCACACTAAAAACGTCGCGCCTGTACATTATTAAATGTAGCGATTAAAAAAAGAAATTAGCAAAAGAGATGAGGAGAAGCAAAGTATATGTGGATATGCTACTATAGACCCTACATTACAACAGAGAGAAAAAGAGAGTGGGAAAAAGAAGACAACTCTAGAAACTATACAACTACCTAACAAATGCAACTTTTCCCTTGTCATATTTCTGCCTCCAACAAAACTATGTAACCATAAAAGTTTTATGAAAATTCCTTTACCGACATGTTCTTTTGTTTCAAATTTCCTCTTCTTAACTCGTAATGATCAGAGATGAAAATCAAGAAATCAACCAACACTTTTATTTACTTAGTAAATAAAATTGAATTCACTATTTTTTTTTCTCGCGCAAAATGGTCGCAAATATATATTTTTTTAAATAAAAAAAAAAGAATATTTCCAACCAAAATTCTTGGTGTGATAGTGGAGAAAGAAAAGGAGTGGAGTGGTCTAGAACTTGGTGAATATCACAACAATGACTAGTAGCAAAAGCCAAGTGAAAAGGCCAGCCCTCTAAAAAGAAGATGATGTACTTGGGACATTAACATTTTTTCCCCAAAAGTCATCAATGTTTAATTAAAGAACTAGACAAAAGCCAAGATAGACATCATCAGGATGAAAGGGACAATCCTAAAGATAGGTAGCAAAAAAAAAAATTAAAATTATTCTCTATATAACTTTTGAAGAATTTTTTTTGGCTACAGCAACGTCGTGATAGAGTGTTTTTGTGGACTTACCATAAATTTTCTTCCAGTGATGGTAGAAAGGGAGGACTCTTGGGAGTATGTTGTGAGAGAAAGGCATAGGTTGAGAAGAGGCCTTAAGCATGAGACTTACAAGCTCCTTAGCATTACCAAGTAAGAAGCGATAAGGGGGTCCTCTAATGCCTTGTTTGGCAAAATGCTCTTCTATTTTTCTTGGTCTCCACCATAACAAAACTCCAATCTTTATGAATAAAACTAGAAGAAATAAAGATAGAAGAAGTAGCTTTAACCAGTAGAATAACAACTCTTCTTCCATGGCTGCCTAGCTTTTGAGCTTCTTCTTTTTTTCCTTTTTTCTTTGGAGCAGCTTTTCTTTTGAGTTTTATCTTATTTCTTTTCTTCTTCTTCTTCTGTTATATGCTTAGCAGGCTTCTCTTTTTAATGCCAACAAAGTTTGCGTCTGTTAGAGAGAGGAAGGGAGAGGAGAGAGAGATTTGTGGGGCAGGGCCAACGGCGTAGGGGCCGCCATTGGAATTAGAAGGGTCAACGAATGATAATTTTTTCGCCCTTTTTTTTAATTTTGGGTGTGTTGCTCAAGTATAACACAATAATAACATAACTGATTAAATTTAAATAATATAATAGTATAAAGACATACATAATTTTTTATAATACAGGTATAAAATAACTGTTTTTAAAATACCACTGAAATTGATTGATAAGAGACTGAAATAATATTTAACAATGAATTAATAAAATAAATACTCACAATATATCACAAACATTAATCTTTCATACTTTGTCATGTTTGCTACAGAATTATACTCTTAAATCAAAGGTAAAAGTAGCAGAGAAGGCAGATTTAAAAATATTTTAATTTATGTATTTATTGTCATTTTTTTTAATTCAGTATCTAAAGTATTTATGTGTGACACGACACGTATGTTAACTCGAGTACTTTTAATACTTTAGAAGACAATGTTACCCTTGTCTTTTCTAAGTAGTCTCATTATACATCCCTGATTCTTTTTTGCATTATTTTCTTTTCCTTTTTGTTCATAATACTATTATTATTATTATTATTCCCTCTGATACATTTGTTGGTTTTCATATAGACACTTGCAGAGGAACCAAAAGTTCTTTTTTGTTCATTTTGGTTTAATAATGAATTTTTATGTTTGATGTTTGATTCAAGATATTTATTTCAGCATCTAATTTATGACCTTTGTTCTACTTCTTGTTCTTACTGCAATTTTACTTGAAAAGTCAGAATTATTTTTTTGAATAATGTTCCATTACGAGTGTCAAGAATGTAAATCACGGTTATATCTCAACGGATTAAAGGTGCTTAAACGCTAGTGCGCACAAATGACAAGTCTTAATCCCTCTAGCAGGATTCAAACTCTTATACTGTTACTACGAAACTTATTTTTTTAATAATTCACTCACTGAACAGTGTTCAAGTACAGCATATGATTTTCTTCTGGAAAGTGCCCTGTGGAGGAAACCAAAGGTTATAGAGTATTTTGGGTGAAATCCAATTTGAATAATAAAACATGGAATTTAAGGCATACTAATTAATATAGAAGAAGAATTAAGTGGAAGAAAAACAGAGAGGCATGAGGTGTATTTTTGCAGATTCTGCAGACATAATTTAACGTTAAAATGAAGTTGCCTACAATTGAGAATGCAGAAAGAAAGTCATAGGAGTTTTCCTCTGTTTTTTATTATTTTTTTAATTTTCTTTTCTTCGATTATGAAAGTATTCACATCGTGCATTTATTATCAAAAAATTGTGACCGTCTCCTATCCATTTCCGTCTATACCCCAAATTATTAAGAATTTAATAGATTATGTTATTATCGTTCTCTTTTCTTCAATTCTCTTCGCCATTATAGAAAAGTAGAATTTGAAATCAACAAGGTCAATCAAACAAACTTCAAGGTCTCCACTGACCAATCTTTCATTTCTCATCTATAGAGACCCTTTCATTTCATCGATCACCATTCTAAAAACAGAGATCAAAATGATGACGCGGATTATCGTCCATTTTATTCCTTTTTATTCGTGTTAGGATTTAGAAGGACACTTTATTCAGTATGGCAGGCTGGGACGAATTACGCATCAAATCTTCTATTCTATTATTATATCCCTTCTCCTGACTCTTATATACTAATTACAAGTTGTTAAGTATTAATTTTTCTTTTTAAAACATTTAAAATCTAAATAAAATGATAGAACTTGAAAGTAAACGAATTATTTGTCTCATTTATGTGCTTCATTTACGGTCAAATTTATAAGTAAACACATGAAAATCATTTATTAATGAGTTTGAAAATGTGATAAGAATTCGAGACAAATAATATCTTTCCCAGAGAGAGTATGACAATCGATAATAATTTACAAAAATGAAACATTAGATTTATTGCAGGGAATCAGGGGTGGAGACCTTACTAACATTTTCTGAAATTCAAGATTTTTTATCAGAAAAATTATATTTTCTTTCTTAAACATTTTGTAATATCTCGCCCCAATTCCTTTGCAGAAATCGAGTCTTTTTCAATTCGTCCTTTGAATATATAAGTTCTATCTCTACATTTTTTTTTATTTTTTTATAAAATTCCTACTTATAAAGTCTCGTTCTTACCATGGCATAATGCCTAATTGGTGAATTTATTATTCTTTCATTTTGCAATTCAATATAATCAATTGTTTCACTTAAATTTCATTCCTCATCCTCTCACAAACAATTTATTTTTTATAAAATACTAAACAAAAATTCTCAAGAACACAATCCAATAATCCAAAAACACGAGAAGAGTTGAAATGTGATTATCCTCTGAGCTGTATTATCTGGAAGCCACCTGCTTTATAAAATAATCTGTGGTGTTTTCTCCATACCAATGCACAAAAACAACCCCCAATTATTAAGTTTAAAGTCATAAGTCCATACGTAATTTTGAGATTTTAAAAACAGATTGAAAATGATAATAAATAAATGTGTTGAAAAATATAACTGGTCTAACTCCAATCCCCAAAAGGTACCTCTACAGCAGGGACGAAGCCAAGAATTTGGCTTTGGGGGCGAAACTGATAAAATATTCTGAACTAAATATAAAATTTATTATAACTAATAGTATTTTTAAAAATCTCGGGGACGACTGCCCTGTCTTCGTCCCTGCTCTACAGGGTGGAATCGCCAAATCTTTCAAGTCACAAATACGCTTAGAAACTCGCCAATGTGAGATTCTCAATACAACTTCCATCTGGATCATTAATATCAATAACATCAATGAAGACTTAACCTTATATTGTATAGTTTAAATACCATGTCGAAAAATATACTTGGACATAACTCACACTTCCCAAAAAGTACCTAAAATGAATAAAATTATTCAACCATTATAAGTTACAATGCTCATAAATTAAGAATACTCAAAATCATGCAAATAATTAAACAGAGTTGAATATTTCCTATTGGACCTCTTTATCTCTTCTGTTAAATTTTATTTCCTTTTTAAATAAAAGAAGAATTCAGTTGGAGGGACACCTCAGCTATATAACCTTTTGGAAAATTCTGATATGGACCGGGTCCATGTGGACCATGTGGTCCAGATTTGGCCACATCAATGCAGAATGAGGAGAGAGAAGGAAATGCAGTGATGTGGCCAAATCTAGACCGCATGGTCCAGTGGACCGGGTCCATATCAGAATTGTCCTAACCTTTTTCCCCCAACTACTACAATTTTATTTCTACGCGTCTCCAATTATATTATCTCTCTAAAATGGGCCATTTGTTTTTAAAATATGGCAATAATTTTGTTTTTTTTGGTATAAATGCCAGGAAAAGTTGAAACCTAATACTATGTTCATTCTAAATTGAATGTTTATTTTTTCTATTAATTTAATTAAAATTTAATTTAGAATTGAGGGAGTAATATATAAAATAAATATCACATCAGCATGCCATTCTAGGTTTTATTTGTTCTTCCATGCTTAGTCTTATTTATTCAAATATAAATTTATATTTCTACCATATTAATAATTAAAAAGTTTCTTCCCACAATTTGACATTAGACCATGCAATGAGAGAAATAGTTCCAGTCAACTCAATTAATTTAGAATTGCTATGGTAGTTGCTAATATTTTACAAATGTTAGGTCCGTTTCCCTTCTATTTCCGCTCATACTCCAATTATTGAGGAATTAATGGATTATATATTATTGTTCTTGTTGTATGGTAGTTGCCAACTTTATTATGCCAAAAGCCATTTCTTAACTTGTTGAAGTATTGGTTCATTTTTATTTGATGATTGTAAAATGAGTCATGACTTAATCATACTTGTTTTAGGCACAAAGAGGAATTGGTTTTTTATTGATACAACAACTAGTAGACACTTGATAACTTTTTATTTTAGACATTAGTTTACAATAAAAAAATTTACCGTCGTTATTTTTCTAATAATGTTCATGTGTCTCTATCAAGAAAGAGAATCAATTGGATTTTAAAACGTTTCGATTCAACTACATAGTAACATAATCGACCCGGATCAAATAACAAACTCTATAGTAATTCAATAAATGGAGAAATGAAAATGTTGAGAATTGCAAGTCACGAGGATAGAAAGAGCAAGTACATGAGTTAGGGTTCATAATTTTAGTTTTGTTCCCAAAAAGATGGTTTAAGAGGGAAAAGAGAGAAATGAAGAAAAAAGGGCAGAAAGAAAGGGAGAGGGGTTTGTTAATTTGGAATGTTGCTCTTAAATTTAAGCACATGGAAACAAAGGCTGTCTATTTGAAGGTTATTTTGCTGTGCTTCTGGTGGGGAAATATGCCTTGCTTCAGCCAACAATGAGTACCCCACTTCCAGGCCACCCCCTCCCCTAATCTTGTCTTAATACTCCCAAGACATGTTCGGGCCATGTGCCCTCCATGGGTCCTACCCTTTTCCTTTTCCTTTACGTTCAATTGTTTATTTAAATTGTATCTGATTTGAGTTTAAGACCCAAACTCTCAATTAAATTGTATCTGATTTGAGTTTAAGACCCAAACTCTCTTTGAATTGAATAAAACATCAAGCACTGATACACAAAAAATTTAGTTTGAATTTGAAACTAGTGTGAAATTGAGACGGTAAATCTCAAACTGAGATCCAATCGAGTTGGTCACTCAATCATAGGACCGTCCTTTTCGGACTACAACTAACTGGCATGAATTGAGTGAATCTCACATCTACAGATAGACCCCACCCAATTCATTTGAGGGGTTGTGAAGACAGTCCCACACAAAAGATTCTAAAATTGAATTTTTCCAATCCAGTCATACCCTCAATTTAAAGGTAACAGTCTAAGATTACGGACTTGCTAAATTAAATCTTTAGTATGTTGTTAATAGTTTAGTGATCAAGACTCATAATTTATGTTTTAACTTCTAAATTAATCTCTCATACAAACGCTTCTTGATCCACTACCAAGTCTGAGAAGTGTATTTTTGTGACACGGCTACAAAGTTACTGACACTCCTTTCTTCCGTACGAGTTGAACGGCATTTAAATATAGAATTTGTATTTTATTTTTGTTATGTAAAATAATTATCACAATAAAGAATATTTTTACCAAGTAGATTAATTATTCATGGTAAGAGCTCATTTTGTGAGTTCTTAATTGTTAAATCATGTCAACGATTAAAAGTTGTTTTTATCACATATTAAGAAAAAATAGCATCATGTGCAAAAGAATTATGAAGTTCTATTCTCTCTGCATAAGAATCCTTTAAAATTTTCAATTGCACGCAGAAGTATTTTTGTATTGAAACCTTGAAATTTCATAGTTACTAAAATGCGAGGAAAATCAATTAATTGTAGGACCTATGGTCCCAATCACCCTTCACATTATCCATAAGTTCCATATGTCATTTATGCAATTGAACCATCAAATAGCAATCCAAGTTTTACCAAGAAAGCTACTAATTGAAAGTCATCGAAAGCGGTCAATTCTCATGCACTAACATCGTGGTCAAAAGATCATACTCAAGTATTAAAAGAGAAGGAAAAAAAGCCATCCTCTTGTGGGGGTTTTATACTGATTCCTATAGGGAGAGAAAGTTTTTATTTTATGATTGTCTATAATATTTTAGATTTAGTGTATTTGAATCGTTTTACATTTATAAAATTAAACACAAGATGTATATTTATAATTAACATATCTCTCCGAGACAATTCAAGTCTATAAAAAAGCAAATGGGGACGGACTTAAATATATGGTGGTCCCTGTCACGGGTCGCAAGTTTCAATACTTGATGTCTCCTGTGCGAAGTCACGAACGACCCGTGACATACCCCCTCCCCTCCCTTCCCTTTTTTTATATTAAAGTTTATATGTTAGTTTTGATATTTGGGGTTTAACCCCAAAGAAAATATAATAAAGATAGATCCACGTAATGATATATCACAGTCATATTATTAAAAGCTCGTGGTAGAAATGAAACGGAGGATCTAAAGAAGAACAATGGCTTGACTCAAAATTGCTACAATGTTGAACATCGTCCAACCTGCATGTGTGGGCTCTGACCAACACTTTTGGATCTCGGCCTTTTCTTCTAACGGCCATTAGTGTCCAGGGATATTTAGAACCCTAAATATTCTCTATCCCTTCTTCCCTTCCCTCCAATTTAAAAATTTAGAAACCCACCAATTTTTCTCTACCTCTCTCCTACTTCTTGAGAAAGCAAAACCTCTCACCCCATCAAAAGTCATTTCTCGTTTCATGATCTCTCCCTGCAACTATCATACTTCTTTTATTTTTTACTGGGTTTTATTTGTCGAAGATTGAAGTTTTTTCTTCCATGTATAAATCCCTAAATGAGAGTTGGAAGGGAGTGAGTGTAATAATAGGACTTCATCCTCAATTACCGCGTATACACAAAAGGGTGGTAGCTTTTTACCAATAAAAATTAATTTATTTTTAAATATTTACTAAATTTCTAAAATACCCTTCACACTTTCCCCTTCATCTCAACTCTTGATTAACCGCATCGCCAAACGACGAATTAGCCATTGCGAAAACCGTTTGTTTCGTTATTGTAGCGGGACTGGGCTAGTCTATATTAGTAACAAGTAAACGTACTATTAACATGGCTCCCTAGCTTTTCCTCTCACTCTTCATTCTAACTAGGGATGGCAATGGAGCAAATCGGGGCGGATAGTTGAAATATCCGATCCGCTCCGCGATTGCCCCATGCCGATCCGATCCGCTCCGCGATCCGTCCCAAATCACTATTTTTTGCTCCGTGATCCGATCTGTCCGGAGCGGATCCGATCCGCCCCATTCAGATTTTTTTTTTTAAAACTTTTTTTTAACATATCTAATATGCATCGATTTGGGAGAGCATGACCACAACTGAGTTCTGTGATGAAAGTGATTAGGGGCATATATCCGAGTTCCGTGATGAAAGTTAAAACGCTCGGATTGCTAAAGAACATAGAAGAACACAGATTTGCACGCTCTTTTCTCCTCCAAAAGACCCCCAAATTCATAAGCCCCACAACAAAAAAAGTTCTTGATTTCTAGATAAAACCCCAATAAATAATTTACTCAAGCATTTTCACTGTGTAGGAAGCTTGATTGAAGAAAACCCGGATAAGAAATTCACCGATTTGGGTAAAAGAAATGACCTTCGCCTATTAACTCTCAAGAACTTCAAGAATACAACTTTTAACAATGCATTTTTTCCTCCAAAAACACATAAATACCGAGGAGAAGCAAAGAGAGAAGTGAAGAGAATGAAAGAAAAGAGGTGGCGGTGGTAGAGCGCCGAGGAGAAGTGAGAAAGGGGTCTGGTCGAGGGAGGTCCGCCGCTGAGAGGAAGAAACGGGGGAAAGGGAAAATAATTTGGGATTTTTCTTCTAGGGTTCTCCAAGAGAGTATATATAATATGGACTAAAAGTGCAATTAAATTATTAACACGTAGAATCCTTTTATTATTATATATGTGCGGAGCGGATCGGGTCAGGGGTGAAATCCGAATTTGATCTGCTCCGTTCGCGGAGCGGATCTGATCTGCCCCATTTTATATACGGATCAGATCTGATTTCCCCCAAAAGCTATCGGGGCGGAGCAGATCAACGGATCACGGGTCAAATTGTCGTCCCTAATTCTAACCAATTAGAAGTTCATTATATATTGACCCTCCGGACATCTAATTCTGCATATGCCCTTGAGTACGAAATACACTTTTTTTCTGCACGTGTGAACACATCTCAGCCATTGGATTACTTGATCGATGTTTGAAGTTTAAGTATAAATGAACAGTTGTTCTTCGAATAACTAAATAGATGTTTAGTCTATCGAAGAAACAATTATTCATCTGTTGAATAAAGTTATCCATTTGCTAACATGTATTTCGCAGGTGCGGAATGAATTCCCGTTCCACAACTAATCTAAACCTAAATTAATGAGCACTGATGCATCAGAAGCCAACATAGGAGCGGATGAATGGTTGAATCAAAATTGAATCAGTAGTTTCAGCTCAGCTTAGTAGCTGACTAGCTGTCATCACTGCAAGTTATGCAATACATATCTGATTCATTGGTTCAAGCAATTATCTCTGCAATCTTAATTGGTTGTTCTGGAGACCTGTTTCACCTCTGCTTCTCAGCTTTTGTTTGTGGAAGCTGATGCAAGAATCAAAAGTATTTATAAAGGGAAAAAAATTATGTAAGTTTTTTTTGTCACGCTCCATGCCCACAACGCGATACATGAGTTTGACAGCACCCTAAGACCACATACTCGTTAGGTCAAAATAGATATTCCGAGTCGATAGTGAAAACTTAGATTTGTACTTATATACCATTATATACCAGTCAAACTTTTCATACTTTTCCCATGTGGGATGGAATTTCACATTTTTTGCCTGGAAATTTCTTTTTCCCCAGCATAAAAAAGTTGCAAAAAGACAAACAAAGAAAATATATGCAATAATTCAAACATAGATTGTAGCTATCGAAACTAACAAAAATCTTCCAACCAACAAAGCCTGCTAATGCTCAAGTACCGTTACTTGTGATATTTATCCATTTTATATTTATCTTTTTAGATCATCTCTGTATTGTCAGCTGATAAAAAGAAAAGCTGCATTTTTTTTTGCTGAGAAAAGAAATGTAGTTTGTCATTTTGTTGAAGAAGATGGGTTTACAAGAATTTAGCACCACACTAGATACTACGTAACATTTTCTGTAACATAATATTTCTAATTAGAGAAAATTGTTATATCTGTATATCAATTATTTGCACTTCTCTCTTTTTGTCACAAACATTTTTAAGTTTCTAGCAGCATTAATATTTTATGTGTTGTTCAATGTGTCAAAATAGTGAAACTCACAACGATTCCGGTCATTTATTTCACGTGTGTGGCACATGTGGGTAAAATTATCATTTTAGTTCCTTCCCAACTTCCCTCCATAAATATAACAACTCTACCTTGACCGGCCCGATCCGACCAAAAACCAATCCAATCTCCTTTTCTCTTTCCCATATATTTTTTTCTTCTTCCTTTCTGCCCCCATCAAACCCGACCCAATCCAAACCCAATCCAATCTCTCCGATAATTCTTCTTCTTCTTCTTCTTTCTCTCTCATATCTCCTTGATAGATTCAATTCGGCAGTGGTGTGTTTTGTCGGTGTTTGGCGATAGTTGGTATGGTGGAAAAGGAGAAAACTATCAAATTGGGAGAGATGAGAGATTAGAGAACTAGGACTTGAATCGATATGCAATACGAAGAAGGTTGAATTGGTTTTGTTTTGGGCTGGAAATAGGTAGGAATGGTGGAAGAAGATGGTTATGTTGACGGGGAAATGACTTACAATGACAATTTTACCCTTGACTTCAATGACATGTGACAATAAGTGACTGTAATCGTTGTTAGTTTCACTATGTGCAGCTCATAAAATGTTAATACTTCTGAAAGTTTAAAAAATTTGTGACAAAAAAAAAAGAAATGTGAAAATTATTAATGTACAAATATAACGATTTTTTTTTCTTCTAATTATAATATTATTTTACACTTAAGTTATATCTTATAAATTTTAAGATATACAAATAAAATTTAGAATGATACAAAGAGCGTTGTACAGGATCTGAACCGTTTCACTACTCTTTAGAAGAATCTTGGAATTTGTTCCTGATTTCTTTTTTTTTTGGTGGAAAGAATTTGTTCCTGATTTCGTTGTTCTTTTATTAGAGAAAGTTCCAAAACATGGATGTGAAATCGAGGTCCACCACCGGTGACTTTTGCCAAAAAATATTTGGCGGTTACCGGTACAATTTGCCGGAAATCTGCATGAAAAAAAAAGGTTGATGGCTTTGGATAGTAATAAAAAGATTAAGTGATTAAATATAAGAAAAAACAAAGAGCAAAAGAAGGGATTTGCAAGATTTCTCACAAACTTACAATATTTCAAATAATTTTAAGAGCAATTAGCCAATTTTAAGACCTGAACAATTTATGCTTTTCTTTTTTTAGACTTAAAGTTTTATTTTATCCAGGCATGGATTTGAACATTTTACGATTAGCTATTTATGGATTTTTTTTGCATTTTCCGACCAAAAAACCATCTGAAACCAAAACGGGGACGTTTTGCATAAGGGCAAAATTGTCCTTACACCATCTCCCTCTCCACCATCACCATCTCCCTCTTCAAAAATCAGCCACCAAAAGGAAGAGAAAGAAAAATCCACCACCTTCTTCCCCTTCCTCCTCTATCACCACCACCACCTCCCTCTCCACCATCACCATCTCCTTCTTCTTCCCAAAAAACAGCCACCAAAAGAAGCCAAATTTGGTGGTTTTCTTCATCTCCGGCCACTATTAACAAAGACCCACCACCCCCCCCTTCCCCTCTTCCTCCATCGCCACCACCACCTCCCTCTCCACCATCACCATCTCCTTCTTCTTCCCAAAAAACAGCCACCAAAAGAAGCCAAATTTGGTGGTTTTCTTCATCTCCGGCCACTATTAACAAAGACCCACCACCCCCCTTCCCCTCCTCCTCCATCGCCACCACCACCTCCCTCTCCACCATCACCATCTCCTTCTTCTTCCCCAAAAAACAGCCACCAAAAGAAGCCAAATTTGGTGGTTTTCTTCATCTTCGACCACTATTAACAAAGACCCACCCTCCATTCCTCTCCTCCTCCATCGCCACCTCCACCTCCCTCTCCACCATCACCATCTCCTTCTTCTTCCCAAAAAACAGCCACCAAAATAAGCCAAATTTGGTGGTTTTCTTCATCTCCGGCCACTATTAACAAAGACCCACCACCCCTCATTCCCCTCCTCCTCCATCACCACCACCTCCCTCTTCTTTTCCAAACAATTCATTCTTCTACAAAGAATTTCCATAAATACAGAAACATTCCATCAAGTACTACTGCTATACTTCTACTGGAGGAGGAGGGGAAGGAGGTGTGGTGGGTCTTTGTTAATAGTGGCCGGAGATGAAGAAAACCACCAAATTTGGCTTCTTTGGTGACTGATTTTTGGGAAGAAGAATGAGATGGTGATGGTGGAGAGGAAGGAGGTGGTGGTGATGGAGGAGGAGGGGGGGAAGGAGATGGTGGCTTTTTCTTCCTCCTCCTTTTGGTGGCTGATTTTTTGAAGAAGGAGATGGTAATGGTGGAGATGGAGAGGGAGAGGAAGAGGGAGGTGTAAGGACAATTTTGCCCTTGTGCAAAACGACCCTGTTTTGGCTTCAGATGACTTTTTTGTCGGAAAATGCAAAAAAATTCATAAATAGCTAATCGTAAAATGTTTAAATCCATGCCTGGATAAAATAAAACCTTAAGTCTAAAAAAAGAAAAGCATAAATTGTTCAGGTCTAAAATTGGCTAATTGCTCTAATTTTAAAGCTTTCTTTGATCTTAAATTCTTCCTTCAACCTTGAAACAGGGAGGATAATATAAGATAGAACCCCACTTGCTACAGGCAAAAAAAAAAAATTCATATGCCCCGTATATGTTTCTATTTCTGCATCCAACCAATCACAATTCGACATGTATATATATAATTGAAAGAAATGTTCATATAGTGAATTATGAGTGATTGGATAAAAGAATGGGAAATTGGTCTGTTTGGTCCTCAAAGTATTTTCGAAATTATCGAGTCGTCCCCAATGTTTTTTGACTTCCTAATTAGTCCTTATTGTAATTGCGCGCTTCCCAGATTGTCCTTTCACCGCCAAACTGGGCGGATTCCGGCCAATTACGAGCACGTGCGTGTCACGTGAGTTTGCTAGAGGGGCAAATTTGTCCGAAAAAATACACACCCATCCCACCACTCTTCTCCTACCTTCATCTTCTTTCTCCTCTTTCTTCTTCTTCTTTAGAAAACCCTACGCATCAGTGGGTTATGGTGAAAAACCCAAAATCAAAGCAAACTAAGAAAAACCCAAATCAGAGGGAGTTGCAAAAATGTTACAAAAAAATTTGCTTTGAAATATTTTCAAAATCAAAGCAAACTAAGAAAAACCCTTCATCTTCATCTTCTTCCTCCTTCTTCTTCTCTGATTTGGGTTTTTTTCCCCCCTTTAATTTGCTTCTTGTTCTTTATTTTGGTGTTCTTTTCATTTTTTTTAACATTTTTGCAACTCCCTCTGATCTGGGATTTTCTAAGTTTGCTTTGATTTTGGGATTTTCACCATAACCCCCTGCTGCGTAGGGTTTTCTAAAGAAGAATGAGGAGGAAGATGAAGGTAGAAGAAGAGTGGTGGGATGGGGGTATATTTTTCGGACAAATTTGTCCCTCTAGCAAACTCACGTGACACGCATGTGCTCGTAATTGGCTGGAATTCGCCCAGTTTGGTGGTGAAAGGACAATCTGGGAAGTGTGCAATTACAATAAGGACTATTTAGGAAGTCAAAAAACATTGGGGACGGCTCGATAATTTCGAAAATACTTTGAGGACCAAACAGACCAATTTCTCTAAAAGAATAGAGACATAAGACGATTTTCTCCCCTTGCCACAAGGCCATATTCTTATTTAATTGATTGTGCTTATTCTCATAATAAAATAAAATTTAATATTTGTAACTCTTATAATTTTCGGTATGAATCTTCTATCACATTTTGTATTACATCATTTATCCTTATATTAGGAAGTTGATATATTCCTTTAATTGCGGTATAATGCCCTAGATTAGGGGTAGAAAATACTTCAATCCATAAATTGAACAATTTTAGTCTATGGTAAAATTCGTTTGAAAAAAAAAATCATTTTTGAAGTTATTTAACAACAATGCCCCTATCTTCTTCTTGCATATATATATATATATGATTATTTTATATGAAAAGGGGGAAATGACAAAAAGTACAAAAGAAGAAGGAAAAAACACCATCAACTTCAACCTAATATGTCACTTATGCTTGGACAAGGTTTTACTTTGGGTTTTGATTTGAGTTTGGGTTTGGATTTGATTTTGAGTTTCTAAATTTTGGCGGGAAAAACTCAAATGTTGGTCTCTAAAATTGGCGGGAGAAATTCAAATTTAATTTTTTTTTCAAATAATCGTTCAAACTCAAATTTTGGCTTCAAAAAATTGAAATTTGAATTTCTCCTCCAATTTTAGAGGCCAAAATTTGAGCTTCTCCCGCCAAAATTTAGAAACTCAAACCCAAACCAAAACCTTGTCCAATTACACTTTAAATTTTAGATAATTTAATATTTTTATTTTTAGATAGAAAAATCATGTTTCTTTCTTGCATACAAATACTTCTTTTATATCTTTTTCTTTTTCATTTGAAAATAATTTATATGCAAGAAAGAACATAAGAATATTTTTGTATATCAACTTTAACGACCGTATATTTATCTGATGGATTTTAACATTTAGATACTTAGATTAGAAGCGTTCAATTTATAACTTTATGGATTAAATCGTAATTAATCTAAAATTTATAACCTAAGAAAAATTGGAACTTGATGGAGAAAAGTTAAACTTATAACAGTTATTGTTACGTGAAACAGTGATTTAAGATATGGAAGATGACAGCGAATCCTAAATCTCTGTCCTCTCATAACTCATAACATTAACAAATGTCAAGATGTTTTGTCATTGCCATTTATGGTAAAAATTGACCATTAAAAGTGACATTAGGGCTCTCAACCAGTTAAGTTGTTCGCAAGAAAGCTCTGTCAAAACTCGGCTAGAGTTTGAAGTTGGCCGAGCTCGAGTCGAGTTCTTAACCAAACGAGCCGAACTGGAATTTTATAATCTCCGGCTCAAAGATTATTAATGAATTGACTTTTGAGCTCGAACTCGAGTTCCAATAAGCTCGAGTCAATTCTATCCAACCCACCTGTTTAAATGGTTTTTTTTTTTAACTTTTTTATAATTGAGTTTTTTTCTTTAAAAAAAAAGTTGTCCAATTAGAGCCTAAGACACCTCACACATCATATCACATAAATTTATTCCAGACAAGCTTCATCAGGTAGTGAAAATCGCGATTCGAATGGTAGAATCGAATGATTCTACGATCCGTAAGGTATAAATTGAGTTAAATTCGATAAAAATCGTCGGAGGAGATGATCAGGTAGCATCGACGATCTGACTCGTAGAATTGTTGGATTGTTGGATCGGACGATTCAATGCGCGCTTGTTTTGTCTATGTTCAGCCAGATCGACGAGTCGAGTTAGTTCGGTTCGGTTTGAAGGACTAAATTTTAAAAAATATCTAATTGAAAAGAAAACCCTAATTTTGAGTTCAATGACAGCTCTTTAGTCCCCCGTCATCCTTTGATCTCACCACTGACGAATATTTCAACATTGATTTGGTCTTAAAATAAGTCATAATCGATTTTGGCGTTGTGATAGCTAGATTCTTTATCAATTTGATCAGTAGATGAAATATTATTAGTATAAATTTATTATGAAATATTGTTTAAATCAGGGACGAAACCAGAAATTTGGGCGAAACTGCAACAGTATGTCGAACTACATCTAAAAATGGAAAGAAAAAAAAATTGGGGGGCAAAACTGAAAAAATATTCCGAACTACATATAAAATTTACTATATCTAGTAGTATTTTTAAAAATCTCGCCGCCTCCTTTCTTCGTCCATGGTTTAAATAGTTTTGTAAGATCTTTTGATTTGTGATACGGTCCTCTTGTTTATGAGTTTTATACCCTTTCTATTCCGAGTTAAAATTCTGACAAGTTTACTCTACATGCCGTTATATTTAGATAAAAAAAATATGCCTTCTCAATGTAAAGTTACAATTTTTTGACAATTGCATGAAGTTAAAAAAAGAAAGAAAATAGTAAAAAAGCAGTAAGGCTCCAGTGCGGAACGCCTTAAATTCCGCACGTGCGGGACACAACAAGGGCCGTTGATTTCAATTTTTAAGAGGATCAATGGTTGAGATTTAAAAGAGAGGTGAGAGAAAGGTAAAAGGATATATATGTAATTTTATTAGAGGTGAGAGAAAAGTTGCGGCTGAAAAGTCAAAAAGGTGAGTTACCGAGGAGAGAGAAAAGTTGCAGCTGAAAAGTAAAATAGGTATATTTCTACAAGAACGCATGTTCTCTGTTAGAGAACACACGTTCTTGTTAGATCTCTAATATAGAACGTGCGTTCTCTAACAAAAATTTGTTAGAGAACGCACGTTCTATATTAGAGAACGTGCGTTATCTAATATAGAACGTGCGTTTTATTAGTGAACGCATGTTCTTTATTATTGAACATGTGTTCTCTGGCAGTAAGCACATGTTCTCTGTCAAAGAACGCATGTTTTTTATTAATGAATGCATGTTCTTGATTATTGAACACCCAGTTAAAAGTAAAAAAGAGAAAAAGAGCTCAAAGTTTATCTCTAAAATACCCCTGTTTTTTATACAACCGTTGGATCAAAAAGTACAAAAGTACAAAATCCAATGGCTGACAGCATGTCCCGTATATACTGAATTTTCTTGTTCAGCACCTGAGCCAAGGTGGTAAAAAAGATGCATAGAAGTGACATGTAGATGGAATCAAGGTTGTTACCACATCTTTGATTGAGTCGTGAGAAGAGACTCGGTGATTCAGTGATTCTGTGACAGAGAATATAATAAACCTTACAATTATGAGCTCTCGTCCACGCAATCAACGGTGTGACTACTCCTCTTTGCAACGAAATTTTTTATTTTGGTATGTTACTAAATTTATAAATTACATCTAAATCAATGAGTGCAATACATGTAGAAAAGAGAATTGATTTAAGTTCAATTCTCTTTTCTACGTGTACTGTATTGATTGGCTTGAATATAAATTTTAAACTTAATAGTCTATCAAAATAAAACAAATCATTTGCAACTCTTTATTTGCGCAGCCTTGTCTAATAAGAATTAGCCAAGTGTCGACCAATTGTTTAGGCTGAATTACTATAGAACACCAAAATAAATTCAGTATTAACTAAATATTTTTTTACAAGTATTATAGGCTTTTATAAATGTCACAAACTATGTAATAAGTGTTATCTTCTAATTAATATTTATTTTAAAAATATGTAACACATATTTTACGTAATATTTATTATAAAATCACAATACATTTTGTTCTTAAAAATCTGAATCGTTAAAATTTTGTATTCAATAATAAAATATGTTCAGCACTATAATCGTGCCGAATCATCTAAAGTTACTTGGCCCCTTCCTTCCCACACACCCCAAATCCTTACTGTTATGTTACATCAATTCACTCACTCCCTTCCCTTTCTGGTCTGCTACTCTTCCCACAAACCATTGCTTTTGTCTTTTTAATTCACCCTATCCATTCATATATGATGCGAAATATATTATCTACACGTGCAAAACATAATCTTAATTGTTATGTTTTGATTTAACAAATAATTATGAATAGTTTTATTTATCTACTTGACTAATATGTTTATAGAGATTTTATAAGAACCATTCTTATTGATTTGGGCCGTTGAATCTCTTGATCCAAAGGTCATGATAATAAATTTCTCGAAACATCTTTTTATGAACAGTTGTTTCAAAACAACTATTATCTTGGTAATTAAATCAAACAATTCAACCACCTAAATTTGTAAGAATGTACTTATAAATGATCAACCTAGATGTTTATGTATAGTTACTCTCTCTTCTAGTTTGATAGTTTTTATATTTGGGTGAATGTACATTTTCTCTTTAGAGACCTTGGGATAAAGAGACTAATGTCAAAGTTCAGATTTGGCTATATTGATATCACAAGTTATTATTTAATCACTTGTCAATTACTTAGTACTCGTTTGGGAGAGCTTCGGAGTTTGGAATTAAAACGCTAATTTAGTAGGAGTTTAGAAACAATAAAGATTATAATATAACAATTAGAAAAGCTTGTCAAGGAGGCCGTAATCCAGTGGGGCAAGCCTCTACTCTAAATTAAAAGGTCCTGGGTTCGATACCCTCCCCCTACGTGAGGTAATGAAAATTTTCCTCCTCTGGTGAGGCAGAATTTAAGATTGCTGACAAAAAAAAAAAAATTAGAAAAGCTTGACGTGATAGTATAAAAAATATCGTTTGTCTTTCGGGTTTGGTCTGAGATTTATGATTTAAGTTTCAATTTAATCTCAAATAAAAATAAATTTTTGGATGATTTAATTTTGGAGGTTTTATACGTAAACTCAATTCAAAGAGAATTTAGTTCCCGGTCTTAGTTTTAAACTAATCTCAATCCTTAGTATCTCAAAATAAAGCATAATTTATCTCCATGATGAATTAAGTAAGGCAGGATGGTGGGTTTAGTCCGTATTCTTCATTTTTTTGCGCAAATGGTTCCCATTCTTGTATTACATTCCCCAAACATTTTGCGTTTGGCGGAGGTAGTCCTTCCGTCCATTTTTGTCACGGGAAAAAAGAATTTTGATTTATTTTTTTTAAAAATTGTTGCGAAATGACCATTTTACCCGTTCATCCATCTCCACCCTTTCCCTTCCACCTCCGCCATCCCCCCTCCGCAAAGATTCCGGCCGCCATGCAAAATCAAAGAAATGAAAAAAAAAGCAAAAGATTGAGATCAACCTCCAAATCTCAACCCCTTCAACAAAAAGCTAAAAAAAAATTAAAAAAAAATTCCAAACTTGACAAAAACCCTATTCATTAGGCAAGATTATCCCAAAATCCCTAAAAAATTATCTGTTCTGGGTTTTGGCTTGCTTCAAAAATTTGCTCTTGTGGAAGGAAGAATTGGTGATGAAAAATGGCGGAAGCTGCTAAAGTTCGCTTGGTTCGTTGTCCTCAATGTGAAAAATGGCGGAGGCTGCTGCTGCGGCGGAGGGTGGATGACCAGGGGCGGATTTACACGGTGGTCCCTGTATGCCTGGGACCACCCAAAATTTTAATATTTTTTTTAATGAAAATAGAAGCCCGTTAAAAGCAGGCGGCCCTGTTTCTCCTCTCTCTAATTCTTATCCCAAATTCTCCATCTAACAATCCAAAAAAGAAGAGAAATAAAACCCTCTTTTCCAAGACTCCATTGTCCAATTCTACTCTAAGGATCAGCCAATAAGGTAAATTATTTCCCTCTTCCTTGATTTTATTTAATGATAGTTTATTCTTGTGATTCAATTTTGTTGTAGGATATGTAATTTTGATAATCTTTCTATGTTAATTTAGGGCATGATTTAGTCAATTTAGATGAAGAATTGAGTCAATTATGTTTTGATTGAGCCAATGTTTTGTTAATGAAATTCACTTGTTTTGTTGTTTGTAAAGGATGTTGAGATTTTTTGTGCCAAAATCAAGATACTTAGAGTCTACTTCTACTATGAATGAAGTTCCATCTTCAAGTGATCTCCCACCTAGAGTAGAACATTTGGAGTCCGATGTTGAACCACCACTTCAATCTCAGAATGTGGCTTTTAAGAAGGGAGCCTATTTGGAGTCCAATCCTTTTAAATTTATGTAATATTGGTATACTTTTGCCGATAATCGTTTTGGATTGTATTTTAAATTATTGAGGGACCACCCTAAAATACAATCCTGGATCCGCCCCTGTGGATGACGGAAGTGGAAGGAGGACGCCGGAAGTAATGGACATTGAAAATCGTCATCTCCAAACCCGAAACCCTGTTTCCTTGTTGATTATTCCAAAAGTTGCAGCAAAGAACTTAAGACATCAAAAAACTCACCAGGCCAATCATCAAAGTTGCAGCTGTAGATGAATTTAAGGAACCAAGCATATCTGTTGTACCAAATGAGGGATGAGCAAAAAAAATTGAAAAAAATAAATCAGAGCTTTACAAAATTTAGAAAACTTCCCTATAGAAATCAATTCTTAGGATCTTTGATCAGCCAATCTGCAAAACCCAAACACTCCCCACTGCGTCGCTGCCACCGGAGGAGCCATCTATTGAAATAGAATCGCCACTTGTTTCTTGTCTCTTTCTATCCTCTTATCTATGTTCTTGCTTTGCTCTTCCATTCTTCAAGATCTCACAAGAACTCCCCAGAACAGCACCAAGAAATCCAAACCTATTTTTCCATTTTTTAGTTATTACAATTGGAAAGAGGCTAACCCATCCCAACCCCCTAGGGCAAAACAAATCTACTCCTATTTGGGAGAGAACTAGAAGAATCTTTGGAACCGAATTCGTAGGGATTGTGATGTAAACATCAAGACACTCAAAATCCCGCCCAAGTACCAGTTGGACCAGCGACGAGGGTCCAAACAAAACGGTTCAAAGAAAAACTTAATAGTTTTGTTCAAAGAGTCAAAGAACAAGAAAAGCACGTGTTCCTTAAAGATAGGGAGTCGAAGCTGATTACACTCATCAAAGTGGACACAGACATGGACCGACTTGCCGGAATGGAGAACGTGGGTTAAAACGTGGTCTAAATGTCCAACCACGATCTAGACCATTATTTCCCGCATTATGTTTAGTTGCTTTATTTTAGGCAGTTTAATAAAGTAGTTATTTAGTAGTTTTCTTATTTTGTATTTCAGTTCAAGCATGATTAGATCTTATCTTGAACTTTAAACTATGTCGTATTTCAATTCAACTAGGACTAGGAAACTTAGGCCGAAATCTCCCTATAAAAAGAGCATTCGGCATCCTTTGTTATTGACCAATTCATTTATAAAAAAACATGAGCGTTTGCTTTCATCTTGAGTTCTTGAAAGGACTTATTCGAACTTATCAAGGATTTCCTTGCGGCGTTCAATTTGAGTTATCAAACGAATTATTCACATTCGTTTGTGGCGTCTTCCTTATACTGGAGGTTGCTGATCACATGTTGATTAGAGGTCGAGATTTCCACCCATCATAAGTCGATTATACCTAGGTTGCTAGTCACGAAATATGATTCTTCATATTGGTTGATTAGAGGTCGAAGGTCCCCATCCAAAACCTATACTTGGGCGAATTTCTGGAGTTCTTGCCGAATTGAAGAAGGTCTCGTTCACATCACTGGCGAAGGTTCGCATCAGATTGTCTTCACTAAGTTTCTGTAAATCAATTGTCGGCGCAGTATGGTTGCTTTTTTGAAGAAACTCTATCAGGAGGAGATTCATCCGGTTTCAGATTTGCTGATTTTTCCGCTGTTACCGGCGGTAATGTGTTCGATTGTGATGAGTGGATGGAGAGTTTCATGGGCGGTGGAGATTCAACTGAGAGTTCTAATCTTCAATCTGGTTGTGACACGTGAAGGAAGAATGGGAAAGAGAAGCTTGTTTTTGGGCTCCGGCGGTAGGCTGTTTGAGCTGGGGAGTGTGGGCTCCAGCGGATAATTAATACATTTTTCGATAATACCCTTCCCATTATTGATTTTTGCTTTATTTTTTTGCCCATTAACAGCACACATTGACAGAATTGGACGAAAGGATTACCTCCACCAAACGCAAAATGTTTGGGGAGTGTAATACCCAAAAAAACGGGGGGACTATTTGCACAAAAAAATGGAGAATATGGACTAATTCCACCATTCTGCCATTTAGTAATCTCGATTTGAATTTCAAATCAGAACAGATACAATCTTCTAAACCAAATCAAGCATGGCAGGCAAAACAGAATATTTTAAGGATTTTTACAGCAAAATACAGATATATTATCATTAAAGACTTTAATAACTGAGAGGTAAAGTAGTAAAGTGCATAGTGAAATTCACATGATCACATGATTCTTAAAAGTGAAAAAGAGAGATAAAAGAAAAATCAGTTTGTTGGTTAAGTACACACAAAGATAACAACTTTCTGACAAGGAGAGATTCACAAACAAAAACTATCCGTACTTTTTTGGGCCCCTCGTTAATCGAGTTTCTTCCTTTTTCTTTTCTTTTCTATTTTTTCTTCTCTTTTGTAGTAAAAACTATTTTTATTTTATTTTTTTATAATCTTTACTGTTCTCCATAAATAACTATTTCACCTTTTTTTTCCTTGCACCAGTCCGGATCATATGCAAAATAGATTTTTACAGTACATACGAAACGCCTCAAAACAGGTGTTCTGAGGCTCTAAACAGGTGTTGATTTTAAATTAATTTTAACCGTAAAAAATTATTCCAACGGATAAGGAAGTTCTGCACGTGCACACCCAACATTTTCCATGAAAATAGCCAGTATTGTAGGGCAAAAAATCATTTGTCCTCGTGAATATCCTCATTCATTACCCATCCAATCACAATTCTCTATGTGTATATATAATAGGAAGAAATGTCTAAATATTGAATTATGATTGGTTGGGTACATGAATGAAACATAAATGGGGATCGACGATTTTCACCCATATTGTAGATGGCACCATGGTTGTCAAAATCGCGAGTTGGATCGTAAGATCGTACGGTTTTACGATCATAGGGGTATAAATCGAGTTAAATCGCATCAGAGTTGGATCGTAAAAGATCGTACAATCCAAATCGTAGGACCGTATGATCCAATATTGTCTCTTTTCAATTTTTTTTATTTTTTTTTAGATTTTGGCCCGACAACATAATACAAATTTGTTTTAATGTGAGAAATCCCTCTCTACTTTTTCTTTTGCTTGTGATTTAATTAGTTAGTGAATCGTGAAGTTGCTAATTACTGATTTAATCATTTGTTATGGTTTTTACTGTAAAAAAAATTCTATAATACATTTGAGAAAATAAAATCTTACTATTAATAATTGTTATAGGTGCTTACTTCAAAAAAAAAAAATTGTTATAGGTGTAAAATTAATAAGAACTAAGGAAAAATAAGATGCCGGGAGCGTCCGGATCGGATAGTGGAAGTGTGGGCAATGATTCTAGCGCTGGAGGTGGTCAATTAAATCTCCGAAAGAAAGCAGTCGGGAATAGGAGCGATCCGGGGTGGAAAGCGTGAAAATATGGTTAAAATACCTTATGAATTGTTGGTTTGCTTTTGAAGTTTATCACTTGTTAGTTTGTGTTTTAATTTCAACTTTTTAGTTCTATTGGTTTAAATTTATCATAAAATATTATTTTAATAGTTTTTTCGGATCTTCCGATCCATGCTACGATCCTCGTGTTTACGATTTTTGAGACCCCTTCCGTTCCGAGTCAAAATTACGATCTTGACAACCTTGGATGGCACATTCTAAATAGGCAAAAAATCACATGTCCCTGTGTATGTCCCAATTTCTATACCCAACTAATCCCAATTCGTCATGTGTGTATATAATTGGAAGAAATATCCATATATTAAATTCTAATTGATTGAGTATAGGAACAGAGATATATACATGTGGACAGACGATTTTCACCCAACTAAATATCCAAATAAATAAAAGTTCATTCATCTTTCCTCTTTTCCTCGCTCCACAAATAATTTAGTTTATTTCCATCAATCCGCACTGTTTTTACTTTTATTGCCCTGCCTAGGAATAATAAGTTTGAAATATTTAAGGTAATCTAGAATTATATATACTAGTACAAAACATGATTTCTATTTGAAATAATGATTTCCCTTATAAAAATGTGAATATGGTTCATCTTAATTTACATTTTTTTTTAAAAAGTATTTCTTATTTTCTTGAATAGCCTAATATGCTCTTGTAACCTCAAAATCGAAGTAGATCCGAGAAATACAAGTAAACTTACATCCCTTATAAGTATATATTTTATAAAGTCTATTTAAAAATAATAATAATATTCTCTTCGTCTCAAATTGTTATTATCCACCTTTCTATTCAAAATTAAATAGAAAAGTGGACAATCTCAATCTGGGATAATATCTTAACTGCTCTTGACCCTTGGAGAATTCCCATGTCCATGGGTGAGTTCTACTGAGTTATCTTTTTATAACTTTTATAAGAGGTAATGGAATACAAGTACTAAACTGGCATATGAAAAATATTGGAAATCTGATAGAATGTGACATAGAGATCAGGGACGAAGACAAAGGGCGGAGGGTAGTCGCTCCCGAGATTTTTTATGTAGTTTGGAATATTTGATCAAATTCGCCCCTCAAACATTTTTTGCAATTTTTATATGTAATTCGTCATATTGTTGTAGTAGTTTTTTACCACCTCAACATAAAAATCATGACTTCGTCCCTGATAGAGATAGATGATGATGATGATGATGAGTTACTACAACTCTACAAGGCATTAAGATAGTTTCCAATAGGAAGCAAAATTGCTTTTTTCAGTATATAGTCATTCATTCAGATATAGACATAAAGGTCTGAACAACGCATAGAGAAATGCAAGAGAAAAAAAAAAATTAGAAATGAGCATAGTAGTACTGTATACGATCCACCGTGAAACATATGTTTTCTTGCACATGCGGAAAACTATCTTAACAATTATTTTTTAATTTTACAGTTGAAAACACTCGTTCTTCTGTATCGTTAGGAACAGTACTGCACGAGCAGAACAGGTGTTCATCTGACAAAAAACTCAATCGCTAATATGTGTTCCACATGTACAGAAAGAATGCATATTCTGTATCGTATCAAGAATTGTAGTACTACCTCCATTCATTAATATAAGACTTTCAATATTACATGTTGTGAAAAATTAAAGAAGCAAAAATTAAGATGTTTTTTAATCAAAATATCAATATTACTCTCTTAAATAAATTAGCGGTATACAAGTAATATTTAAGAAATTAATAATATTTGTATTTTAACTAACAAAGTATCTCTTTTTTTTAATCCCTCAATTTTCGCAACATGTAATAAAAATCTTATATTAAAGAATGGAGGGAGTACTATACATATACTGCTACAGCTGCAGGTCTGCTGATGATGATGAAAATAACAATAGCAGTGAATTAAAGGTGGTGGTGGTAGTGGTAGTGGTGGGCTGTGCATAAAAGGACTAAAAGGAGCAAATGGACAAAGGAAATCTGGAAATGAGCAATCATGGATTGCACTTCTTGAATAAGTCCAAACCTCAGGTGCTCTCACACCTCCCTTTGCTGGAGGACTTTGTGTGTGTGTGTCAGTGTGTGTTTTCTGTATTGGATTCTTCCTACCTCTTTTTTCTTTTTCTTAACTGAATTTTGATAAAAAAAGAATATGTTCCAAAGGAGTATTGTAATTTGTGACACAAAAAAGATATGAGTAAACAAAGTAAAGATATTTAATAAAGAGATTCGACCAAAATGTGACCATGGCCCGACCAAAGGTTAGACCTGGCCAAAGGAGATTTTTGCTCGCCTAGTAGATAGTAAGAGCATGAAAGAAACTAGAACACTAAGCTGAAGAGACAAGAATCTATAAAGAAACTTTTAGTAAGTATTAGAAAGAGCTTAAAAAAAGTGACCGAAAGGCTAAAAAAAAAAAATCTAATACATATAAAATAATAATTATTTTTAAAATGTCGTCCCATCGCCTTGAATCTATCCATGAATAAGACAGAAAGAGGAGAAGAGAGAAAGAGAGAAAGGTGCTATCTACTATGCACTATCGATGTAAAACAAAAACCCTGAGTAATCCCAAGGTATCCTATGATTTGGCAAGTTATACATAAAATATGATTTATTTAATGCGCAACTTCGAATAACAACAACAAATTTGTATTTTAATATAGAAAATGTAATGGGGGCATTAGGTGGTAATTTTTTATCTTATCTGTTTTATGCTCAGTCTGTCATCCAACATGTTCTCAAAATTTATGGGAAACAATGTCTTCTGCTGTCATTTCAAATAAGTAAGATGGAATTATTACACAACCCTAATATATCTTCTTGACACTGATTAGACTAACTTAGAAAGCTGAAAGAGGCCCAACATAAGAGGTGTTTCTTTCTATATATCTTCTATTAATCAGGCAAGACAACTTTACCTTTTCAACTATGTATCATACATTTTCAGCATTGACAATCCTACCAAAGTACCAACTTTAGGGTAAAATATTTATGAACTCCCAAGAAAACAAATTAAGACAGCTAGACAAAGGATCCAAGGACAAAACTATACCCCTTAATGAACTAACATCAAATCTTGGATGGTAACTCATCATGTTGCATTTTCATGTACCATTTACTTCCAATAGAAGAAGGATATTAAAGAAATTGTTACTTAAAATACGTCGTTAAGCTAATAATTCCGCGATAATTTCTTATAGATTTTGATGGAGATTAGACCCGAGTTTCGGTTGCACTACAACAACAACGACGACAGAGTCTTAATCCTTAAGTAATTGGAGTCGGCTAGTATGTCCAAATATAAACATGTAGGTCTCAAACCATGAGAGTTACTTGCTGTCCTAAGCTAAATCCTACGCCTTCCTATGCCTAATCATATGCAGAGGATGTCCTGTTACAATTGCTTCCTTGCTACCATAAACAAAACCTTACGTTGTTTTTCGAAGTTGTCAAGTTCGACCTTAATCTCCTTTTGAAATTACGATTCAGACATTCAATGTTTAGCTATTTTCTAAATGACCTAAATCCTAACCCTACCATAACCAAGGGCACTTAATTATGGGAATTTAATAAGTTATGTTATTGGTATTGTTGCAAGGGAACATGATCCGATTTTGTTCGAGAATTCATATTACAGAGGAAAATATTAATTTCTATACAATTTGTTTTAACTTGCATTTCTTTTCCTTATAATTATGTCAAGTGATCCTATCTTTAATTGGTCACACTCGGTAAGGTCGTGAATTCAAAATATTTTCATAGACTAAAATTGCAGTATTTCCTACTAATATGTCACTTGCCTATTCTATTCCAACCGGATAAATCATGTTAAATACGCGGACACTGATCACCAAAAGTAATTATGTAGATATTTGTAGTTCACTTCAAATATTTTTTAGGTATTCTATCTGTGTATATAAATGATAAATCACTGTTTTCCTGTTCATAATTTGTCTGCCATAGAAGTATCTACCTTATAGAACCAATTAAATCGAAATGTTTGTACACTTTTAGAACTAGATTATAATTGATGAGAATTCAGAGTCTGATGAAATTTTAAAGAAGAAGAGGGGTTAATACCTATAAGCAAAAGACAATAGGGACACAGAAAGACAACCCCATTTAAGGGAAAGACAGCAAGAAAATAGTATAGATGGATGACTTTTGAAAAGAAACTTAAGGGAAAACAGGGGAGGATAGGAAGAAGAGTCATGGTCATTGTTACCGGCCAACTTCGACCATCCACCGACAATGAAAGTTACTAGATGTTGCCTTTCAACAGGTGGGATTTGATTCTGTGTCATCTTGAGACAGAACACAAATTGTCACTACGTCTCATCTCACAAATAATTTAACTTTTAAGAAATTTGAGACGTTAAAGTATTGACGAATAGCAGATTCTTTTGACTATAGAGGGATTTGAGCGCAACAGTCGGTTGTTGCGAATAATGACACACAATAGTGTAATATTACACCATATAGTGTATGAGTTACACTACTAGTGTACATAAATATTAGCTACATCAAGAAAAAGGGTATATGTACTTCATATAGTGTATGTACTTCATCTCCTTTCGTCTGGATTGTATTAAAAAAAAATGATATTCAATTCCGCACTAAAAGAGTAGTATATATGATAAAAACATCAACTATCATTATATAACGTAAACTATATAGTGTATTAACCGGTCAATAACTGGATAACCAACTTTTTACACCCCCAATTCGTTACAGAGGCCACCAAAATTTTGTCTAGTGTCCTTTTGAGGGCACCCCCACTTTGTGTAGGACATGTCCACGAAGGCTCAAACCAGCCTTGAGAATGATTGGGGGTTGGAATGATATGTGTAGGGCTAGTGGGCTTTTGCTTGAACAGTATGACAGAAACACAGTGACCAACCAAAGGCAGAGGGGTTCTATTAGGTGTGGTTCGAACAGAGTGATTGGGACAATTCCAAATGAACCAAGCTGATAAGGGTGTTGTGACCTTCAACTGGGGGGGGGGTTCCATTGCTGTTGTATTGTGATGATGGCATTGATGGGGGGGCAGACTTTACTCTGAGCGGACAAGTGATTAGAAGCATGTGACCATTCACTGTGCTACCGGATAGAGTGAGTCATACACTGTTAGGACTTGTTTCACATGTTAATGTGTCCAAAAGTCCCCAATTGGAATTCAGTGTATGGCCCAAGAACAACAAGAAAGGTGGTCAGTCTTGCTAGGACGGAAAGTGTTTTTTATCAACTCATCTTGTGTACTATCATTTACTTTTAATCAACTGAGTTATAACTTTATTCATATAACGTTAAACTTTATTTTGCATGTTAATCCGTCCAACAATCCCTAGATGGACTTCGGTATACATCCCTAGATAGTAGTCTAGCGATCCAATTAGTTTAAACTTTTAAAAGATGTTTTTTTCTACATGCATCAATATTGATTTTTAATTTAAAAGTGAATAGATATCTTTTTTTTTTTCTTTCTTAAAATAGCTAATTTTCTTTAAAAAGGATATTTTTGAAACTTTGCCGTTCGCATATGTCGAGATAAACACACCTAAGCATGTTCACTGAATGCTTAGTCGTTGAACGTTTGCCACTATGATATATATTTAAAAAGTAAGAATAAAAATAGAACTAAATAATAGTGATCACCTTGAAATATGTATTTTAATGTAAATGCTTACATACCCATAAAACACGAGCAGTGACAGTCATTTCAGGAGACGAGAGGTAGGATAGTGATACTATCTTATCATGTTGTATAGCCATGCTGACTTCTCCCTTGCAAGAACAAACAAAAGGGGGAAAAATTCTCTATGGGACGGACTTGTGAATACCTGTGAGGCATGGAGATCTGCGAGACCTACCCTGCAGATGGATCCTGTCTAAATTTATGTGAAAAGAGTGTGGGGGCCGTACCCACAAGGACTGCCTCATGCTTAGGCGAAAGCAAAGAAGCATAAGAGGATCCACAATTTGAGGGTTATTCCCTTAACAAGGGTGTATAATTGTCCCACAGACCAGTACGGAAACAGAGACCTAAGCTAATAACACTAGGCACCAGTAGTGCACGACCCCTACGAGAATCTCCGGCAAACATGTTAGTGGTTGAAGCTTTAAAACGTGACCGTTAATTGATCAAACCTCACATCAACTTTGAATTTGTACACACACAATAAATAAACAACCAAAAAAACTGTACACCTTTATTGGCTGCTGCAGTCTGCCAGTCTGTCTGTCTGTGCTTCCAATATGAAGAGATTCAGAGATCTTTTTTTGGTTGGGAGGTGAAAAGAAGCTCTTTAAAGATTCTGATTCAAGATATATCCAAAAATAAAATAAAAAATCTGCTCGAAGGCTGTCGTTACACGCCCCGGCTCCTATGCGGGATAACTTTTTGTTCCGCATGTGCGAGACAAGTTACCAGCCGTCGGATGAGCTTTTTTAACGGTCCAGATCTGGAGAGAGAAATATTTTTTTTTTAATATTTTAAGTCCAACCATAACTTTTCTCAATCTAGATCTGGACCGTTCAAATTCCATCCGACGGCTAAAATTATTCCGCACGTGCAGAATAATCCCTATTCCGCATAGGAGCCGGACCGTTCATTACAACAGGGAGCCAGCTGCTTCACAAGTCACAACTACAGAAAAGAAAGAAAGGACAATGGCCCAGAAAATCATAAGCTACAGTGACCTTAAGATGATTATTTTCAAAGCAAAAAGATTTATTGTACAAGTACATATAAGCAAAAAGACTTATTTTAGGCTCAACTTTATTTGGTGTTAAAGAGAATATGCAAGGAATATCTCACAAAAATAGATCATGAAAGAAAGCGAACAGGATACAATTTTAAAATACTTGCAGCATATAAGTGAAACTCGGGCAGAAAATCCCCACTTGAACCCCATAACATTAATAGCAGCCATGGGGCCATAAAACACAAGTACGTGTACAACTCAAGTCGTAATATGATTGGAGAAAATAACAGAAAGAGCCTCAGCTAGGACTGATAAAATAAGAGTCAAGACCACATGGAAACCTAGAAACACCCAGCCGACTATAAGAACAGGTTTTATGCTCTGAGCGTTGAGCACAGGACTATTACTTCTAAGAAAAGCTTAGACATAATAAAACTGCTACCAAAAGAAGAGCAAGATGCACACTCTAAGAGAACAAGTCCGGCAACCGACATCATTCATTTAGTCAAATGCATCATCATCGTCATCTGGGAGTGGCTGATTAGCAGCTTGGGCAAGTTCAGCTTCGTGCCTGGATTTACTCAAAAAAGAAAAGAATTAGGAAACAACTTGCATAAGACCAGGATTTATAAAATGCAGTAGTAGGCTTTGGAACTCATGTTAAAAAGACTATTTTTCGCTGATGGCTTTCTCAAATCCACAGCTGACAAAATTTATAAATACAAAACAATAGGCCCCCTAGCAAGACACTGCAGTAACATCCGTATCTCTTCTTTCAATGGCAGCTCAGAATATTATTAATGCATATTCAAAAAAAACTTCAGAATTATAAAGGTGGGAAAAACAAATATCAGATTTGACAGAATACTTACTGTTGCTGAGCTACCAAATCAATTTGTACTTCTGGGGGAGCAAGTGCAGGTGATTCAACAAAATGAAGATTGGGATCCCTAGAATACAACACAACAGGTCAAAAATAGATGCCACGGTTTCTCATCAATATAAAAATTAACCGACAACAATCAATGTGATTTACCCAGCAAGCTTTCTGGCAAGATATAAGAAAGGCTTCTCAAAGTTGTAGTTACTCTTTGCAGAAATTTCATAGTATTGCAAGTTCTTCTTCCTGTGGAAAGTAACTTGTTTGGCCTTAACCTGACGGTTCTTCACATCAACTTTGTTTCCACAAAGAACGATTGGAATATTTTCACAGACCCTGTTGCATTCAAGAAAATATTAAAACACATAGAACCACATTGCCAAAGAGGCATCTAACAAATACATATCAAAGAACAAATACCTGCAGAGATCACGATGCCATGTTGGCACATTTTTGTAGGTCAATCTTGCAGTAACATCGAACATTATAATTGCACATTGTCCATGAATGCTGCACAATAAAAAAGCAATAGTTAAAATAAAATCCAGGAAGAACTATGGAGCATATAGGTATAGAAATAACAATTGCAAAAAGTTCAGCAGAACCTACTAAATACAGACAAAATCTTAGGACATGCAAAGCCTACAAATCCAAAAAACAAAAATGGTAAAGTACTCTATTAAGAATACCCAGCATATATACTTCAGTCTATACAACTTGCACAAGCAGTGGAACCACTGCCACACATTGAATATATTGACCAGCTACAGCACACTTATGTAGATAGCACCAGGTAATGAGAACAAGACCACATAAACTACACCCATATTCACTTATCCACATATTGACCAGCTACAGTACACTTATGTAGATAGCACCAGGTAATGAGAACAAGACCACATAAACTACACCCATATTCACTTATCCACAACTTATCATTAGTTGGGAATATGTATTCAATGCAAGAAAGCCGTATATGGATATGAATAACTGTGTAAATGAAGAAGAAATGATGCTCCAGAAATGTGATCAGTTGAAAAGAGACCAAGACTAGGAGCTCAAGGGAAAATATACCAGACACGGGGGAGTTAACTAGACAGAGACACAATTCATTACAAGGAAAATAGAAGGCAATTCAAAGTGTCGATGTTCTAGCGCCCTACGAGAATCAAATAATTGAAACAGAAATGACATTTAAACCAACCAATCAATATTACATACTTTTATAAGGCTTTGAAATAACACTGTTGGGAAACACAAACACTGCTGAATTCTACAGTCCTATAAGGTTTTAACTCTTACTACATTGAAATAAGCAGCAGCATGTATGTAGAATATTTGAAAACTAGTGCAAAGGAAGATCACACTTCACAAGATTGTATAAAGCCGACCATAAAGCTTTCCTAAAACTCACTAGTAGCCGTCACGAAGACCACCGAATTTCTCTTGCCCTGCTGTATCCCAGCAATAGAAACGAATTTTTCCACAGTTTGTGAAGAAGTCTAGTGGGTGTACCTCCACACCAATGGTAGCTGTTTGAGTACAGATAGTCAAAGGATCAACAACCACCCCTTAGATTTTACTCATGAATAACAAAATCATGAAGAAGACAGTAATAAACTAAACAAACAACTAGGACAGCACTCACGTTCATATTTCTTCTCAAATTCTCCAGTGAGATGCCTCTTCACAAAAGTAGTCTTACCTGTATGCAAAGAAACCTAGTAAGAATGCTTAATGATGTATTTTTAAGCAACTTCCGAACATGAATATAAGATAGCAATTTTTACCCAAACTAAAAACAGAACTTTCAAATTCTAAGATTCACCTAAACGTCCTAAATTTTTGGTTTGTTCTTGGAGTTAAAATCAAAAGACACTAGCACATTTTGTTGAAATACAAACATAACTAACTAAAGTAGCAGAAACTAATATAAAAACAAAAATAAATAAGGAAATGTGAATCATTGAATACCAGTCCCTCCATCACCAACAATCACAAGCTTAAAGCTGGGGTAATCAACAGTCTGCTGGTTTGGTAGAGCCTGTTATCGTAAACAAACAGCAAAGGAGAGGAAACAAAAATTGTGAGATAGAGAGCAAATCGAAGTGTACAGAAACACATGAAACTAAAGCAAAACAAAAGAAAAAAACACATCAATCTACAATAATGATTTGATAAAAAAAAAATAAAGTGTTCTAATTGTCAGCTGTATTTGAATAACACTAAGCAAGCTACGTTTTTTCTTCCATCTTTTCTCCGATAGCTAGCACAAAACAAAGTCACATTTACAGCTCAAGCACATTCTTATGCTTATACCTTCTTCGGCAAAGTTGATTAACTAGGTTTTATAATTCTAGCTACGAATTGAAACCTAAATCCTTAAAAAAACAGTCTTTACACATACAAATAAGATAATTGAACGTCTAACCCTATATAAATTATATTTTAAAAAACAGTAAAGATAGCAAACATTGTTGAATAACAACAAGAAAGCTCTTTCTTTTCTATATCTTTTCCTTCATCAACAAGCACAAACCAAATTCACAGTTCCAGCACATTCATATGACCATATCTTCGTATGTAAACATTCTACAATTTTTTTTAATTAGATTTTCATAATTCTAGTTATGATTGAAACCAAAATCTTAAAAAATAAAGTATATATACAAACAAGCAAGGAAAGTGAACATCTAACCCTAGATAAAAATTACATTCATAAAAAATAAAAAAATCAGTAAAAATAGCAAACGAGATCGGGAAATTTAAAGCTTAATAGAATAAAATCATCGGTAAAAATGAAAGAAAAAAATAGCAGAAAATTAGAAAGTAGATGAGATTTACCATTGGAGATTATTCAGATGGAGAGGAGCGGGCGGCGAAGGGAGGGTTTATAACGAAGAAGAGCGGAAAACTACTTTAAGTAGACGCGACTTTAAAATTTCACGCACGATTATACTTATAATATTCTAGCTGAAATACCCAAAAAGCCCCTCAGTTTGAATTTCAAATTGGAATTTCTGGCTTCTGTCCACACACACCTCTTTTTTCTTTCTTTGGGTTTTTATGTCACGTCCCTTTCAAGGGCTTATTAATTCGTATCATCAGGCTTAGATGTTGGGCTTACGGTAGCTATTATCTTCTTGTTGGGCTTTCCAATATAGTGTGAAGCCCATCAAGAAATGATAAGGACTGAAAGATACGGATTTGCGTTTTTTTTTTCTTTTTGAACGCCCGAGGGCGGAACCCCATGAACGGGGAGAGAACAACCCCATGAGCGGGGAGAGATCAACCCTAGAAGGGAGCCAACTTTTTTTTTCCTGAATAGATCAAGTCCAAGCAAAACAATGTCAGATAAAACCAACTATAGTGTAGAACACCAAAAATTCAATACATACTGAATATTTTTTGCATTTATTATAGATTTTTAGACATGTGTTACATTCTATGTAACATGTGTTCTCTTTTGGTTAACACATGTCCTAAGGCATTTAACACATGTTTACGCAACCGGTGTTACAAAATCGCAACGCTTGTTCGCTCCAAAAAAATCTGGGCCTATCCAGGAACATTAATGCCCATGTGAGCTTAATTGTCCCCGTATGACCCAAGAAAGGCGACTGGCATTGAACCAGAGTACACCAATGATATTACTCCACATGAAACCCAGAATTAGTCCAAGCTTGTATATTTAGGATGGAAAATTAAGGAAATTATCCCTAAAAATTGAAAATTGTCACAACTCAAACTTTATAAAGAGATGAAAAGACTAAAATATATTATAGGTAAAACATATGGAGTACAAATGCAATCTAAATCCATTATCAATGCATCTATCAAAATATTGAACAGCTATACAACTGCAAACATTAAAAAAAAACTACATTGTCTATTAGATAGTGATCTGTAAACATAACTTTTCAGTAAAATATTAGCAAGTATTTGCCCTTATCGATCTAGTGCAGTTTGATATGCTCCTGAATTCAGATTTTGCTGCTTCCATATGGTTGTTTTACAACTGAACGTGCAATTATTGTTACATCTCAATTGATCATATATCATCACACCCAATATTAATGTGGAATTGTGTGTCCAAAAGAAGATATCCAAGCTACCTCCAGCACATTAGCAGCTTCTTCTGAACAAAAGACCACTGTGTATAAAGTTGATAACCGACCAAGCTGGGGTACCATTTATTTACAACGGAAATGTATGATAAAATGTTACTTAATTACTCCAAAAATATCACATAAAAATGAGATTTAAAGACGAGAGAATATACCCCTTTATATACACTTTGAGTTATGTACATCATCAAATGAGTTAACACCAAAGGCACATTCCTAGGAAGAGAAAAGTAACATCTCACGAGGCACGAGTTCGATGCCACTAACCATCATAATAGCCTGGATGTCATTAGATATCTATAGAACCACCAGCAGCAATCTTTGTGATCTACAAAGTAATGCTGCTGCAAATGCTGAACTGCAGAAATATAAGGTCAGCGTCACCATTTGTGAATCAGAATATTGATGCACAACAACAACAACAACAACAACAACAACACAACATCGAAAAGGGAAACAGTGATTGCAAGAATTTGTTCCTCAAGAGGGCAGCAACTCCCCCCCCCTCCCCCCCCCCCCCATTATTTTAGAACCCCTGTATAGAAGAGAAACAAAATTTCACATTTATAGTAATAAAATAAGAGAGAAGAATTACACGCGAGACAGAAACACTTCTATGAATCTGCCTATGTATTTCGGAAGTATATAAAATTAGTACCTTCGATAAAGTATAGCATTCCTTGCCAGACCTTTTCCATGCTAGGAACTATTTGTGCATTGTGCAATCCCGATTATGAGTCTCCCACCAACATACCAAGCTATCATTATCCAATTCAGGTAGAGATAAGTCCCAACCTCAAGGAAACTGATCCATATAACTGAAAGCTGAATAATGTTCTCCGGCAAGAGATACACTTGCAAATGATTTGAGGTAATTGATTCCTTTTTCTTTTCATTTATTTTCTTTCCTTTTTAATTATGTCTCTTGCTTCTAAAAATACAAAATAACTTCATAAAATCACCACGTATAACTACGTGGATGAAACATGAATAAACTGGTGCAAGATAAATCATATTCTTCTACATGTGCTAAGCATCAGTGCTGCTTTGCAATTAGCAGCAAGTCTACTTTGTGTCATCTAAGCAGAGAAGAAAGGAAAGAAATATGCATACCAAAGATCAGGAAAGGAAAAGAGAAAGAAATCACTCCAAGAATACAAAATGGGAAATGGAAGCATTCCTCATCAACTCAGTTTCACCAGTTTCCAGTAATAGTATAGAGTAAAAAGAAGCAGAAATACTGCATCATTGAAGTGAGGCCACGAAAAACGGAAAGAGAAACAAAGAAAGTAGGCACTTGACAACTCAATGATATGAAATGGAAAACAGGAAATATATTTATAAATAAATGGAATTAAAACAAAGATCGGAGAGAAAACCTTTGTAGTTCATGTGGCACAATATACGATTGGGGCAGCAGAACTTGAGTCCTGCAGGGAATATCCATCACACTTGCAGCCCAAAAACAAGTTTGAGACTAATAGGTAGCAGAAACCAAAGAATGCAGTAACCTGATCATCATGAGCTAAGTTGATGCTGATGTTGCCCACCATCTACTTCAAGAGAAAGGTGGCAAACCCAACATCACCTTCAGCATTTGGAATCAAGAGATACCAATCCTCCAAATGGGCCCTTGGAAAGGCAGGTGAAGCATCAATAGTATCCTCAGGTAGAGGTTTGTTGGATGCTGCAACCAATATGGAGGAAAGTAAGCTAAATTTAATAATGATCCAACAAAGATATGAACATAAAATTGTTCAACAACGATATGAACAGTGCAACTCTATGGAAGTAAGATCCATTATGTTAGAAATCCAAATTATTCTAGAGAAGATATCTAAATGGATTCTGTCTTAGAAGTTCACTGCCATCATGATAAAATCTGAACTAAGAATCACATTGCAACCAATGCATACGGATCCCCAAAAGAAATAGGAAGGAATATTTCAAAAAGAAAATGGAGCAACAAAACAGCTATATCATTCTAGATGTCATTTTTTTTTGGTAGGAACAGATAAAAATATATTAAAAATTAGAGTTCGGGATTACATAATGGAAACTAACAAAAGAGATTGTATCATTCTAGATGTCATTATTACAACTATTTCAAGCTAACAAGATAAACTTTTGTAACTTTGAATAGAAAGCTATGGTCATCTTGCTTCTTACAGTGTTCAGGGTTATTACCAAAAATGCAGAAGATATTCTACATAAGAGAGGAAGAGGATTAGATTAAAGATATGTCTAATTTTTGTCATCTAGTAGGAATGCTCGTGGCACTAGATATTAAGTTCCTTAACTCCATCAAATGCTCATCAGTTGATATATGAAGGGAAATGCGAAGGTTCGAAATCAATGTTTCCTGTTCCCAACTTAAAGGTCCCGATGCATGCAATGCCTCCAGGGTACAACGGTAAGCATGCAACTCTAACCTATGGATTTCTGCCGCCAACTCCTCTTCATCAGGGACTAAACAGTACATCTGACAAGTTGAATCGGCATCACTGGAGTGAACTTCAGCACCTTCATTAGGACATCCTACAATTCTAGAAGGCCATTCCCAGGGATTGATATCCACGCTACAGCTACCAATGGAGCTTGTATCATCATCAGCATCATGTTCTAATGTTCTCATACATGAAGTCCTCACAGCATCACTCATTCTTGTCCTCTCATTCATTTCAGAGAAGTGTGCCATTCCATTACCTAAAGGAGAATATATCTCTTTTTGTCCCACAAACTTCCTAGTATAAACATAATTGTCTATCTTCTCAGGCAAGGAGGAGAGATCTACAGGAGCCGCTCGTTGGCATCTACCGTCCTTTTCAATTGCCCTGAATTTTTTAAGACCTTCATGTTCTGTAGCTTGAGAATAGCAATAGGGTCGAGCTCTTTTCAGAGTTCTAGGAGAAACTATGCACGATTCCTGAAAATTTGTGTTGTTTTGGTTACCGAAATAGTCTTTTTCTTCTCGTGAATCTATTTTTGCTTTTCTTCCTTCAACTCGGGAACTGGATGTCTGATTGTAGATTATAGAAGATCGTTCATTATATTTCTGATCATCAGAATTCCCTGAACCCTGCATTAAAAGAAATGTTGAAGGGGAAATTAACAGAAAAGTCAAGGTAGAAGGACATTGCTTTTAGCTACCATATAGCATGCAAGAAAGATAAAAGTATATGGCAACTGCCTGCCAAACATCATCAGATCGTACTACAATGTTCATGTGATACCCAAGTAAATATAATAGTAGACACTAAAGTTCAATATATAAAAAATTGGGATTTGAGAAAGTACCTTTCCAACCAAGATCCATACTCTATTTATCCAAGATTGCCTAAGACGAATATTAATCTTAGAGAGCCTGAATTCATTTGAGTGTCCGACCAGCCTAACCATAAAATGGTTCCCCCTTAAAACCTTAGTCACTGTGGCCATCCTCCATGAGTACCCATGCAATACCTCAACAACATCACCAGGAAACCAGTTTTCAAAAATTTGTACAGGGGAAGGACAAGGCCTAATTGAGTTCCTAGATACCCTTTCCACTGCAGGCTCACCTGCAGCAGTGATACTGTAACTAACAGTGTAATTGTGCCCATTGCCACATATTACTTCCGCACAGCGCCAGGAGCCTTCTGGTACCTCTTGTTTGCTCAAGACTTCAACTTTACTTCCTTTCTTGAATCTCATGATTCTTTCAGCTTCGCAACAAATTCTGAACTACAGAGACCAATAAATTCCAAGGAAAGAAGTTAAAATAGAGAAACAAGACGATATTTGATAAATAATAACAAAATTAAAATAAGCAATGAGTTTAAGAGCATTATAATCACTAAATCCACTGATTTCGTGATACTCGCTCCAAAGGCAACCTTACTGTAAATGAAGTAATAGGCACATAAATAAACATACATATTTGCCTGCATAAACAACTATGAGGCTACTTATGTTAAATATCTCGTACAAACACATAAGTTCATAAAGCGCTATCCGTAACTATCTCTTAGAAAATCAGGTAGCACGAACAAGCAGATTCAACACAATTTAACATGCACAACCTATTCCCAATCAGAGGACTAACATATAAATAACAATTATACCGGAAAGGCAAGGCCAGATAATCCAAAAGCACCAACTAGGTAAAACACATTATTCAAAAATTATTGAATTATAGTATTCAACAACAGTAAAAAGGAATCAGCAAAAATTCCAATCAGATCCTCGTATATAGAGATACATGAACGTATATTTAGCGCCAACGACATTGTCATTGTGAATCTATAGCCATTAACACACAAATAAAGTTAAACTGTATGATTTTTTTTACTGATCAAATCAATCGAACACTAAAAACCCAGTATTCTTCAGCAAATGCTTCAAACAACTACTCATTATTAGCAAAAACCGAAAAAAAAAAACTCTTAACAACATTCAATATACAAAAACATCGACGATTTTAACGTAAGTTTAGTAAGTAAATAAGCAAACAAGTTTCGGAAACATGAGCAGACCAAAATTTAAATCTGCAGCAAGTCAAATAAAATTCAAAAAATCAACAATAATTACTCAAAAAAATCAAACAATAATTGATAAATTTCAGATTATGAAGTTACCTGTTCTAGATTTTTTATTGAGAGAGACGATGAACGAGAGAGAGGGGGAAGGCGATGAGATAATTTGGAATTTTTGTTAATGGCTGCTTAATTTTCTCCGTTATTCTCTATTTTTGTTTCTTTTCTGTGTGTGTTTTTTTTTTTCACTTTTCATGTGTTTATCAAATAAAAAACAGGTTTTTGAATAAGTTAAAAAATATTTTTAAATAAGGTTTTTTAAACAAAGAAAGAATATTTTGTTTGGGTGTATTGTTGGCCAAGTTGCCAACTGTTCCAAGAATTGTTGCTTGTTTCGGTTACCATAGCCTCTTTTTTAATTATAATTATTATTTATTTTTATTTTTTACTTATATAATAATTTATTTATATTTTTGTTGGAATTCATACTTTATGAGAAAAAAGGTTATAAGTGAATATAATTGAGGAAATTTTTTATTAATAGATAATGATTGTTCAAGTATAATTGCCTTTTTTCTTAAAAAAAAAGTATAATTGCCTTTGAATATATAAGACGGTTTTAAAGATATCTATTATATAGTAGATAAGTGCAATTATATTTTCTTTTTTTAAAAAAAAATCATTATCTTTAAGAATTATTTTTTTTTAAAAAAAATAATATCATTAGTATATATTTGAAATAGCATGAGGGGATGGATTATGATGGATCTTGTACCCTTTAAAATGAGGCGTTTAGCCACAATGAAGTGAGCCGCAACATCGTATAACCAAATGACAAAAAAATTTAAAGAATATGTTCTTTAATAAACGAATTGATATGATCATACAAGCAGATTCTAATACTAAAAAAGTAAAATTGTTGTCACGCATAAACTGTTTGTCTTCCACATATGTCAAAGTTTCTGTCTGCAAGTTTTCAAAATACATGAAATTAGAAAGGAAGGTCATGTGAAAAATGTATTGACTAGTTAGTCAGTAATCAAACCAAATACGAATAGAAGGTTTATCCTCTATTCAAGACCATAGCATCTCTCTCTTCCTCTTCTTCTACTCACGTTTTCGCTTACCTCCGACGCAAGCCGTCTCCCTCAGTTGCTTCTAACTTTCCTAACCTCTCTCCGCTCAGTTCCTCCCTCTCGCTTATGTCCTCCCTTCTAAGCCCCTTTGATCATTTCCTCTCCCTTTCTCTCGCCATAGATCGCATCTGCCCATGGCGGAGCTAGGTAGGGGCACTTTGGTAAAATAATAGTACTAATGTGTATTTTTAATGCATGAAAATTGATAATAAAGTACTCATTATTTTTGTATTTATAAAAAATTGCTCAAATATATACGGTTCTTTAAGATAAAAAAAAAATGTATAAAAATTGCTCAAATATCCACGTCGCCCCTCTTTTAAAAAAAAAAAATTTCATCTCTCAGTTACAGTTAAAATACAAAAAATATAGTTCTGATATGGACACAGTTAAAAGTAAAAAAAAATATTTCTCTCCTCATTATAGTGATGTGACAAATTTGTACAATTTTTGTACTTTTAACTGTGTCCATATTAGAATTATCTTTTTTTGTATTTTAACTGTGTTTGAATTTTTTTTTTTTGCTTTAAATGGGATCTGTTATTGCTATAAAATATATGTGAAAATTTACATGGGCATAGTTGGCACTAGTTGAACATTAACAGCAGCATCTAACATGGATCTAACTCGGGACAATACAAAATTAATCCTATCATGCAACATTGGAAGTACAAACTGTTCATCGTGAACGAGTTGATTCCGCCACCTCCAGATACAACAACACATTTCACGAAAAATGAGAGTCCAATCCAACGAGCTAAACGTCTTCCTCCAGCCTCCATTCAAACCATTGTCTATCCATCGAACTACATCTGCTTCATTAAAGAAGGCATATTGTTGGTCCAACCGTAGAAATTTCTTCCACATAGTAGATACTGTAGGACAGTCTCGTAATGCATGTAGAATAGACTCAGTTTGTGATCCACAAACCTCACATAACGCATTATCGCGAATGCCCCAAGCATGAAGTAACTCATTTGTTTTCAACCTTTTCCATCTTGCTTGCCAAAGAAGAAGGGGATTTCGCAGCGGCCCTTTAGTCTTCCATATCCGTTCCCACCCAGCCTTATCTGTTCCCAAAGAAGGATTAAGTAACGCATAAGCAGTTTTGGAAGTGAATTTACCATCTGCTGAGAGCTTCCACCTTGCACTATCCTGTTCACTTGGATCCACAAATGCTAACTGAAGTGTATCAATGCTTGCTTGGGGGAAGAACTGACCAAGCCATACAGTATCCCACCCCATACTCTCATGCCAATAGTCAGCAACTCGGGCCTCCTTGTCCTCGTCCGGTATATGACAAATAGCCTCTTCCTCAAGTTTTAACCCTGCTAACCATGTATCCGTCCAAAACCTCACATTCTGGCCGTGCCCAACAGACCATTCTAGCCCATGCTTTAAATGTTTGAACCCATCCACGAGACTCCGCCACACATGGGACGCTCCTGCCTTCACCTTGCCGCCAACTAACTCGCCCGGCTTTCCCATATTTCGTCGTTAAGACCCTGGGACCCAAAGAGCCGAATCATCGGTAAGCATCCTCCATGCTTGTTTTGCTAAAGCTGTCGTATTGAGATCACGCATTTTCTTAAAACCCAGCCCACCATCTTGCTTTGCTCTACAAATCTTATTCCAAGACAAGGTATGAAGCTTTTTATGATCATCGTCTTCACCCCAAAAAAACCTTCGATTCGCTCGCTCTAACTGATCCAGAGTACCTTGCGGAAGCCGTGATGTTTGCATTGCATAACTAGCCAACGTTGAAGACACAGACTGAATAAGAATGACTCGTGACCCCATGGATAATGTTCTATGTTTCCACCCGCTTAAACGTTTCCCCATGAATTTTTTTTTTTTTTTAAGGAGGGGCGACGTGGACTTAACCAAGACCAAGTGGACCAGGGCCCTACCCTTGGCCCTGGTCCATATCAGATATTTCCTTTAGATAGAGCATATCAAAACTGTGTGGAAAGCATGCTCCACGCTACTTTCATTATGGAAAAAGTTTAAAGGTATACATCATAAATTTATGGCTAGTGATATTGTCAAGGCAGATTTCCTTCTTGCAAGGCAATTTTCTTTTAAATGACCAAACTACCATTTTGATCAACGTTAAACTCTCTCAATTAATTTATCTCTCAAATATTTTCTTTCCAAAAATCAGCCCATGATCTCTCCATTGTTTTCTTTCCTATGTTTTTGATTATCTTCTCTACTCACTTCATGTTTGAAAAAAATAGCAATGTATAAGTATGATAAAAATATTAAAGTAAAAGAAGAATTTATAGTGTGTGTTTGGTTTTTATTTTTTATTTTTTGTGAGTATAAGAGAGAAAATTAGAGATTGAGTGGGCATAAATTAGGGAAGAAAATATTATAGAGATAGTGTGCTTATTTTTTAGAAAAGTGAGAAAATTAGATATTAAATGTGAATAGATTAAGGTAGAAAATATTAGAGAAAAATTAATTGAGAGATTAATATTCATTAAAAGGGTAACTTAGTCATTTAAAGACAAATTACCTTGACAGGAGAAAATCTACCTTGACAATATCATTAGCCTAAATTTATTGTCAAACATTCCTTTCATTTCTATCCGTTGTTAATGCAAATGTGAAATCTCCTATATTTGTTTTCTTTTATTCAATATGAGACTCAAAATTACGTTTCCCCCCCTAACATTTTGTGTCTGAATTAGTTCTTTAATATCAGGAATCAGAAAAAATAAGAAACACTAAAATGTTTGTTCCATTCTTTTATGCGAGAAAGTGATTTGAACCAGTTTGTAAGTAATTTATGATTTGATTTGATAATTATCTTATAAACTAAATGAGTGATACATAATGTAAATTTTTTTTGCTCATCTAAAATATGAGACGGGCTTCAAAATAAAGTACAACTCATTTTAGCTCATTGAATTGACTCAATATATCAACGGTAACGGTAAGGCGAGGATAACGACTCTGGCAAATAAAAAGAAGAAGAAACTAAAATATTCTAATAGTTTTCTTAACTCCTCTCGAGATGGGGTTTAATCTTCATGACAAGTTTGTTCTTTAAGAGATTATATATTGATAATAAGACGGACAAATTTATGACAGCTAAATTAGTTTTTTAATTCTTTTTCTAAAATAAGGGAGGAAAATTAAAAATTCATAATAGCTTGACTTCGAATCTTTTACTACATTAATAAACTAATCACACAGAGAATAATGTAATTAGTTCAAATCTCTAAATGGGTTGGATTTGCAACTAAGACGTTTTTCGTTTAATTTATTTAATTAAAGTAAATAAATAAGGGCTTAAAGATATGAGATGACATAGCAGAATGCGTTTTTTTTTCCTTTTTTCCGAAGGACACCCACCAAAAGAAAAAAAAAAAAGAGGAAACAAAAGCTAGCAGCCAATGATTGTCACAAACAAAAAGACGCAAAGACAATAGAAACAGTGAAAAGGGTCCCATTTAGAGATAGCAACGACGTTTTCCAAATAAAGCCAACCCCATGGCATGTCCCAACCCGGCAATGCTCATCGTCACATCATTATCTACAAATATTAGGAGACGAAAAATACTAATACTATTTTCAATCATTATCTTACAAGAAATAACTACTCTTCTACTAAAAATACAATGACCGTGGTGCTGAAGATAACTATTCTCGAGAAATAGTTATTATCCATCTTACATTTAGCCGTCTGATCCAATTTATCCAACGAGACTAAACATGAAATCAACATATACTAAAAAGACATGTATCACCCTTCTAACTTTAGTCTAAAAATAGGGGGAATCGTCCGTCAACTAATGTCTCATTTTTTGTCCCAACCACTAAGAATTTGCCACGAATATCCTTCCAATTCCACTTTTTCATCGGTCATTGTGAATGGTTGAAAGAGGAATGTGAACACCAGTTGAGACGTGCATTTTTTGCCAAACAATAGAGCAGCCAAAACGGAAACAAAAACACATAAACACGATCTTAATTTTTCTCCTTTGAAAAGATCAAATATCCATAATTTGGTTCTCCAGAACCTATGACTTAGTAAGGAATTACTCTAAAATGATCTTTAGATAATTGAAATGGTAGAAAACATCTTCTCCTCTATTCAAACACTGTGAAGCCCATCAGTGTCAACAGGCTTAGACATCAACCAAAGAATAAGAAAACAAGCAGCCAACAACACCGGAATAAGATGAATTGCTTTCTCGCCTGAAGATTTCACCGGAGTTTCCTTCTTTAGACCATCAAGACTGGGATTATAAACCGGCAAATCATCGGTGATCAACGCCCCCGGAGAGCCCTTTGCTGCTGCTCCGTCCAAGTACTCATTAGAGGACCGTGCGAAACTCGTCGATCTGTACATCGTGCAATTCTTGCACAGTTTCAAGATATCACAAACAAGAAAAAGAAGAGTCCTATTTAATGGAATTCTGAAACTTCAAAGATACGTTTTCTGGGCTCGAGAAATGTGCAGAAGTTTTGAAAGTTGAGAAATTTACTTTACTTAGATAACTATCAAGAGGAAATAAACATGCATTGCATATGAGCTTCTTTGACTTTTAATGCAGAAGAAATTACTTTGAGAAGCAAGGAATTCATGTGATTTGATACTTCTAAAAATGTGTAACATGATATCCTTAATAAAGTAGAACATGAATTAAGTTTTCAGGAAAGCCAAAAAGAAAATTTCTAGGAGCATTTTTTTGCTAAAAGCAGATATTCTAAAAATAGCAAACATGATGAATGAAAGCAAACTGTAACAGGCATCACTCTTCATATGATCAAAACAAATTTATGGGCATTTTTTATGCCACCCCATATACTTCTTATGTAGTAGCCTTGTACATTTGGTTTGATTTGCAAACCAAAAAGTTTTCTACCTTGCTAAAAAGCATCAATTTCGAACATCATATTTCCTCTCTGAAACAGAAGACTAATCAATTTCGAACATCATATTTCCTCTCTGAAACAGAAGACTAATTCAAATACATCAATCACTTGTTTACTATTGCCGGATCTTCATTTAACCTCCTATCCCCCTCCCCTCCAACCCCGAAAGAAAAACCGACAAGGAGACGACAAAAAAACTGTGTTAAAAGCAACAGAATCCTCTGCTCTAAAATACAAGATCCATAATGGACAACAATTTAGAAGCCGCCACATCTTCAAAACAAGCGCAAAAAATATCAGAGAAAACATGTAGTGACGCTAGGACTCGGCAAGCATACATACATCCCACTTCAGGCATCATAATACAGGAAGATCATAGTTTTTAAAGAGGCGCTGACTATGAGTACAAACTACCAGCACCACATTGGAATGCCACAGAGAAATTGCCTGATTCAGCTGCAAAACCTTCAAAAAGATCAATCACATCTATGTGAGAAAACTTTCACCCATCAACTAGGTCTTGGGAATCAACATATTATCAATTACATTAATTGTAAATTAAAATAATGAAATAGATTTAGATTTAGATAAGATAACTACAACAACAACAACAATAGCATAACCCATTAAGTCCCCAATAATTGGGGGTATGGGCGGGGATGGACGGGATACAGACCTAACCTTTGTCAAACAAAGTGGCTGATCCCAGATTTAGATAAGATAACTGCCAACAAAAAATGCACGCTACTTTCATATTGAAATTTGAATTGGTCATCACATTAGAAAAGCACGAAGTACAGAACAGTGAGTAAATTAGTACAAATCAAAATGGTCGGCCACCAATACGGGAAGTGTAATATCAGATGCCCCCAACAAAATTTTATTTATATACAATTATTTAAAAGCAGTTTCTGTTTTAAGGGAAGTTTCAAGCATCCACACATTCTTTAAAATTCAGAAAGTGGGAGCATTTAATTTTCTTACAAGTGAATTGTTTTTAAATCTTGGTGGCATGTTTGTCTACATCGTTTGCAAAAGCTTACAGCGTATTTTGTTCTAATAGCATATGTACTATCTCATAGGTGATGGAAACGAGATTGAACATCTATCATCTTCAAAATTTTCCAATGCCACTGTACACATGATCAAAGAGCCACGTGCAAATCAAAGAGTGTTACAAGACTATCAGCACCGGATATTAACTATTAAGTACATAGCAATATGCTTCATAGCTTGAAATGGTATTTAAAGTTCACAGTCATATCATTGTGTTCTACAATAAAAAGTGGATAATGCTTTCTTAAACAGGTTGATAACAAAGTAAATGCAAAATTTTCACCTGTGCATTTCTTGAGTAGCACATCTTCTCATTCTATGTTAAATTTGTTTGTGAGAGGCGGAAGCAGATGCCCAGAGGACTGTCTTAGCTCACACCCGAACTCAACCTCCATTAGCCGATGGTTTTCTTTAGAGCGGACCATTGAGAAATTGATGATCATATCATCCCCATGACTAACACTTAAAGGAGGCTTTAAGAGGAACACCTAGTACAAAATAAGAGGTGAAAAGAAAAATAAACAACACAGCCAGTATCTGAACAGGGGAATTTCAGTTATGGTTCTGTTCTAGTGGCACGGTATATCAGTAACAACCAGTTAAAGAACAAAACAGTAGACAAAGACATAAGATGAAAAAGGAAACTGTTCAAATGATGATAATATCTTCATTAATCCGGAAGATCCCAGTGGAAGGAAACTTTTAGAGTTCAAGGATCATCAAGCATAAGCCTTAGCACTGTTATCTCATATATATATATATATATATATATATATATATATATACACACACTATCTCAAAAAAATATGTCAAACCATTGACCAAGTTCCCACTTGTTATGCCGATGAAAGTTTAAGGAGTGTATCACAGTAAAAAATTGTTATGCCAATCACCTTGTTCATGCCAAATTAAATAGCCAACCATTATCTTAAATCTGCTATTATCTTGTAACTGCTGTTGAGAACTCGTATTACTGTATTTTTCTCACCCACGAGACTTCAAAATCCACACCGTTGCATAGAAATAGTACCCAAAGTGTATATTACCACTTTTGAGTAGTTAAATTGTGGTCATGGTGGCGCGGCGGCGGATGGCGGTGGCGGATACCGCAGCCTCTGCCATATTAAACCCGTGGCGTGGCGGATTTGGTGTGGCGGTTATGGTGGCCGCTTTTTCCATGGTAGATATGGCTTAAATGATGGGTTTTGGGCCTAAACTAGAGATGGGCTTGGGCTAATTCCCCAGTCCAATTTTGTAAAAGTTTAAAAATAAATAAAATTTACTACCCTAAAAAACATATCGTTTCTTTGCGCCTAAAAAACAGAGTCACGTACTATCTTTCTCTTCTTCCTCCGGTCAAGTCTACCCTATGGCAACCCACCCTCGGTCAAGTCTATGTTGTGTTGTGTGTTAAGTTGTGTTTGACTTAGATTGTTTTCTATTTTTTGTTGGTATGATCTTACTTGGAAGCTGGAACGTTAACTTGATTATTTTCTATTTCAGATGAGCTTATGTTACGAGTTTTATGGTGTTTGGTTTGTGATATTGTTATCTTTGATTTTTTTTGTTAATGTAGTTTATTATTCTTGATTTAGTTTATTGTATATTGTTATATTAATATAGTTCTGCAGGTGTGTGTGTGTGTGTGTGTGTGTGTGTGTGTGTGTGTATATTAATATAGTTCTGCAGGTGGGTGGGTGTGTGTGTGTGTGTGTGTGTGTGTGTGTGTGTGTGTGTGTGTGTATATATATATATATATATATATATATATATATATATATATATATATATATATTATAGTGGCCACCATACATAACCCGCTACACAATCCGCTGTTTTTCTATGGCGGGTTTTTGTCTTCCCGCCGTAAACCGCCATCCGCCATTGATAACACTGCTACAGAGACATCTAACCTCTCAGCACTCTACTATAATGCAAACAAGTGAATATCTCAAACTTTTAGAAGATAGTTAATAACCAAAATTATCTTCCAAAGCAGATTTAACTTCATTCTATGCTGTGGTAATTGGTATTCCTTGAAGACGGCATTAGAGCTTTAGCAACATGTATATATCAAACAACAATATCCAAGTCTGGAAAAGCAAAAACAGAAAAACAGAAAAAGTCAGTGACATATTATCAACCTGCTGGCCCCAATGGGTACAAAACTCTTGACTTGGTTCAGTTGTCAACTCAATCTCCTTTTTGGCTGGATTCTGAGCATTTCCCTGGGGCAGATTGAAAAAACAGAACCTTCTTATCAAATTTAAGTTTATAGAAGAGCAAAACTTAGAAACAATCAAGTAAAGCTAACCCGAAAATGGACATCAAACCATCCAGCATATCCACAGAACCTAGTGTCTTCAGAGATAATTGAAGATGAAACAGATGCACGGACATTGAGTATATCATGTACTGTTGCTGTTAAACAATCTATTTCCTTAATAACTGCAGGTGCGCCTATAATTTGATTAGGATTAAGGTTGCTCCAAAGTGATGTCTGCAAAAATCAATACCATGACCTTAAGAAAGTAAACCCCGAGGAAATTAAGAGCATAATGTAAAAGCACATTGCAGCATGTTCAGTCTGCAACTACAGTACCACCATGAAACAGTAATTGTCTTATGATTTCCAGGTTAGTTTCTCTGGTTATCTAACTAAATCAATCCCTAAGCAGCCATAGAATAAATGATTATGCAAGATGATATATTTCTAGCAATGAGTAAGGTGATCTTTCAGCGACAGTTTTTAGGGGTCAAAGGAAACACAAATAGACTCTCAGTAAACAGAAAGAACAACTAGTACAGCACCGACTACCATTAGTTACTGCTCTCAGAACCCGAAAAGTTCACAGAAAGGATCCAGGACCAGGATCACAAGATATAGTTTTGGAAAGTAAACAGTATCCAAATCCTTCAAAATTGAAACAACCACCACTTTGCTTCACCAAAGACGGCCAGAAACCACAATAATAAAACAAGGTAACATGGACAAAGAGAAACATATTTCATTATATTACACTTTCAAGTAAACATATAAGGAAAATAACAAAGTAGGATCTAGAGAAAATAACTTTCACGAAAACATGAACACATGCACATTGTGTAAGATACTGTAAGGCCCAGAATCAGTAAATGATTCTCTCTTGCCCCTATAATCCATTCAAACGGATTGCACTAATCCAGCGGATTGGGTTGCACAACAACTTGAAACATGGATGTGTAAGCTTAAAGGAGAAACCACGATGTTAGTACAAATTAATGACTTAAAACAGGAGTCTTATTGTCATAATAAAGTTGGCAGGGCAGCATTGTATAGCGCGAAGATAAAGAAGAAACAGATGATCTAGGAAGCAACAGGGCGGACATTTTAGTCTTAGGCTGCAAACGTCGTGCATAGAAGGGTTATTTGCAATAAAGTTAGGTCAAAGGAAAAAGGGGAGGGCTCCAAGGCACGCTTCCATAATGAGCACCAAACAAGATGGATTCTCTCCGAGGCAGGCAAAATTACTAAACGTATGAAGACATAAATAAATTAGAGTTCTTGGTACTTAAATTGGGATTAGATTAAGGCTTCCCATTATAATGAAGCAGAAAATCAATTGGACGTTGTTTGCAGCATGCCATCAATTTCCCACAATAAATCCTAGTACTCTGAACTCTATATCTAACTGCAGGAGCATATATGCACATCATGTGTGAATACAGGCATTATAATGCTCAGCCAGATTTGATGAAAATTACTACTTCAATGGATCTTTCTCAACTTGGAGTAACAAGATGGGAAATCCAAGCTAGGTTAACACTTAACACGCTTCCTACCAAAAAAGTTCTTAATCAAGCAAAATATGAAAAATCAGGAAAGTCTACATTTCAAGACGCGAGTTTCCCTCATGAGTTTATCAACTCTCACATGCAAAATATGTTCAGCTTTACATTAATAGAAATATCAACAATATATAAACAGAACTGCACTGATCTGGGAGAACATGTGAACAAGCATAAGATATTTCAAAACATTAAAATCAAAATTTCATGATTCTATTGCAGCCACCTGTAAATAGTATCTTTTCTGTTCAGCTGAGAAGGGCTTTGTAAGAACATTCATATCAACACCATAATAAGCTTTAGTCTCATCAACAAAATTATACCAATCATCCATGACTCTTTCATAATCATTTATCTTCAGATCAGCTGTTTTGGTCCTAATAGGTGCCACCCACATGCGAGCGTGGCTTGGATACCTGCAATATGACAGTTTGGGATGTCAACCAAGATGCATATTGCATTTCCATTATAGTACAAGATCATCTCATAGTTTAAGTTCTGTTAAGAAATCATGGTTCACAGTCGATTAAGGAAAAAATCTAGAACTAGATGTTGCTTAAGTAGGTAGTTCTTAATAGTAAAACTCTTCCACAACTAGCTATATCAAATAGGGATTTCCCTTCATTTGGTTTCCAGATTTCAGAAGTATTTGAACTATAGCATTAGATATCCTATGATAGCACCTCAATGTGGAAGCTCAAAATATGTCGGCGCGAGCAGCCCATACCAACATTTAAGGAAAAACATTCAAACACAAACAGTAATGGATGTATCCAGCTATGCTCTAAAATCTTCAGTCATACAATTTTATCCAGTTTATGTATAAGCCAATGGAGAAACCATCAAATGAACAGATTAGACATTTGAAAGATGATAAAATAGGTGCACTTGGTAGATACTCTCACCTTTCATTCTCAAAATCATAATATAGTAATTTTTAAAACTAAAAGTACAATCCCGTAATGTAATAAACGAATGAGAAAAGGTTTCTAAATAATAAAAATCTTTCTTAAATTATATAGATATCTTGTATGGAGTTCCTTAACAAAAGAAAGGAACCAGAAAGTGCAAAGAAAAATTATGGAAAAGAGAGAAATTAGCAGCCGGATAATCAAGAACTCACATAATCCCATCTGGCTTCAACCAGCGGTCACGGGCACAGATCACAGAGTCAAACATGGATTCACGGAGGAGAAAATATCCCATCCATTCTGATATAATTATGTCAACTGAAAAATGATAGATATGTTAGATAAGACCCAAAATCTAAACAGCCTTATAATATTGAGGAGCAATTCATTACAAGAAAGTTACTTTATTTATATAAGGTGAATAAACACATAGAGGGAGAGGGAGAAAGAATGAAACGAACAACCTTTCTCAGGCAAAGTAATATCTTCTATTGATCCCTCAATCACTTCAACCACATCTTGCAGTTTGTTAGCCTTAACAAGTTCCCTTGCGTGTTCCGCCATCTTTGTAGCTTCTACAGCATAGACTTTCCTTGCACCTGCTTGAGCTGACCATATTGCTAAAATGCCACTTCCTGTTCCTACGTCCAGAACAGTCTACTCCATGGATTCACCATTTTAGTCATTGCCTTTATCACAAGTCCCAATTGAAACAATACTAGTAATAAATAGTGCTGGTGGTAATGATAAAAAAAAGGGAAATTACACTACTCTCTCCGTCCCATTTTAGTTGTCCAAATTCTCACTTTTTCTTGTCCCACGAGAATACCAATGATACTTTTACTTGACATTTCCACATTTTCCCTTCTTAATGTTACTAAGTATGTTCCATATTACTTGCCACATTTCACTTTTTATCTAATCAAATTACTTGACATGTTTTAGAATTTGATAAACATTTGTGTTCCAATCATTTCCTTGATGTTTATAAAAAGTGGAAATGTGTCAAGTAATATGGAAGGGAAGTAATAGCAACAACAGTAATCAGTAAGTCCACATTCCCCCAGAAAAAACGAAAATTAAATTCTGGAATTATATGCCAATGAACCATTTTCCCCGACTATTCCTATACAAATTTCAAACATTATTTTATTATCAAACACTCAAACTCTACTCCCTACCTTCTTCAATAAGTCGTTTAGGACATGTAGTGAGAAGTAAGGAAGAAAAAAAATAAGATATTTTTTAATCAAAATATCAATATTAATCTGTTAAATAAAATTAGTGGTATACAATACAGATTAATATTGATGCTTTGACTAATAAAATACCTTGCTTTTTTGCTTACTTAATTTTAGCTACGTGTACCAAAGGACTTAATATTAAGGAAGGGAGTTAGTACTAGTAACAAAAAGTAGGGTTTGAAGAGTTAACCTTTCCTTGGAAGTGATGTTTATTCTCAAAAACAGCATTGAAGTAAGCATCCATACGAACACGGTCAGAAAGCATGTCTTTCTGGTGGTAAAGAAAGGCATAGCTACAGAAATAGTTGGCGTAATCAACAGCCTTGTCGACGACGGGAACGACACCGCCGCCGCCGAGTGAGCTAGAGGCGCGACTGTTTCCGGCAACTCCGTTTGCTGAACTTCCCATGACTGCACTGACGCCGACCTGTGTAGTTTGCAGTGGCGGGCTCAGTGCGTCAAGAAGGAAAAGAGTTTTGAGTTTTAGGGCTCCTTTAGTATATATAGGCTGTACTGGGAGGGAAGTATAATAAATATTCATTATTCTTTTTTTCTTTCCTTTTGGTGAAGTATGTTTGGACCGACTTTTAGCCTTTATTTGGTAGGAATGTAAAATAGAGGGAAATAAATATGGATGTATTTGAGTAAGGGTATGGGTAATGGGTAATGGTACGTGGTTAAGATTTACTAATTGACTAAATTGTGGGCAACATTTTAAATAATTAATTGAATTTTTTATGTCAATAGGGGTGAATAGTATTTAATTTAAGTTTTTAATTAATTTTACTCAGAAATTGATCATTTTCTGTTTGAGTACAAAATCTTACTTGATATGAAGTCTTGGACTTTTGGAGGGGGGTGAGAAGTAAATATGGAAGGTCTCCACATAAACAAATCGTATATATATAATAAAATTGGAGTAGAAGTCTGTGGCTCGACACGTGGCATATTATAGGCTATCCTCCAATGCGAAGCTTGCACGTGTTATTTGGAGCATTGATTATTTCCTAAGATATTGTACCCCATTAGCTAATGACATGTATAGAATTTTTAGATAAGTATGAAGCTAAACTACTAAGCAAAATAGTTCATGTTCCCTATAGTTATAGTAGAATAGCTAATAGTTATAATATTTTACCTTTTTATATAGAGTTTATTTTTCTTAGTCTTTAAGATTAGAACAATAAATTCTTTGATTATATTAAGTTCAATGTATTAATATAGAGAAATGAAAAGTCTCTTCTTTTATGGTTATCATTCTACTAATGTTCATTAGTTATATGAAACTATTATTCATATTTAATTATGAAATTATACATATTCCACACATATATGATTAGCTTTAAAAAAATTACTCCTGATTACTATTTATATAAATTCATGTATCGTGAAAATTAATAATATATATTATAATTATTTTATGAATTTACTAATGCATAGAGCTAAAAACATGAGTAAGCAATTATATATACAATAAATTTTCCTACATAAATTATTTGTGGAAGAGAAGTCAAAAAACTTTTTATCATGATCACACACTAACATAGATGTAAGAAAGTGAAAAATAATGTAAAGCAATTTAATGATTATTTAATAAAAGTGAGGAAGAAGCAGAATAACATTCTTGATGGAGAAATATTATGAAAAATATGAGAATTCGTATCTTAAATACATAAATAATTATAGTATATGTATTTAAGAGAACAGTTATAATTATATATAAGTAACTAAAAGAAAATGAAACTTGAAAAAATTAAAAATGGATTTAATCAAATAAAAAAGAAAACAAATCATTTCCCAATAATTGATTATTTTCCTGTTGAAAGACGGTTGAAATTCTATAACAATAAACTCTAATAGTTAAAATAAAATAAAAATAGATTTCAAGAAACCATTCATATTTTCAAAGAAATGACTTTTCATATTCTAAACAACAAACTATAATTAATGACTATTTAAATAATAATAATAAAAATCGTTCCAAAAAACAGTTTTTAAATTTCTCTAAAAATGACTCTTTGTGTTCAAAACATATAAGCCCTAATAACTCCATAATAAACATAACTTTCAAAAAATATTTTAAATTCATAATTGAAAAGTGTGTTGAAAACTATAAAAGAGAAGTTGTAGAAGCCACAACCAATATGCACACGATATATGTGGCTCACTCTTTTTTTCTTTTAGCTCTTTTTTTCCTTAAATGATGATATGCATTTTTTTCCTTTTTGTTGTTGAGGTTATACTGCTTTCTAACATAATTTTTTTTCATTTAATATTTTCATGATTGGATTTTATATTGTTATGTTTTATACTTTCTATTGAGCGGATTAATTATCTGGCTTCTTTCTTTATCAGAAGTTGAACTTCTAATCTAATTAATTTCATATTGTATGGACTTATGAGGATGCAAGTAAGGCTACCGTAAATCGACTAAAGAAAAATAATAAAGGTGAGTCACTCTCTTTGTTTTGTTGTTTTTATTGAATCCATATCTTTCTTATTTACACACGCACAAAAAAATTGAAATTACTATTCTTCTTTAAGCCTCTTTGGTGAAAACGAACACCTTTGGAGGATTAAATGTTCGGTAGACGAAATGGTAAGTAACCATCTATCATGAACTTTGGAACACTAAATTATAAATCACTATTTGATAAGCACAAATAATTTTTGCATAGTCTACGATATCTATAACTTTTAATTCATAGTAGGAGACATAAGAGAGATTATTTGAATTTGATAAATCTCATACAATTATCAAAAGAAAAAGAAAAGAAAATTATCTCCTTTATTATTGTTTGTAGGAGATTGATAAGAGAGAAAGAAAAGACTATATACATTGATAATGAAAGGATTCAAGATCTCGATTGCGAAAGAATTAAAGAAAATTAGAACAATTTGTAGACTTTTTTGTTTTTACTTCTTTTTAGAAAAAAAATGCAATGTATTTTTAAAATCAAATATTTTATTTTAAATATCATGAATTTTGATTGTTCATTTTCTCTTATGTTAAAGAATTATATGTCTATATTTTTATTTTCTATTATCTTACAAATGGATAACATATACACATGAATACTCATGTACACAAAAATTAAAGATGTACATCTAATACGTATAATGAACAAAATTAAGTAAAATAAATTTTAAAGTAATACATGTGCAGAGCACGGGACAATGAACTAGTTAATCATTTTAAAATTGGAGGAGTTGGAAAAATATTTGCAGTATAAAAGACATTCATGTACGTTTATTTTTTTATATTTCCTTCCTTTAATTTCATAAAAGGTATAATAATCATTTTAATTTAAACAAATAATTCAAATTAATGATAAAAACTACTTGTAATTTAACCCACATCCCCTCATAATAAACAATATGAATGTAAATGCATTTACTTTCACTAGAGAAAGTAAAATGCCTCACTCCAACTCCCTCTTCCCCTCTCTATCCCCTTTGCATACCAAACTCTACAAGCGCGTTTGATACGCGTAATGGAATGAAATGAAATATTTTTCCACCCAAAATAGTTTTGGAATCCTATTTCCATTCCATTGATTGGAAAATAAAGTCGGAATGGAATGAAGATTCATTTAATGTGTTTGGAAAAACTATTATTTAATGTTGGAATGGAATGTGATTCAATATAATACGACTTAAATGCCCTTTAACATATGTTGACGAAAAAGTTAATTAATTGCACAATGTATAAACTTTTAATTGAAAAAATCATATTTATACACATTAGCAGATTCAGTGTGGGATGACTATCCCCAACATTTTCATAAATGACGATTTTATAAGAAAATTTTACTTTTTGTAAGATTTCCTTATAAATACTGTTTAAAAAAATCAGTACAAAATTTGCCACTGTAAAGATTTTTTTTGGTTCCGCCACTGTTTCTACACTGAAGCGCATCAAATATATATTTCAGTATTCAAAACGTCAAATTTTATATGGGAAAAAAATTTGCATCCCAATATTTTAAAAAACTTAACTACATCGCCCTTTAAGCATGAAGTTTTGAAGTCACCTGTAATTACAAGACTGCTAAAATAGTACTCCCTCAATTCCCTATTAATTGTCGTTTAGGAGATATCTAGGTATCCAAATTAATTGTCGTTTAAGGTTCTTTTATTAGTTGTCAACAATTTATTTCAATTATACCCTCAATATTTTCCTTTCTTTTCTTTATGACGTAGAAGTGAGAGAGAGGGAGGGTGGGGTAATATTGGAAGTTTAGGTGAAAATGACAACTTCCTTAATTTTCTCAAATTGTTTAAAGAGTCTTATATTTAGGAATGGAGGGAGTATCTAAATCTCAATGAATATACTCCACAGTTTTGGTTGACATTTATTATTTATTATACAGAAAAGGAATGATATGTGCAAATTACCTATCATGTACCTGAGAACTGAAAGCCACAACGTTGATGCAGAGGTGCCAATTAAGCGCCACTCAAGCTGGAGATGTCAACTTGTCCGTCTTGCGAACAAAAAAGTTTTTTTTTTTGGGCCAAGTAACAAGCCAAAGTCAAAACCGTGGAATAATGACCTTTCCTTTCTGTTTTTCCTTCTTTTTAAACGAAATAATGACGTTTTAGTCATTTTCTTTTGAATTTTGATTTATTGTGAGGAAATCGATCTATTACAAAAAAAAAAATATATATATAAAGGAGAATTTGAACTCATTCTTGATCAGTAGACCAATCACTCATTATAAATAAAATAAAAAAAGTTTCTTTTAGATTTTGCATTATAATACTTATTGCATTTAGATTGACCTTCACTTTATAAATATATGTAAAAGCATTACTTCCACTAGAGCAAGTAAATGGTGTTATTTCTCTTCCCTCTCCTCCCTTTCGAATACCAAAACAAAGCCTTAAGTTGGAGTTTGTTTTTTGGTAGGTTAATACTACCACCATTCCTTAATATAAGATTTTTATTATATTTACGAAAATTAAGAAAAAGTAAAAATTAAAATGTTTTTTAATTAAAATATCAATATTACTCTTTTAAATAAAATTAGTGGTATATAAGTCATATTTAAGATAATAATATTTGTATTTTAACTAACAAAGTATCTTATTTTTTCTTCCTTATTTTTCGCAACATGTAATGAAAGACTTATATTAAAGGATAGAGGGAGTAGTAAATAAAGTAGAAAGTTGTGGAGGGAGGAATAAGAATTAATAGTCAATTTGGTCATTAAAATAATTGCGCCTAGCCAGTTTCATCATTTTTAGATATCCAATATCCAAGCCCATCCAACCATTTGGTCCAATATCCAAGCCCATCCAACCATCTGGGATTTCAGATGCCGGTACAACCTGCAATAATCAACATAATACTTTAGTTAGTGACTTATTAGTTGGCAAAAACTGTTTTCTTTCCAGAAATGCTTTGGAGGAGAGAGAACTTCTCCACCGTCAAGCCACATCACTGGTTTTAACATTTTTTTTTTTAATTTTTGACGGAAGGATGAATGGCTGCCCGTAAATATTTTGGGACGGAAAAAGATAAATTTGCTAAAAATGATAAAACTGACTAGGCGCAATTACTTTGATGACCAAATTGACTATTAATTCGGAGGAATACGCACAATGAATCTTTAGAAATGATAGTTCTGATATGAATCAGGTTCATTGGACTATATGATCCAGAACTGACCACATCACTACATAATTGTCTCTCTCCTCATTATGTAGTGATGTGGCTAATTCTGAACCACATGGTCCATGTAGACCCGATCCATATCAAAAAAATCCCTTTAGAAACACTAATGGAATTTGGAATTCTAACAAGAAGCTTAAGAGAAAAACTTAAATTACTTTTTATAGCAATGAGTAATATGAAAATAAAGATTTCCTTTTTCTTATGATAAATTGTTTTTAAAGACTTCAAAAATTAAAAAGAAAAGGAATGTCCTTTAGAATTAGCATCATCATCTTTGTGATGTTTCTTTTGGGTAATAATTTGGTCCATGCCGTTGTCCAAGGACGAAGTCAGAAATTGTCTGTTGGGGGCAAAAAACTGCAACAATATACTGAACTATATATAAAAATTATAAAAAAAAATTGGGGGGCAAACTTGATCAAACATTACAAACTACATATAAAATTTACTATATCAAGTAGTACTTTTAAAAATTTCGGGGGCGACTGCCACCCACCCCTTAAAATCGTCCCTGCCGTTGTTCATACACAAAACTTGAATTCAAAATGTTATTTAAGGGATATCAATTTTTTTTCACTTCGATCACTGATTATGCTTTTTATAGGACTAATATTTAAAGAATGGTCGTGCAAGAGAGGAAAAAAAAATCACAATAATGCGTACATTTTCATTGACTTGAAGGAGTCTTGAAATCTTTATTAATTTAGGGATGTTGAGAAATTCCTCTTTGTTAATTTAGGGATGGTGACAAATTCCTTTTGATTTTAACAATGCAATCAAAAGAAATATTTGATAATCGTGTTTTGGCATTTGTTATCACTATCAAGCAGACCAGCTCCTATTAAAATTGTAATAGGAAAATGGGACGAAAGTGATCATTCTTTAGTCTTCTCCAAAAATTATAACTTGTAAAATTGTTGCGGTCACAATTTTGTAACTTTAATTCTAAGAGCTTCTGTCCCAAAATGGGTAAAATTATTGGAAGCTATTACTTTTCGAGAAAATTATTATATATGCTCATAAATTATTTTTTTTTTAAAAAAAATTTAAAAAACTTTTTATATCTAGAATTTTTTTTTTGACGCCCGATAGACGATGTCCCATGACCGGAGAGATAGAACTGCATCACCAGAGGAGGAGAGAGTAACCCTAAAAAGGGAGTCAAATTAAAGCATGCTCCATGCGCGGGGAGGGTATCGAAGTGGGTAAACCCTTGCCCCACTGGAATAATGAACTTTTTGATTCTATAAATTATTTTCGAGTGATTGTTTCTTCTAATTAGTATATTATTCAGGCAGAAAATCACGTGCCGACGAGATCAAGGTTTTGTCCATTTTGGCATTTCCCACAACCCATATAATGAAATGGAACACATATGTGCAACCCAAACCGACCCGTCAATTAAACACTTTTGAAATCAAATAACTTTGGCGAAAATTAAAGTTCTTCTCATTTCAACCATTTAACTCACATTTCTCAATCTGAAAAGCCTTATTCGTTTCTTTGGCAAAGAAATCTCTAAACCTTAAATCAATTCCATACAATTTGAAGCATAAACAAGCAACAAGCTTAACACATAGATAAGGATTTGAAATAGTCAATTGAAAATATTTTATTTTATTTTGGGTCAGAAACAGCATAATATATATATCAACCAACACCTGTTATATCAGTTTGTTCATAAACAATATCATTACAAACCATCCTAGAATACTTAGCCCCATTGGTATCCCCTGCCACTAAATGACTTACAAAAGAGGGGGTATTTTCAAAAACAACAAAATCAGAGCAAGCAACAGTTGCACCATATTTTATGGTTGTAAAAAAAATTGAACAAAAAATTGGGTAAAAATAGTCGATCAAAAATATTTTATAGGCACATATAATGATTTTCTCTTACTTTTCTTTTCTTTTTCCACAAAATTAAAATGTACTCATAAATATGACGTTCAATTACGAGCTTACTATTACTTCAATGCAATATCTCATTTTATGGCAAAATAACATAAGAGGTTATTTTGTTTTAATAGCCACACACTTCATTAGATTAAAAAAACATATTTACAAAGCATTGAGGCATACATCGGCCAATAGAAAAGCTATCACAATCATCATTTTCAAGCTGTTCCTTAATGCAGATGGGTGGATCCAAGACACAAAACAGCCCCATCCCCCAAATCTCAAAAAGCATCTGCTACCCTATTACATTCTGGATAACAAAAGGAGATATTGCTACTTTTTTAAGTTCATTAATGTTAAAGTGAAGTCATGCATTTGACTTCAACTTCTTGTTTACGTAAAGGCGTTACTCACGCTCACATGGCCCCATTTTTCAATCTGATAGAGATTTTGAAGGATGTAAATCAATACGACCCAGTGGTATGACTATGACAAGGTAACTCAACGGCTGTCAAGATTCGATATTGCGTACTTGTGCATAATGTACCACCACGAAACCAATTAGGATGATCTTGCGAACATTTTACTTCAAGTTCTGGCATCATATTGAAAGAACTATGAACTAAATCTTTTTTTTTAATAAACTCTTCGAATGCAACCTGTGACGAACTCATGTTAGTCTAAAGATGAGATACCATATATACTTTTCTGGACCACGAAATATTTTTGCATCTAGTACAGGCAGTCACCCCGAAAATTTTAAAAATTCTATTAGATATAGTAAATTTTGTATGTAGTTAGTAATATTTAATCAAATTCGCCCCAATATTATTTTTTGTAATTTTTATATATAATTCGACATACTATTGCAGTTTTTCGCTCCAAACTTAAAAGTCACGTCTTCGCCCCTGAGGTAGTAAAAATTAAGGATGTTATCTAATGGTAATAGTATACCATGTGGGGGGGGGTTTCAATAACCAAGTCCCTTTAGACCGTGTTATATGCTTTTGCATTGGACCACCAACGGTGGCCAATTTTGAAGACCAAGACTAGTCTACATATTTTAATCCCCACAAAAATATTAAATATTTATATTACATCCAAACCTCCCCCTAGAGAGTATCAAATCCATTTTTTTCAAGAACAAGAACAAGAACACATCCAAAATGATAATTTTTTCCTTTCATTTTCCATTAAAATCACAGAAATGATACATTGATGGAAGACCGGAAAGCTAACATAATCGCGGGTTCATTAATTATAGCTATCGTCATCTCCATCATCATCGCTCGTCTCGCTTTAAAACTTTCGGAGACATTTTTTCTGATTCTTGGGGCTGATATTGCAGCAATTGTTGCTATTTTCATAGTTATGATAATCACAAGGAGATTCAATCGACGAAGAATACTCTTAGAGACACAGATCGTTTCAGAAGGGCGGGAGCTTCGAATTGAGTATAGTTTTCTTAGAAAAATTGCTGGAGTTCCAATCAATTTTAGGTACAAAGAACTCGAAGATGCCACTGATGGTTTTCGATCATTGTTAGGCCGTGGAGCTTCTGGTTCCGTCTATAAAGGACTTTTAAGTGATGGTACTCAAGTAGCGGTCAAACGGATTGAAGGAGGAGATCTAGAGCGAGGCGAGAAGGAATTTAGATCTGAAGTAGCGGCAATTGCTAGCGTGCAACATGTAAATCTCGTACGACTTCTTGGGTATTGTATTGTGCCATCATCTAGTGCTCGTTTACTGGTTTACGACTTTGTTTATCATGGGTCTTTGGATAATTGGATTTTTAACAAAATTAGTGGCCCGGCCCGGCCCGATGGTGGCGGTTGCTTGTCTTGGGATTTGAGATGCAGAGTTGCACTTGATGTAGCTAAAGCGCTTTCTTATTTACATCATGATTGTCGGGCTTGTATTTTACATCTTGATGTAAAGCCCGAGAATATTCTCCTTGATGCCTCATTTCATGCTCTTGTTACTGATTTCGGGCTTTCGAAAATGATGGGAAAAGAAGAAAGTAGAGTATTGACCAATATCCGGGGTACTAGAGGATATTTGGCCCCAGAATGGATCTTGGAAAATGGAATTTCTGAAAAATCGGATGTGTACAGTTACGGAATGGTACTGTTGGAAATTATTGGCGGGAGAAGAAATATTCGTGTAATTGATCACAAAAATCATAAATCGGAAAGAAAATACCAATGTTTTTCTAAGGATGTTAGCGAGAAATTAAGAGAAGGGAGATTATTGGAAATTGTTGACCAAAGATTAGTGGATGATGCTGGAGGAGGTCCTAATGAGAATGAAGTGAGAAAATTAGTTTGTATAGCATTATGGTGTATACAAGAGAAACCAAAGCTTAGGCCAAGTATGGCCTTAGTGGTGGAAATGCTAGAAGGGCCGAGTGCTGGTGGAGGAGCCACCGGAGACGGAAATTCTGGTGGTTGACTTATTATCGCCTACCGGGACCGGAGGTAGACCTAGGCTGCAGGCTGCGGTGGTGAAACCTCATAAGGAAGATAATACCTCAACATCTGCTAATTATTCTTTTGCAATGTCTGCATTGTCCGGACGATAGCCTCGGGCCCGGCCCGGGCTCAGGTGATGTTCCCTTTGTTCCAATTGGTTGTGAAAAGGATTCCACTTTTGGTCATTTTTTAGGGTCTAAGCCCTGGTAGAACTTTGCTTACATGTAATTTTTTTTTTTTTTTTTGGATAATTTTGTCAATTTGACTATATATTTAGTGATCACAAGAATGAATTGGCACATAATGCAACTGTAATGTTTCTCAACTTTATCAAAATTATACCATTGCTAACCTTGTGTTAAAATCTTTTACAGTTTGCATTGTGCATCTAAAAATGGGCAAAAAATCATCTGTCCTCGTGTGTGTCCCCAACCAATCACAATTCACCATGTGTATATATAATTGAAAAAAATATTTATATAGTAAATTCTGATTGGTTGGGGACAAGATTAGGAACAGGAATGGGGACAGAGGATTTTCACCCCGCCACTAACAAGTGACAAGCAACTACTCAGCTTCCTAAGGTTGGAGAGTTCAGGGCTTGTCATTTATTCATGTCGTTTTAAGTAATAGTTTAGCAGCTTAAAATGTCATTTGTAGTTGAGGAGATCAGGAGTCAAACTACCGTTAGCATACTCGTCTAGTGGTAGATTTCAAAGTTCAAACTTTCGAATTGAATACTTAATGTTCGAATCTCACTAAAGACGTAGAACTTGTCAATTATTTGGGATTATCATGAATTGGCAGACGTCGACTTATAATGCTTGGTTTAATGAGAGTTTGGACTTATTCACTAGTTATGTTTATAGAGTTATAGTGACCAACTTAGACTTGACTCTCATTTCACAACATTTAAGTTCTTATAATGGACTTTTGTCAAAATTATACCATTACTCTAACCTTCTGTCCAAGCTTTTTAGAGTTTGCAATTGTGCTAAAATGGCGAAAAAACAAGTACAAAGAGCCACTCATCAGTTGAGGAATTGTCATTTAATTCATGACCATTCTAATAGTAATATCTAACGACAAGTTATGGGGGTGCCGTTAGGTAATGGACTAATGATGTTGGGTCACATGTTTGATTTATAAAGCTGTAAACGAACAGAGTTTTCGAGTTTTAATATAGTTTGTTTGTTTTTGTATTTGAGTTGAGTTTAAACATAAATTTAGATTTGTTTTAACTGAACGAATAAAATATTTTTCCCAAACATTCGAGTTTAATAAAAAAATATATAAAATATTATATAAAATACATTTTATATTTTAATTCTATAATTATTACGAAAATATATTAAATTTTATACTATTTTATCCTTAAAAACTCAGAAATTTAAAAGAAAAAGAATCAAAACATTTTCACGGTAAGCTGATAGTAATTTAAGAAAAATTATAATATGAATCATAATCTAATGAATTTTTTTAATCCAAATTCATTTAGATCAAAAGAAAATTAGTAAATTTACATTAACAGCAAATTAGTGAATAAATATGAACAATATATTCTATATTAGAATTAAGTGTAATTTAAAGCTGGCAACGAACAAGTGCTTTGAAAGCTAAGCAGGATGTAGATTAAGGAAGTACACGTACCTAAATGTGCAAGCCGATTCACACCCACCCAGGAATTCCTCTCTCTGTCAACCTACGGGCCATATCATTTGTGAAATTGTTGCAATTCTTGGATATGAGATGATAGGTATCATCATGATACTCAGAAGCCACACTCTCGATGAAAGTTCGGAATTCAGAAGGAGGCATGTTGGTACGACCCAACGGCACTGAGCATCTAAAGACAAAACCAGGGCAGGTCTTCGGCTCCACTTCAAAAACTCCACTAATAGGGAAGTCATGTGCACCAAAGCCATATTCCATACCATGAACTGCAAATTTGTATCACATCATGCAAAGAGTTTACAAAAAGGAATTTCCAGCAAATATTTCATCAATCATAATATCTGTTCAATTAATTCATCGCATGAGCCGACTTTCATCGATATTGAAATCCTAAGTCACTAGTGTTACATTCATGAATGCAAACCAATAGAAGAAAACTTGAGATACAGTAATACTAGGAAAAAGGAATTCAAGGATACAAAGATTTTATCCAATATTCCTATCGGTATGTGGTAACCAATTGAACATACTATAATCTTTTCATTTATCAAATGCTAAAAGTTAACAAGTCAAAACCCATTCATGGTCCGTTACTTTGCCCTTTCTGGGAACTCAAGATTACCTCCATCTTTCCATAGTCCAAAATCATCATGTTGACTCGGCAATGAAGGCAGTAAAATTTTCATGATGAACTTCAAATTTCCAGTTTTATAGAGTTGAAGATATTAACGGGTTTTGCCAATGAAACTCATTTCACACACGCAACACAGTTGATGGTAGAGTTTCAACTTTCCACCTTGATGGTCATAACACTTGAGAGTTCAGAAATCATAAAAGAAGAAACAAACAAAAGAAGGAAAATGAAACTAACAAAAGATTCTGATGGTTACAAATTTGATAGAAAATTACTGAGTACATACATGATTGATTTTCTTTAGGATAACAATAGAACACTTCTCTAGAGCTAAACTTGAAAGGCTTCTATAAAAAATGAAGCCAAAACATGATGCATGTTAAACTTTCATGTTCGAGAGAGAGAGAGAGAGAGAGTAAGGACATAAGTGTTAATAATAGTTCAGAGATGCAGAAAAGAATGAGGGGATCAAGTCTTCTACTTTAATTCTATCTCGTTTTAGACTTAAGAGGTCTTATAAGTCACAGAAACTTCACCATAATATTTGAGCTATCCACTGAGGAGGGCTATGCATCAATCATTGTGAATATTATGCACCATACCACTTCTAGAGCAGCATTCTAAGTACTAATCCCTTTTTCGTCTCTTTTTCCTAGGAAAGCGGGTATTTGGGGGAAGGTGGAACTGGAGTATTTTTTCATATCATGTTCTTGTTACTTTTCTCTTAGTAAATTCTCCTCCAGCGACATAAATTAGCATAAGAAAGAGTGCGATACGACAAGAGCATCAGTTGTTTCAAATGGGAGAAGCGTATGATAATACAATCACATACAATGAATTGGTACTAAACAAAATCGATCCATGAAATGACAAAAGTTCTGCATAAATGCCAGAATAACAATGCAAACCCCAGTCAAGAAAACTGAATGAAACTGAAAGAGGTGTTTCACAGCAAACCTAGCCCAATTATAAAAACTTTATGAAACAAAAAAATCTTTCCCCCACCCCTATCCCCATTCAGGAAGCGAATAATCAAGATCAAATAGCACCAGTGAAACAAAAAAAGATAAATAATTATCAGCAATTGATTAGCTTAATTAATGTTATATCTATATACTCCTACATCCTAATCTTATGCTAGGTTTCTTTTAGCTCTTCCACCCAACTCAATTATATTAAAATATAAGATTTTCATAACACCAATGCACCGTCACCGGAGTCATATGCCCTCAGACAAATATTTTTTTATAGTAAATATGTTGTATTCTTACTCCATTTAGATTTATATGATAGAATAGTAAGTGAACACACACAAATAAGGTGAATCAACGAGTGTCTTAATCCTCACAAATCGGCCACTGCGCAAAAGCCCATATTAACTCATTCAAGAAGACCAACAAACATAAACCCAAAATCAAACAATAATTAAATCTAAACAAAATAAAAAATAAAAAAATAAGGCCTTTTGTCCTGACCTTCAATGCCAGAATGGAATATTCCGAGACCAAACCAAATGCAATAATGATTGATTGGTGTGAGGTCATAGACATTAAGTATAACTTCTTGTTGGGTCTCTGAGCTACCGCTGCTATTACTTCCACCATTTTCGGGAGCAGACGATTTAGAAATTGTATCTTCACCCATGTGAATCTTGAAAAAAAATATCCCTTTTTTCTCCTTTGATCTCTAAAACCCAGAAATTAAAATCCTCTTTTTTTGTTCTCCTTGTGGATTCATTTGAATTTCTATTGGGAAACCCATGGAAATTTATGAGATTAAAGACTGATATTTGACTCTTTCTTTTGTCCCTGTTTATTGTTGTTGCTTTCTCCTCTGGCTAGAGAGAGAGCTTGGGACCTTTTTTGAGAAAGAAAGAATGGGTAGCTAAGTAAATACAAATTGATACTTAAAATTGTTTAATCTATTGTAATTCCTTGTTCTTTTTGAGCGCGGCGATTGCTCGAAGGAAAGAGCGGAGAATCATGAGATAGGGAAGATTGAGACGTCCTACGCCTCGGGGAGGAAAGATAAGCCTCATAAGGAGGAGAATTGTTTGCCCCATTATGGGGAGATATAGGAATCGAACACGGGACCGCTCCGTGTTCGGGTAGCCTTACCACTTGGGCTACCCGATTCCCATAATTCCTTGTTCTTTTCTCTGAACAAATCTAATTCCTTGTTCTTTTGGGGGGCTGAATTACACAATTGTATTTTTTTTTAAATTAAAAAAGAAAAATAAATTAGTGGTAAAGATTGGGGATCAGTATCTGGCATCATTGGACGGTTAATTTGTTAGGGGATCTACATGATACTGTCGCAAATTCGGAGTGTGAATTATAGTAAATATGTGATAAATTATATTTTTCTGTATTAGATATGGGACAAACTTTCAGCTTTCAATCGCAGCTAGGAGGTAATAGTAAAAATGTAACTACAATCACCAATGAAAAAACTGGACTTGAAATTAATTTGAAGTTCAAGAAATCCTGAAAGATTCGTGCCACAGTGATCCCTGCTACCAAATGTAGACTTCGTAAGTGATAATTCAATGAGGGAATTACATTATTCCCCGTCTCAATCGTTAGAATATGCAATGGGAACTCTTTTGCTCTCGGCAGAGTCTTTCTGAAGCTCGAACAAAGCGCTGCTCTTTCTTCTCACCTGGAAAAGAATAAACCAGTGGCGGTTCCCAATGCAAGACTAATTTTCAGGGGTGGGTCGCTGCTGAACTCTATCACGGTGTTGCCAATGTTCTGAATCACCATCAGAAGTTTCATTCTCATCCTCCCTAGAATCTGCTTCCCAATCATAGGTCTCCCCCCAAAGCCTTCTTGATGGCCTTCTTCTAAAAGTCACTTGAGCCCGGGCTCTTGAGGCACCAGACCAACTACTGCTCCTTGAAGGAGTTCCTGGTCGTAAGATCCGTGCAAGGAAAAACACAGTTAGCCAACCGCCTTCATCAAAACTTATGGTGGTATCTTCGCTCCTCTCTTCCCTAAAGGAGGACTGAAGTGTACTAAGTAAATCCCCCATATCCCTCTGCTGCTCCATCCTTGTCCAGTTCCGCTGCCTCTCTGGATCAGCTTCCGTTGGCCGGACCAGAGGATGTACCTGTCGGGCATGCTTGCGCAGGTCTGTATAAGTTCCAGAGAAATCACATGTTTCACAAGCACAGATTCTTGATTTTGCATTCATAAACCCACGAGCTGACTCGACAACAATCCACCCATTGATTTCTCCTCGGCATAAAGGGCACACCAGCTTTGGCTTCAATGGATCATCACAAGACTCTGCTGGCACAGATGTAGACCCTTCTTCGCTCCCATCAAAGTGCAAATCGACAACTGTGGCTTCAGAAGAGATTACTGGAGCAGATGCAAGATGGGAACTCAGTTCTGGTGCTTCTTCTGGCTGTAGAGCTGTTGATGAAGTTTCCTCAAATGACTTCCGAAATTGATCAAAACAATTCGAATGTCTGTAGCTTGTGTCACACATGAAGGGGCGGCAACCTTTCTCATGAGAGGAACACATAAGAAGAATAGCATTGTGAGGATGCTCCATACAGACTGGACAACGAGCTTCTTCCCAGTCCCTAACATTATCATCACTTTCCAAAGGATTTTTGGTCAATGATTGCTTTGACCGACTAGAGCTGCAGGGGTAAGGGGACCCCCTTGACCTATCATAGGACACAGAACGACATCTTCTGTCCTTGGGCATTTCTTTTGACTATATATCTAGTCAACTCTAATCTTGTGTCTATAATGGCCGAGTAACAAACAAGATAACAGATGCGACAAGGCACAACGACTCTAATGTATCTGGATGCAACAGCAGAACTCTTTGACAACTAAGAAGTAAACAAGAAAAACAATAGCACCTCCAAGTCAATACTTTCACATGGAAAAAAAGATACTTCCATTAAACCATCACACTATCCATTTTAAAAAGATGCACAAGACATATATGCAGATACTCTATATCCAAGAACAACAGAAATATATCAGACCAGATGACATGCTGCGCAAATAAGGAGCATCACAAACGGGTTTCTTCCCTTAGAATACAAACAAATTTATTTTAGAGGGCGCTGAACAAATGACTTCCAGGAATATTTTATTCAAACTATTACACTACACATCCTACATCTTTATGGATGATAGTCGAAAGGAACATGGATCAGAATCACTTAGTAGCATATAGCAATTTCCAAGAGGTTGATTGATCAGCGGAAAATGAAATTTAAAATTTTAAGCCATGATGTCATGGCTACATTAAACTTATGATACCAATAATATATCATCTGTTGATCGCAATCTTTGATGCATAAACATGATCAACAAGTTGTATTGAAACTCTTATCCATCAGTAGTCCCTTGAGGGAGAACACTAAAGAAGGCAAGAGGATCGGCAGGATGGTATATTGGACTATCGTCCGGAAATGCTGGTCATAACCTCCATAACAACAGTTGCGAGCAATTTAAAAACCTCACAGCAAACCAGTTGTCATATACAGTGACAGACAATGCATTTGCGCGACCAACAGAAACACATATGAAGGTCACTAGTACATCGAACTACCATTGTGAGGATAAACCTCGAGACTCCGAACAATATAATTTCTAATCTAAAAAAGAAAACATAAATTCCACAATTCCAAATTACAAGAACTCATGGCTTACAAAGGCAGAGCTTTTACAAATAAACACACTAGTTTAGATCAGAATCTACCGATCCGTAGACAAAAAGAGCAAATTTACATCAGATTTCAAAAGGAAACCCTAACTATTAGCCAATCAATTATTTCCCCCAAACCGAGGAAGCAAAATCAGTCCGTTACCGACAAATTAAATGAAATTCACACACACATATAAAAAAAAAGCAATCAGTTGACGTAAAAAGCACTAAAACAAGAAAATCAATCAGATCCCCAAAGAATTGAGAGATAAAAATTAAGCAATTTTTTTATACCACGAATCGAAAGAGCTTTCGAATTTAAGAACAGCGTCAACCTTAACAGCTTCAAAATTTTATTCGAATTATCAGTTAAATCTACGGCGGTTTCGATTTAATCCATGAGTCGGTGAAGATCGCTCCGAGGAGAGAGGAGGACAAATATGCCTTTTTTGGTGTTGGCAGCTGCTAATAATTGGGAAGCAGCTGTTCTTCAGAGTCCCAGCGAGAAAAAAAAGAATGAGCCAACCTTGTAAATCAAGAAAAAAGGATTATATATAGAGAGAAGAAGGAGAGGAGGCGTGACTGCTGACGTGGCGCGTGACTGTTCACACATTTTTATGGCAAACAAATTATGTCCCGCTTTTTTCACTGACTCTTCTCTCTCTTTTCTCTCTATTTCTTCTGTTGAAGTTTCTTCATTTCTTAACTTTCATGGTTAAATTTAACCATTTTTAGTTGAATTTAGCTATATTTCTTCTACTTTTAGTGTCTTCATCCCCTATTTTTATCGTAAATTGTGATGGAATTTTTTCAAGGTATTCTGATTCAAGATTCAGATGCAAGTTTTACTTCAGATCCTTGCATATATGGAGTTTCCCTCTAAACCCGTAGTTATGTTAGGCCCTTCTTCAATTTTCTTCATCTTTTCGAGACAATCTATGCACGGTTGATACGCCCATAGTCTCGTAGATTGTTGATTTCTAAGATAGCTGTTGGCATAGGCGGACGCAGGGGTCGAAATCTGGTGGTGCAAATCTGGGGGCGAAACTGATAAAATTCTTGGAGGGCAATAAAAAAAGGCAAAAAAAAAAAAAAAATGGTGGTGCAATTGCCCTAGTCTGCCGTGCATAGATCCGGCTATGGCTGTTGGAACTGAATTTGCTACTGCTGTTCAAGGATTTTTTAGAAGATGCTGCGAACAATTTTATTATGTATTTATTTTTTCTACTGTTTCTAGTTTTACCTCGTCCGGAGTGTGGAATTTTATCTTTTATAACTTTTATTTTCTTATATTTTCTTTTTATCTTTTGATTGTAATGACTTCGGCTATTTTATGATTAGTGAATAATTTCTTATTTAGCAAAAAACAAAAAAACCATGTCTCGCTTTTGTGTCACGTTTCTTATCACATGAATATATAATTATCACGTATTCACTTTTACCTTACGAATTCTAATATTTTTTTTAAGTTAAAATTTTTTTAATTCAAATTTAACATACATCAATTTCTTATTAGTAAAATAGAAAATGAGACATCGAAAAAAAAAAATTCCTACCTCATTTTAATGTGGTACCATAGTCAATGGGGAACTGAGGAAGCTGCCTGCCTCAATGTTTGTGTAGAAATTTAAATTAGCGGGGCTATCGAGGCGGCGACCTTGTATGCAATATTATTCGGTGTTCTGCTGCTGTGATAGAGGCCTTTATATGGGTAGTGGGCCCAATGGGTATATAAAGAGCGGGATTTGCATGGGCTTGACCCAATTTTCCCAGATCAGTCATAACATGGCACCCGGAAAAGTGGGACAAACATTTTTGTCCCATACGTAAGTCCCCACTGTCCGTCCGGGCTACATCGCAAGTGGGACTTCCGTTCAGGGCTGACGTGGCAGCTTTTCCCACGCTAGCGTTGCCACGTGGCGTGAGCGAAGTCCCCACTTCCGTTATGGCCGAGACTAAGTGGGACTTCCATTATGGGCTGGCAGTGTGTTTGCCCAAAACACTTGGTTTTTTTTTCCAGAGGTTATTTTTCTGAGGTGTTTGTATTATATATAAACAATATTTGCAAAACACAATACTTACTAAAAATTGAGCAAGAAAATAAATAAATTGTATATTAATATAAAACAAGCAACAGAATTATCGTAATAATATTTTACAACCGAAAAAAATTAACATTCTTCCTAACTACAATGAACGAAACGTAAACAACGTAAATGAAAAACCTATCTACGGCGACAGGTGTGTATGGAGCGGTGTGTTTGGTCGGTCGCGAGAAGTAAAGGTCGCCATCTCTCACCCGCACGGCGCTACCAAAATTGGTTGAGATGACCTCCGCGCCTTCGTGGTCGATAAATATCCGCTCCTCGGGGTTTATCGGCAACGGAGTGTGCTACTGCGTCTCAGTGATGTGCAGGCTGTACGAAGGTGTCCCTCCCGATTAGAAGCCCGGCTGTGCAGATGTAGAGGGCCCGGCACCAGGATCCCCACCCGTCTGAAATTCTCTCTAGCCATCATTTTTTAATATTCAAGACTTAGAAGAAATATCTACTTCATATTCTTACAGATTTGGAGTTTCTTGGTGGTTTTTCTCAACCCGAACTTGTTCTGAGCATTTTCTCAGTTTTATACATCTTTCCGAGACAATCTACTAGTTTTATCCATGGTCTTGTAGATTGTTGACTTCTAAGGAAGATTTTTGTAACTGAGGTTCTCTTGGTACTGTTTTTGTCAAGGATTGCGAAGGAGATGCTGTGCAGAATTTTGTTATGTATTTACTTTTTCTACTAGTATTATTGTTTTTACCCAGTCCCGAGGTGTGGGATTTTATCTGTTATCATGGTTTTCAAAACTATTGTATAAATTTTATTTTCTTATATTTTCAGATTATCTGTTAATTGTAATGACCTCGGCTATTTTGTGATTAATGAATAATTTCTTATTCAGAAAAAAAAGAGTTAGTGAGATATTTAAAGTATTATGTTTATAATTCAATCATCAAACTTCCCTTTAGATCCTTCGAAAAAAGTAGAAATCTCTTTTTGATGGATAAGAGATTAATTTTTTATTATACTATTACTAAAAACGAGTAAAAACAGTAGTTATTATTGATGTTTTGGTTACTATTATCAACTACAAGTCCACCCATTCCAACCATAACTACCACAAGTGTATCCATCACAGATAGATGCACGTCAAGATCTCTCTTTGCCTATTCGTGGTAATATTGATAACCGATTTTCATATTGATAGTATAATTACAGAGGATCAGGTATTAATAATTATTTTGAACTTACTAAACATTACACTTGGTATTGATAGTTAGGTACATGCAATATATTATCATTTTAAGTATATTATTTATATAAATTGAATTTTTATATTTTTGTTTTATTTTTCTGATAATTGCACTTCTTTATTTTGTTAAATATATAGTTGTTACCTTGAATATGATTGTTTACCTCCATAAATGATATAATTATATTGCTTTTATTTTTTTTATTTTTTTTTACAAAATTTTCATAGTTTTTTTAATTCCGAAAAAATCATTATTAACATTTTCTGCTATACTTCCTCAAAAAGAAAATCTGAAATACGTTAAGGCATGATGACGTAAATTTATCAGAATTTAATGGGTAATTTTTATTTTATTTTCTTGAGGATATTTTGGAGTGATGGAATCTTCCATCAAATGGAAGGATTCGAAATAGTCATCAAATTGCCATCAATGGGCTAAGATTTTCTCGTGACTAAGTTGAACAAAATCAAGAAATGGGCTATGCGTTTTGTTTTAATGGGCCTGATCTATTAGTCCACTTAAGGCCCGTAATATCGGATCATTATGGAATGGAGCTGCCCTTGCGAGACTGGTCCATGTCCCTCTCAAATGAGTTGGGACATGACCTACTTATAAGGTAGGCCCCACCCAACTCATGTTAGAGGGCTGTGGGACCAGTCCCACAAGGACAACTCTACTATAAAATTTTTCCGTAATATCTTAAGAATATGCAATACAAGGCCTGTGTTGATTCAGATGATATTTTTTTGGCTGGCCACGAGTTGTATTGGGAACCGCACCCAAATTAATCCACGCTCGCAACGGACAAAGTCATACCTCCATATATAAACGAGTTCGAACTTCTGATTTCACTTAAAGAATAAAAGTGGCGAATTAATAACACTAATCAACATTGCAACAACGTTCTTTACACGATGTAAGTTTGCCTTATATTTATACTCGATAGTTCTGATTAAACTGTGATAAATTTCACTTTACCGGAACTAATACTCATTCAAGAACTCTAAATTATGTTCTTAGTGTGGAGAGAGGGAACATTACATTTACGTCGCTAGAAGCGGATGAGATTCGAACCAGAATCAATAGTCCGGAAGGAGCGGACAACCAACTCGTCAAACCCCTTGATCCCAACTGTAAATTCTGCTGTTTTTCAGTTTTTAAAATTTGTGAATAAGATTTTGTTTAAACTGTGGGTAAAGCCCAATTCTTTTGTATTGTCCATATATCCTATACCTGTATGATGGACATGGGTAGACTATTAATATTGTCCATATGTTCTATAGAGCAAATGGATTTTGGATTTGGACCTAAAATTAATTGTAAAGCCCATAGATCGCAAACTTACCAACTTCGTCTAATTGGAGAATGTGTTGGTGACTTAGTAGGCTCTTTCCAAGTGTCACATAAACTTTGTAGTAAATTGCTATAGTCCATGTTTTTTTAGGTTTGTCAAAATTTTACGTTTGTATTTTAAATTACGAGTCAAACGCTTAATCATCAAGATACTATCTGAATGACTTGTGATAGTTCAAGTGAGTGAGAGAATTATAAAATGACATATATTAGAGTAATATTTATAAGATCATATCAAGATAAATGAATTTCTTAATAAAATATATAACATTACAAAATACATTAGGGTAAGGTGTTACCACCTAATCAGGGGCGAAGACGAGGGGCGGGAGGGGTCGGGGCCCCCAAGATTTTTAAAAATACTACTATTTATCGAAATTTTATGTGTATTTTGAAAAAAATTATCAGTTTCGCCCCCTCTCCCCTCCCACCAAAGAATTTTTTTTTGCCTTTTTTTTATTGCCCCCAAATTTTTTATTAGTTTCACTCCCAACACTAAATTTCTGACTTCGTCCTTGCACCTAATAGATAAAAATGAAAATAGAAAGGATTGTGATCATCTGTCATATTCTGTTTAATATTTTGTCTTATTCATGAAAAGTTATCATATATGGATCTCATTTTTATTCTTTTTATGTAGGTTTTATTTATTTATTACAAAAGGAAATAGTCATATAGCATTTTGATAACATCACCTAAAAAAACTTTAAGAATAATGAGATAGAAAATAAGATGAGTGTCGGGATTAAAAATCTCGGACTCCTCTATTAACAGAGTGTCCTATATCCTATCATATTCATAGTCAATAAAGTCGAATGTTTTGGTCAAAGAGGCCGTAGTCCAGTAAGACAAGTCTCTACCCGTGACCAAAAACATTTTGCACGTTAGGCGACAAGCGAATCAAGTGACTAATGATCTATCAAAGTTCGGATCCAATTTCCGATGACTGCTAATTTTTTCCTTCCCACCTGACTTCGTTGCAAACCGATGGCTGATGGACAAAAGGGGAATTCCGTTTCCGCGTTGTTTTCTAATTTTACAAATGTATTTTACTTTCTTGTACTTTTATTTCTCCGTTCTCCTCGTTGTACTCAATACTTCTTGTTTTATCAGTAAAAATTATTAATTACAAAAATTGATTTTTTATTCAAAAAGCATTCCATTTTTTTTTTTAAAATTTTTTTTACGGGGAATTCCATTTCCATGTTGTTATCGAATTAATATATAACATATACTCCTACTTATATGTTTTTTTTTTTTGCTAATTAAATCCTACTTATATGTTACTTATGATCAAGTGCAAACCATTTTGAAAGGACAAGTCAAATATACTGTATATTAGCTGATGGATGGATGCAAAGATAACATGGAACAAAACTGTTGTCTTAGGACCCCATTGGATTTTGAAGCTGCCCATGTTGATATGTCCTAAGAACCAGACAATGGCTATATGCTATATATATACAAAGGGAGACAGAGATGCAGTTCCTCAGTATGAGCATCCATGTCCTTCATTTCATTTCAATTCCACTTTCACTGATTTGTATGCTTTTCTATATTATTTCTTTTCTCTCTATATCCCAATCCATTAATATTCTTAGCTATATAAATAAGCATACTGCCTTTTTTCTTATATCTCTTATGGAAATGTCAGTTTGGCCATCTTTACTCATTGCATTTTTCAAGCCTTTGATAATGTTCATGTTTGCAATAAATATGTTTATAAATTTGGTAGCATATTATTGTCACGACTCGTGCCCGCAACGCGACACATGAGTCAAGCAGTACTCACGACCAATTACTTGACAAAACGAACGCGCTATACCAAAAGGAATATCCTGAGATGATAGTGGATACTTATGACATTGCTTATATACCAGTCTAACCTTTGGGGATGGCCTTAGAATGACACAATTTTTCCATAACGGGTCAAGCATGACACCCTTTTTTTTCTAGCAATTTTTTTTTACAAGGACGGATTTGCAAATTCTATCCCCAATCTAGGACAGATTTTGCCAAATTCGTCATAGGCTGGCGTGGACAGACATCCAACATACTTTGCCTAAAGCGACGGGATTCTTGAAGAAAAAAAAACAAATTCTAGCACGAAATTGGGGACATATTTATAAGTAATTTTTCTTATAAATCTTCAACATACTTTTCTAAAGCGACGGGTTCTTAAAAATAACCCCCAAATTCTAACACGAAATTGGGAACGAATTTGTTAAATCCGTCCTCAATCTAGGACGGAAATCCGTCCTTGCCAACCCTCACCCCCTCCCCCCAAAAAAAAAGGTGCCATTATTCGCCCATTATAAAAATACTAGGCTATTCTAAGGTCATCATCAAATCTTTCATTCTTATTACATATGAGATTGGGTTTTATATTCAACGCAGGCCCTAGCGTCCTCATTAATCGCCCTAAACATATTTAGTCCAGGACCAACTAGGTGTGTGGAATTCTATGGCGTAGCATTTAGCTTCTACATGTCAGCTTGGTCACCGTGCTCTAATACCATAAAATGTCACGCTCCGTGCCCGCGGACCCGTAACGCGACACATGAGTTTGGAAGCACCCGCAACCACCAACTTGTCAAAAGAACTCGCTATACCAAAAGGAATATCCCAAGATAATTGTGGATACTTATGCACATACATATATACCAATCAAACCTTTCAATCTTATCACATATGAGAATCGGCTTTACAATTAACACATCCTCTCCTTTCTCCTCTTTGTTTATTAGTTACTCCCATCTTATATTTCATTTAGCATTTTAGCTGTTAAGGATAATATTGTACCTATTATCTTCAGATCTCGAATCTCGAATTACATCTTACAAGATTTTTTCTTTGCACATTCTCTATTGGACTGACTTATGCATCGAAAGCAAACTATCTGATATTGTATCACTCAGTCGAACTAAATTGTGATAATGTAAATTATAAATTTCTATTTTTGTTTGGGAAAAAAATATTTAGGCGACAAGAAATTGGAGGGGTTGGTGTGAGTCTTGAATTTTCAAGATTTGGAATATTATAGGGATGGTAGGAGGGGGAGAAGAATGTATGGGGCAAGTTATGGAGGATTGAGTATTTCAATAACATTGTTACATTGTGAAGATACAAATGCTGCCTAGCATGTTGCCCTCCATTGAAACCAAAAGGGAAGCTGATAAGATATGCAGATCAAATGGCAGAATCAGAGACAAATAAAAAAAAAGGGAAACATGTTTCTTTGATCCTTCATACATACAAAGGAATAGATTTTTTGTTGTCTTTGCATTTGGCCAAATCGCAACCATACCCTAATCTAGAAGAAACCTTCATGCCTCCTAACCTATTGCGTGATCCATTGCTTGCTTCTTCATGAAGAACAGTACATGCATATAATAATTTTAAGTGAACTCTCGATGAAAAGTGTACTTGAATATTGAACTTTTATTTGAAATGTTTTATCTTAGAAATCCAACATATATATACTCTGTATATTGAATAAAAAGTATGATAATGTGCATATAAATCAAAATGGTTATTGAGTTTGCCTTCTTTGATGCATTTTGACTATGAGTTGAGGGCATTATTCCGTAGCAAATGTGACGATATATGGGGACTATTGTTTCAATGGTACGTATTTGTGAGAAATCATCTTGCACATTAATTCCCAAATTTTAAAAGTCTCCAATCCAATTGTTTCAGGTGTATTTTGAGATCAGCCTACTTTGTGTATTCATTGCCAAATGTTAAGAGTCTCCAATCCAATTGTTTCATATGTATTTTGAGAGAAGCCACTTTGTGTATTCATTTCCAAATGTTATGTTTGTTTCTTATCCCTCTCACCTATACCCTCAATTATTTAGGATTTAATTAGTTATGTTATTATTGTTGTGTTGTCGTATATATGACCAATTATTTGGCAACCTTGTTCATTAGATATTACAAGTTGACAGGGTTGCTGGGCAATCGGAGGAGGCGAGATTATTCCGATAGTCTTAGTTCCATCTTTTCTCTTATTACCTTTTAATTTTAAGTGTATCTTCATTGACTATATATCTACTACATGTAGGGTTTAGATGATATTATGTGAAAGATCGAAAAACATTAGTACTTTTTTCATCTCCAATTTTTCTAAAGCTGCTATATCATAAGGTCACACCCAAGTATTCGGTCTCCTTGTCAGTGGCGGATCAAGGAACAAAGGACACTGGGACACACGCTGATTTGTATGAGGTTATTTGTTACATTTATCATGTAAATGGAATAAAATATACTCTATATATTAAAAAATAATTAGTAGGGTCATTTGACCCCGCTATCACCATATCCGTCATTGCTCCTTGTTGGTTATCTCAAGTTAATATGACACCTGAATCACACGTACACTTTGTGATCTACCAATTCATTATTGAAAATAAATAATTGAGAAAATATTATTTTTCTCCTAATATGTAATAGTATCGTGAATTATAAATCACAAAATTCATTAAATTTTGCTAACGACATAACTATTCCACTGACAATAAACATCTAGATTTCATATTATATATCTTTATAATTGTTTTCCACATATTCCATGCAGGACAATAGTAAGGTGTCATTATATCACCAAATACTCGACTCGCTTGCTAACCGATTATTTCAAGACATGGATTTGTAACCCGGTTTAGCTTCTCCAAATATTATATGCAAACTTATAGAATATACCTTATAGATCATCACTATAATTCAAAATCAAACGAATCTATAAAAGATTTTAAATGGAATGCATTAAAGTACTGCAAACAGATTAGTGAACGTTGAATAATGATACATCCAAATTTGACAGAGGAAAGAAGAGAGGGTTACTCCTCCACTGATTAACACTTTACGAGATAAATTTTTGCAAAATTTGACGGTCAAAATTGTTTTGAAAAAATATATTCATTGATCTATTTTTAACACCCATTAAATAAAGCATGTCTTAAATGAATGACAACATTATTAAGCTCTTGACTAACAAGTGTTGTCATGCGTTAGAGACCTTTTGTATAACAAGTGTGGGAAATAGATCAATAGATATTTTAATCTCAACTTTAAATTTTTAATCTGACAATAGTATCTGAGCGGAACCTGGCCCGACTATCACCATGTTCAAAGTGACATACGGAACAGGGCCTCCCATTTTGAGGGGCCCAATTTTTTTAAAATCACCTAATATTTCTGTTATATGAATTCGAGTACGAGTTTCGAATGAAGATACATATCTAAGTGACTGGTATTTATACCTCTAAACGTAAGAACACGAGTACACTTCTTGGAATTCGGACACGAGTACGTGGATACGAAAATAATTAGGGGCATACAAGAAAATTAATAACCACATTTTATAAAGGAAAATAGACCTCTAACATCCTCTTCACTATAGCCGGATGGAGAAGATATCATTGCATATGCATCTAGTATCCTTTAAAGTATCCAATATTTTTTTACCACATTCGATAAATATCTCATATCCACACTCATGTCGTATCATTTCGAACACGAGTGCAGCAACCAAAACAAATATTGTGATTGTTCATACTCTTGAAACTTAAGTTTATAATTATGTTTTTGACACTTTTTATAATTAATACCCCCTCCATCCCTAAATAAGGTTAACACTTGAGTATTTCTAAAAATAATAAAAGTCAAAGCTAAAAGACTAATATATCCTCATTAAATACATCTTGAAAATTAAAATTTTGGTTAAAAGAAAAGTAAGAAGAGGGTAAAAATGGTAAAAGTTTATTAAATTTTCATTGATAGTCCAAATGTTAACATTATTTTGAGAAAATTTTGAAGTTCGAAAGTGTTAACATTATTTGGGGATGGAGGGAGTATATTTTAAAAAAAATTAGAGGTCTAACTTTGATAACTAGTATAAGGCATTACTCCCTCCATCACAAATTATCTGTCCACTTTGACAAATGCACGGGTATTAAGGATTTGATGATTTTGATGGTAAAATATAAATAAAAGTCTAAAACACCCCTCATTAATTTTATTAATCTCATTTAAATTTTATGTATTTCTATCTCCTTCCTCTCACACAACATCCAACTACCTCTTAAATATGTGTTGGAAAGTGATAATTTAAATTAACTAAGAGTATTCAATGATGAGTTGTAAGAATGGTAAAATTGGAAAAATTGTCATTAATACATACTTTATTTAGAAAGTTGACAGTTAATTTGGGACAAATAAAAAAGGAAATGTGAACAGGTAATTTGGGAGGAAGGGAGTAATATTTTTCGAGACTGCCTGAGCGAACTGAAAGAAGAACGGTGGTATCTTTCATGGATTCACATGTCTCACAAACCATTCCATAAGAAGAAAGACACGAAACCTCATACCCATAAAAGTACGATTAGCAGTGAGGCGGACATGAAATGGAGCACGGGTGCTTCATGTATATCCTCACCTTTTCTTTTTCTTTCTTTTACTTTTTCCTCTTTCTTGGGATATAGTAGATTCAAGGTGCTTGGAGTTATTTCTTTCTGCTTAATATCTTACCGTTGAATTTCAAAATAATATAACAATTATTTGTTATAAAAAATAGTTATTTTATAATAATAATAGTAATCTTCAAATGGTATTTGTAAAGAAAATAACTATTTCAATATATATATATATATATATATATATATATATATATATATATATATATATATATATATATATATATATATATATATGTGTGTGTGTGTGTTAATGATAAAATAAAAAATCGAATGATTGAGATTTATTAATACGACAAAAAACACTCTAGTACTATAACCGTATACTTTTCTTGTGGGTGGGGTTTGCACTTTGCAGAATCACCAGCCTTTGAAATGCGCTCACGGCTCCTATGTGGAACAGCTTTTGTTCCGCAAAGCTGTTCCGCACATGCGGGACAAAACCTCATTCATTAGATTAAAGTTTTGACGGCTAAGATTGATTAAAAATGAGCAATTGTTCATTTTTCTAAACATCTGTTCAAGGCAAAAAAAAGTGTTCCGCATGTGCTAAAAAATAGCTGTTCCGCATAGAAAATCGGACTGTTGAAATGCGATTATAATTACACTGTACAAATCTTTTTATTTTTTTTTATTTGTTTACAAGAAGAAGAAAAAGAAAGTTTCTCAGCTTTATTACCGTTTCGGTAGAAATCTTCTCTATATATTTGGTGTCTCATTCTCTATCTAAACTAATAAAAAATTGACATATGTTATTTTTTTAATTAAAAAAATTATAAGCTAAAAAAAATAGTGAAATTCGAAATAAAAAAAGTAAACACGTAGCAATTATTTATTCTTTTACTACAGGACATTCTACATAATCAGTAGTACAAATGATTTTTTTTGCCTCAACCTTCAGAGGATCGGGAAGGATAAATAATCATCTCTCTACCTTTCAGCACTCACAATATTTGAGTAACCGCATATTTTCTTCGCTCCTAATATGTTAACCGGAGAAATCAATCTGAATCCACTTTATTTTTTCTAGAAAAACATTAACTATCTAGTTTGATTATTATTTTTTATTTAAGTAATGAATCTTAAATTTACCCGGTTATCTCGGTGCACCTATATGTTTTTTCCTAATTAAAAGAACAAGCAAGGGAATATGATTGAACAATGTTTCATCTCGAAATAAAATACTAAATTTTAACTCTGTAAACAACATTTTTTTCTGCAAATAATTTAAAGTTTATACTTTCTCTATTTTATTATATAAGTTGCTTAAGATATATAACATAGATTTAGTAAAAAAAAATGATATATTTTTAGTCAAAATGTCAATATTAGTCTATTAAATAAAATTAGTAATATACCAGTTATATTTAAGAGAGTAAAATTGATATTTTGACAAAAAAAAGTACCTTACTTTTAAGTTCATTAATTCATGCAAAATACCCCCAAGGAGTAATAATTAAAGAATATTGTTTCTGAATCTTTTCTCCCAAAGAAAATTCCAGAAGAGGGAGGAGATATTCCCCTGATGACTATTGAAGAATTAATTCAACACTTTTTGGAGAGGAAAGTTGAAGAATTTTATTAAGTATTAGAGATAATCACATTAAATATCGTACCAATTTAAATATTGAATATGTAAAAGTAGAAATTTTTAACAAAGCATGTGCCGATTTATTCACAAAGTGAATACTAATCTATTAGTTGGGAGTTGATTCCCAATAGTAGCATAGATTTATCGAAGCGGTGGTAGTGTAAGGGATGACCTTCTATCAGGAAAAATTCAATCCTAAAATCGTCTTTACCTCACACTTCCTCACATAAATTGTACAATATCTATGTATAGATGTGAGTTCCGCTCAATTAATATGAGAGAAACAAATTCACAAGTACGATTTTAGAATTGAGTTACCCTTCTAATACTATCAACTACACTTCTAAATTTTTTTTTCCCAGAATAGCAAAATAGAAAATAAAGACTTAAGGGAAGGCAGAGGCATCGAATGGCGAAGAGAGGTGGCTCGGCAGGAAAGGAATGGGAAATCGTCAAGGATGACTTCGTTGTTGGCGAAACGAAGGGCGTCAAAAGGGCCAGTGATTCTCTTAACCGGTCTGTATTTCCAACACCACGAGAAACTGGTCGAACTTGGAAAGAATGCGAGTTTTCCATCCACTTAGCTTCTTCCTCTTAATCTGAATTCTGATTTTAAAACTAATAGATTCGAATACTTGCCCAGGTTGATTTAGTGACCTTGTCATGAGGAGTGAGACCTAGCATCTTTGGCCCTTGTGATAGAATAATTTGTTAACGAATAAGCTCTTTCACTCCTTTGAAACTAAGGAAAGTAGGAGTTTAACCGAGACCCATGGATCTCGTCTTAGGTTTCCTATTGCAAACTTTTTCAATAGTTTTGAGGTAAGGATATACTTTTATTAGTTAATAAATTCTTGCTGTATATTTTGTTTCCTAATCCGCTTCTGCCCCACCTAAAAGTGGCTTTTTTTCTTTTGTAATGCTATGTGAACCAATATATATATATATATATATATATATATATATATATATATATATATATATATATATATATATATAGTAAATCCTCTACACAGTAATACTTTCGGGATCGGAGAAAAATATTACTATAGGAAGGTTATTTTTAAATAGAGGCTTACTTATAAAAATTATAATTTTTAAAAATAAGTAATATATATTATACAACACTTAGAAATGTGTCACTTCATATTTTAAAAACATGATTTTAAAAGATATATAAGATTCATGAGTATTAAAAAAATCATCATGTATATTGCGTATATATTAGATTTAGACGATTACATACAATGTCTAGGAAATGTAAAAAAAAATGTATGTACATGATTGTATGCATTTAAAATATTCACTCACGTATGTTGTATCTTCGAAATGTCTTTTCGTTTGATTTTTTATTATACATATATAAATGCTAGTATAATCATAAATTCCATTATCATTTCAAATCATACATTTTCTACTTCAAATAAGTTATGGTACATAAAAACAAACAAACTCAAATCACTGAAAGTATTCGTGTCGAATTACACAAAATGAAAGAAATTAGCCTTGACTGGAAGCAAAAAGATCTTGAAAAGTCATTGTCACAAACAACTTTAGAAAAGTTTTTTTATATCATCTTAAGTTTAAGTTAAAAATTCTGAATATTTTATATAAATATATTTCAAATTTAATGTTATTTTATTACTATATGAAGATAAATTTCTTAAGGATGGTCCTAAAAATAATATAGAATATTACAATTTAGAATTTATTCTTATTTATAAATGATCTCGAATTAAGACCATGATTTTTATTACTATAAGGAAGTTATTCTTATATAGAGTATTACTCTACAGAGGTTTTACTCTATATATATATATACACACACAAAACCCATAGATGTGATATCATGTGATAAAAGTTGATTGAATTGAGTATATGAGAACTCTATTTCCAAGATCTAAACATAAGTGCAAAAATTAACCAAAAAACAAAGTAACACTACTATTATAATAATATTTTATTATTTTATTTTTAAATGCTTCCACTAACAAAAGTAGCATTTTGTAATTTTCTTAGTCCTACTTCAACCTTCCTACTGAGAAATTTTATTTTGTTAGGTGAGTAAGTTTAAAACTTATATTTAAGTCAATGAATACAATACACGTAGGTAAAAAAATCGATTCTCTTTCCTATAAATTTACACCTTTAGCCTATGTGTATTATATTCATTGGTGTAAATTTTAAACTTACTCATCTGACAAAATAAAACTTTTCCTTCCTACTACTTATCTTAATGTGTAAATATTATATTTTAAACATGATTTATTCAGAAGTTTTTTATTCCTCACCTCTCAATTCTACCGGTACTAGTAGAACATTTAGAAATATGTGAAAACTACACATAACTATAACCAATAAGTCAAAGTTTGTGATGCAATTTTTCCTTACCCATAGACCTTTTTTCCTCAAGAAATGCTAGTGTAATTTACCAGTAATTCCGACTCGAAATAATATGTCCCAAATTCAACACCTTGTGTTCTCAGTATGAATCGCATGTTCTTATTTTGTGTCTCGTTCTCTATTCATCAATAAGAAATTTTTATGTATTAATTTTTTAATTAAAAAAACTATAACCTAATAAAAATGGCAAATAATCGTCTGTACCCGTGTATGTATCCATCCTTATACTCAACCACTCACAATTGACAATGTGTATATATAATTAGAAAAAATGTCCACATGGCGAATTCTGAGTGGTTGGGCACATAAATTGGTAGATACACGGGTAAAATAGTGGAACCCTTCAAATGAAAAATTAACATATGAAAATTTCTTATGGACAGACAATTTTTTACCCAGTGTTCCTATAATAATAATAAAAAAAAAACATTTCTTTTTGCTTCTCATATTTTATTAATTGGGGTCTACCATAAACCCTTAATTTTGTATATATATAAAAAGCCTGTGAAAGCTATAGAGAAAGCTCACACACATGCTATTGAAGCCATAATGGCAATCACTCCCCGAGATGAATCCGACTACGACAGCAGTTGTTCATCAATAACGGTACCGGACTCTAGCCGGAGTTGGATGAGCAATCACAGCTTCGGAAGTCGCCGGAGTTCGGTCTCCGTTTGTTCTTCTTCCAGTGACAATTTTTTCTCAAACTGTCACAAGCCACACAAGGCAAACCAAGCTGCTTGGGAAGCCATGAAACGACTTCGTTACGAGAAAGGTCAAGTTGGGCTCGACCATTTCCGACTTCTTCGGAGAGTCGGAAGCGGAGATATCGGAAATGTTTATCTTTGTCAGATTAGAAATATTCCGGTGGTGGTACCGGGAGTAATGAAGCCTTGCTTTTATGCAATGAAAGTTGTAGATAGAGAAGCACTTGCTATAAGGAAAAAGCTTCAAAGAGCTGAAATGGAGAAAGAGATATTGAGTATGCTTGATCATCCTTTTTTGCCTACTTTATATGCTCATTTTGATGCTTCTCATTATTCTTGCTTGGTTATGGAGTTTTGTCCTGGTGGAGATTTGCATTCTGCTAGACAACGCCAACCCTCAAAACGCTTCAACATTTCATCTGCTAAGTAAGTTTTTATTATTTATCTGGTTCTCTTACACTCAACTGACAAAAATAGTTTTTTTTCCTAATATTTTTTGGGGAGGGGGAGAGGAAGGGGGTGATCATGTGTCCGGTGAGTTTCGAACTCAAGACTTCTAAATCTGGTAATTAAGAAGTGATTTAGTATCAAATTACTCTCTCCGATCTAAATTATTTGTTCACGTCTCCTTTTAATCTGTTTCAAATTAACTGTCAACTTTCTAAAAAAAAAATTATTAATGAATGTTGGAGAGAGAAAAATAGGGAGAGAAAAGTATGCACAATTAAATTGAGAGTAAAATTAAACAGGGATATGTTTGACATATCTTACTATAAAATTTGATGAAACATTAATTTTCGTGCAAAATAAAAAAAAGACACATAATTTGAGACTGAGGAAGTACTACCTTCTTGATTACTAGGTTATTGGGTTATACTGAATATTAATTAGTTAGTTTTCTGCTCTATATGTTATATGAAATGGAGTCAGACGCTCAATTGCTAGATTATTAGCTAAATAGCATATTGATTTGAATATTACTTTAGCTTCTGACTCTAATATATGTTAGATGAAATTAAGTCAGACATTCAATTCAATTACTATGTTATTAAGTTAAAGAGCAGATTAAGTTGAATATTATAATTAGTTTTCTGACTCTAATATGTTACATGAAATGACAGGTTTTATGCTGCAGAGGTTCTATTAGCCATAGAATATCTTCATATGATGGGAATAGTTTATAGAGATCTTAAGCCAGAAAATGTGCTTGTAAGAGATGATGGGCACATAATGCTTTCTGATTTTGATCTCTCTTTGAAATCCGACGTCGTTCCGAAGCTCATAAAGTCAAAACTCCAAACAAATGCCATTGACAAAACTGCAAGGAGCTGCTTAGCACCCATGCCTAATTGCTCCCTGCCAATCCAGCCCATTCTCTCATGCTTTTTGAATTCCAACAACAAAGGGCATAGTAGTAATCTTACCATTACTACGACAATCACAGAACAAGACGATCATAACAATTACGATTGCTATAATCACGAATTAGTTGCGGAGCCCATTAATGCTCGGTCAAAGTCATTTGTTGGGACCCACGAATACTTGGCCCCGGAGGTCATATCGGGACAAGGCCACGGGAGTGCAGTAGATTGGTGGACGTTTGGAGTGTTCCTATACGAACTTCTCTATGGAAAAACACCGTTTAAAGGTGAGAATAACGAGAAAACTCTTATGAATATCCTAAAACAGCCCCTAACTTTTCCAAGAATAGGAGTTAGCACCACAAAAGAGTACGACGAAATGTTGAAAGTTGAAGATCTCATTACCAAATTATTAGTGAAGAATCCCAAAAAGAGAATTGGAAGTACAAAGGGCTCTGTTGAAATCAAAGAGGCACGAGTTTTTCCAGGGTGTGAATTGGGCTTTGATTAGATCCGTAAAACCGCCGGAAGTCCCTAGCGATGTTCAGAAGATTAGGAGTCGAACTTTTAATATTCCAAAGTTAAGCAAGAAAGAAAGGGAAGCACCATATCAGATTCCTAATCATCATTTTGATTATTTTTAAATAACTGTGAATAATTTAGATTTACAGAAATTTGAGTAGTACTAATTAATCATGTAATCCACGAATCAAATTAACAGTTGTTTTTTTTTCCCTATGTTTTTCTTTATTAGTTTGTGAGATTTTTAATTAGTAGGATATTATATTATATATGGATCATCATGATTAATGTATCACGGCATAATTGTTTAATTAGTCATTGCATTATCCACTGATCAGATGTTTACAATTACATTAATTCATCACTGATGATTAATGATTATATATATGCAAACCTATTTCTATATAAAATCTTTCTCTTCCCCCACTAGGTCTGGCAACTCTCCCGGTGGTGGTAAAAAAATTACTCGCTCGTTCGGTTTTGAATATCACATTTTGATTTGAATTAAAATTTAAGAATTATTTTTTATTTAAAATAAATAAAAATTTGTATTGAAATTTTAGCTAAATTTAAAAACGGGATATTCAATTATTTATATCTTAATAAGGCAAATGAGATATTCAAATTCAGACGGAGAGTATAATTTTTTTTTGTTTTTAAATATTCATGGAATATCCCTCTTCTTGTGGCTTTATTATGTACGCATAAAGGGTGGTGCAGATTATAATTGTCCCCATATTTTATCTCACGAGAAATCTCATGAGCTTTCATGTGATGTCCATTATTACTTTCTCAAATGATGGAAAAAATAATAAAATAAAAAGGTTACTATGATTTGCATTTTCTCCTTTTTGTTAATATCTCCACACTTTTTACTCTTTTACTGATTAAAGTAGTGGCGTCAGACAAGATAAGCCCATCATTTTTGTTTTTTTTTAAAGTCCAAAAATCTATTTTCAGCCATTTTTTTGGTTTTCATTTTTCTGAATTGTCACTTTCTTATTATTTGCAATGATTCTTTCAAGATATTATAAAAATTGGCAAGAATTACCCTGTCCTCAATTTGTGTCACGTTTTATATCTCATCCCTTTGCTTTGGGAAGTATTCTTTAGTTGTTTTTACTTTTGTTTACTTAAACACTTATCTCAATTTTGTAAAAGTAAACTTTAAAAAAAAAAAATCACAACTTATTAAAGATCAAAGAAAAAGGGCGGGGTTCTAACAGCTATATATGGATATGTGAACACTTCCACGACGACATTACTTCTATAACTCGAGTAACAATGTTTAACATAAAAATTATTTGTTCCATGAACATCCTTATTCATGTATCCACTCAATTACAATTCGACATATATATATATATATATATATATATATATATATATATATATATAATTGGAAAAAACGTCCATCTAGAAATTCTAATTAATTGGGTACATAAATATGAATATACACGAATACATACGATTTTCACTCTGCATTTGTAAATAGAAGAAAACTTGAACAATAAACCCCTTTTCATATAACTGTCGTTATGATTTTTCTTAAGTCTTTACTTTTTATTTTTTTTATTTTATAGCAGTTTTTTTTTTTGTATTTGGCTGCATACTGCACTTTATTTTGTAGCAGTTTTGAATTTGAACAACGTCTCAAATTTTAGAATTTGGCTCACATACCTTCTCGCTAAACCATAGCTTAGTGAGAGTTTGTTACTCAGGTTTAGATTAAACTATCTGCGTTAGAATTTGTCTCTAAAAACACTTCCTAGGTCTAATCTTTTTTCTTTTGAATTGTAACTTTTATTGTGAAAATGGTTACAAGTCTTTGATCAAACCGACTGACCCAACTATTAACTCGACAACTGACTAAGATTTTATGTTAAAAAGTTGAAACTGTGAAAATTATTTCCATGACAGTGATCAATAACTTTTAATCTGATTAATTAAACAGAAAGGAGTCGAAGGAATTAATGTTGATTACTTTAACATGCTTCGACTTTAATATTATAATATAATTCTAGGACAAAAAAAAAAAAGAAAAATCTTGTCCACTTGAAATGCATTTTTTTTTTCATTTTCTTTCTACTTTAGTATTACTTAGGAATCATGGATGTGATAGATTGCAAACTCATACTTTTTTTTATAAAAGGACCAAAAATAGAAAGAAAAAAAAAAAGAAATTTCTACTATTAGGGAATCCTATATAAAGATCATATGGAGCCATGTTTGCAAAAAAAAAGAGGGATCTTAAGAAACAGTCAAAGGGAAAGAAAAAAAAAAGGTAAAGGAGGAATTGGTGATGATCACATGCAGACTGAGCTCTGCCCACCATTCCATTCATGAGATTTTTTCCCATCTGCATGCGGGGAAAGCTTCACCGCTGCTATTATTGTTGTCTCTCATAATATCTTCTAAAGTTTTATTTTCTTTTTTTGGTTGAAATCCGTAAGGATTTTCATTTTATTTTACGTTTCATTTTTTTTTTTGTTATAATAATAAAAAATTATCACGTGACAATTTATTTTTTATTAAAAAAAAATTTTAAACATAGAAGGTGGTAGAATCCTTTAGAGAAAATGAATACATAGCAATTATCTAGTAGCGAGGACAAAGAATGAGACAAAAATTTGAGAGAGAAATTTTTTTCCGGTCAAAACAGCGTGTTCACACCGCCAACATTAGCAACTAATTCTCTCACTGCAAGTACTCTATGAAATGCCTGGCCACGAATCATTCTTATAGGCGGGGATCGAATCACCAGCCTCATAGTTGATTCTGTATGTACTCTCTGAAATGCATGCCCACAAATCATTTTTATAGGCGGGTATTGAACCACCGAAGCTATAGTTAAAAGATAAAAGTGAGCAACCATCACACCGCATATCGCGTGGTTAATTTCTTCTAAAGTTTGATGAAATTAGAACTTTGGTGATATTGTTTATTTTTAGAATTAGATGTCTTGGAGTTTATTTGTATTGAATACATAACAGAATAATAAGTTAGAGGTTCACAGTCTACTAGTATAAGATACACTGGGTTGTGTTATATACTGAATTTATCTTTTACATATTTATATAAAATAATAAAGAAGAGATGGAATTGAATTTTTTTCATCTATTGTATAGATGTTCCTCCTCTATTTTCTGGCAAAAAAAATCGTTTGTCCCCCCTTGTATGTCCATATTTTTATACCCTGCCTTTGGTACTCTGGAGAAACTAATCTTGATTGAACATATATTTGCTCAATGGATACAATCGGCTCATGGGAAAACTTCATATGGGTTCGATGTACTTTTAGCTTTTATCTTCTACTAGTGTGCTTGTGTTCAATGCGGGTCGAAGCATCTGGTTACCCGGTTGGTTAAATGCTATTAATGAAAATAGCAATTCATTATTCTTAACAATAGGTCCTGGAGACTTTTTGGTTCATCATGCTATTACTCTGTGTTTACATACAACCACATTGATCCTAGTTGGGGGTGTCAATTGAGTCTATTGAGTCCATAGTTTTTGGTCCAAACCCATACTCACCAAAAAAATATTTGAGTTCAAATCCAACTATGTTGGGTCTGGACCTTTTCACTTAAGGTCCAGAGCCAACTATGTTCGGTATGGATGAGTCTAGATCTATTTCATATATTTCATAGCAAACATCATCAACAAATTCATTGTCGGTTAGCCACCACAGATATCCACTTCCGCCGCCACTGCAGCCGATCACTACCGCCGCCACTACATCCGGTCACTACCGCTGCCACCCGACCACCGTCAACCGCCAAATCTGATTTTTTAGGAGAATATGAAATGATCAATATGAATTTTCTTTTACATTATTCTGACAAATCCATATTTCATCTAATTTAGCAAGATCTGCATCTAACTCAATCCAAAAAGAGAAAAAAAGAGAAACACAAGAGAGATCCAATAATAAACATTCCCATCACAAGAATCGCAATTTCCTTATCCTATCTCAACTCTCAACCCAATTCACACAATCACCATGATACATTCATACAGACAAACAATAACTCATCCATACATGGACAAAATTAAACTTGATTATGACAAATCAAGACCCGTAATTGTGGGGAAAAAAGAGATCAAGAAAGTATTATTAGGAAAAAAGTTAGGCATAACCTTAGTTATTAATGCATCAAAAGCAAATCTTCTTTTATAACTGTGACCACCAACCAAGACAGAAACTATGATTAGCTCTGAAGGAAATGTGAGAATAATATCGGTGGCGGCGAAGTCTCTAAGGCAGTGGCAGTGGCGGCGCGGCGAAGTCTCTAGGGGCGCTAAAAAATCTGCATGAGAGAGAAAAAGGTTGCGTTATTTGTTTGGGGGTGATAATTGGTCTTGGTGGGTCTAGTGGGTCTAGTGGATCTTTTGAATCCATTATTAGTTACTTTGATAATCCATGAGTCTAAACCTAATTAGATTTTGGTATCAAAAAATAAGTCTGGATCCAGATCAGATATGTTGGGCCTGGGCCTGAGTCTGGGTCTTTGGGCACAATTGACACCCCTAATCCTAGTAAAAGGTGCTTTAGATGCACGTGGGTCCAAGTTAATGCCAGATAAAAAGGATTTCGGTTATAGTTTTCCGTGCGACGACCCGGGGCGAAAGGGTACTTGTGATATATCGGAATGGGACGCATTTTATTTGGCAGTTTTTTGGATGTTAAATACTATTGGATGAGTTACATTTTATTGGCATTGGAAGCACATCACATTGTGGCAAGGAAACGTTTCACAATTTAATGAATCTTCCACCTATTTGATGGGCTGGTTAAGAGATTATTTATGATTAAACTCTTCACAACTTATCAATGTATATAATCCTTTTGGTATGAATAGTTTATCGGTAGTTTATCGGTTTGGGAATGAATGTTCTTATTCGGACATCTTGTTTGGGCTGCTGGATTTATGTTCTTAATTTCCTAGCGTGGTTATTGGTAGGAATTGATTGAAACTTTAGTCTGGGCTCATGAACACACACATTTAGCTAATTTGATTCACTGGAGAGATAAACTAGTGGCCCTTTCCATTGTGCAAGCAACATTAGTTGGATTAGCCCACTTTTTCGTAGGTTATATATTCACTTATGCGGCTTTCTTGATTGCCTCTACATCGGGCAAATTCAGTTAAATTTGGAATTCTTTTTTGAGTGTCTTGTATCCGCAAAAGATCATCTATTTCGATAAAGATGGGGCCGTCCTCTTATATTTCTACATCTAGGATTCGACTTGTATCATGGATGCTAATAGGAACTAAAAACCATTATAGCAAGGAAATGTTTGATTCAACGGGAGAAGAAGAGGCAAAAATTGGAACAGAAATATCATTTGATTTGTCAATCCTCAAAAAAAGAAACAAACAAAGTTCCGTCATTGAGTGAGAAATGAAAAATTTATAGAAAGTTACAATCCCCACCGCGGAATAGTGCAGCTACAACCACTCACAATTCTCCATGTGTATATGTAATTGGGAGAAATGTTCATATAAAAAAACCGATTGGTTGGGTTAATGAATAGGGGACATATACGGGGACAAACGATTTTCATCCATATTTTCTCAGTTCTAATTCCATGTTACATTTTAATTATGGATTTTTTCATTTATATAATATAAACTAAAATAGATCAACTTTACGAAATAATTCAATAAACTTTAACTGTGAATATTACTATAACTAGAAATGTCATAACGAATATTACACAGGATCCCGTGTGTTATTTGTTCCTATGCATTTTTCTCATAAAAAATATGTTAAGTACCTTACGAAAAGAAAGAAAGAAAAAAAAAATCTATTTGAAAAAGGTAGTATATTCTAGAGATGGAAACTCCAATACAGAATTTACTTATCAAAGTAAAGAAAAGATTTAGATAGACAAAATGTAATATTCAAAAGAATTTCTTAGAAAAATGAATTATTACCACGAAAACTTCAACGTTTCAAATATTTTTATGACGTAGTTATTGCATATAAAATTTTGTTGGTTATACCGTTATATTTACGGAGAAAAGTTTTTATAAATTGAAGTTGATTTGCGAATTTCACTTCAAAGGGTGTTGTTAGAAGAATGTTCATTTTTAAAATAAAATATGATTTAAGGATTACTCGCATTTGAAACTTGGGTATATAATTATGTTTTGACACTTTTATAATTTATAATTGTTAAAAAAATTAGGGGGCTAACTTTGATAAATAGCATAGGGTCTCAATAATATTTGAGACGGCCCTGTTTGTTGAGGTAAAATCACATTTTTTTAGAGTGACTAAAGTTGATTTCGTCTGTTGGGCAAACTCAGGATTGAGATGTCTTTAAAAGCAACAAATGTCGCAAAATTACTTAATTTTCTGATACCAAACTATAGCGTCATTTAAATTCTAATTAGATTAGTCGAATTTAATACCGAATACAAGTAAAAGAAAAAAGACGTAATGCGGCACAGTGGTGGAACCAAGGGTGGGTGCGGGAGGGGCGACCGTACCTCAACATTTTTAGAAATCCTATTTTCTATTTTATACTGTAAAAGAATTTTGTTCCAACAAAAAAAAATAGATTTTACCTCCAAACTAAATTTTGCCCCTAAAAGTAGGAAAAATTCCCTATGGGACGGTTCTTGTGGATACCTGTGAGACATGAAGGCCTGCAGAACCTACCCTGCAAATGGATCCTGTCTCAAATTATGTGAGATGAGTGTGTGGCCGTACCACAAAGACCGTCTCATGCCAGACTTTCCCTTGAAAGTAAATGTTGGCTCTGTACCTCATGGGGCAGGTGAATGGAAAGGTAGGGGTTAGAAAACAATGGTGAGAAGGCAATTTCCAGTCTTAAGGCTCTTAAGAAAGCCCAAGATTGAAGCCCATTCATGTTTAGATGAACTCTAGCATGTTTTTACAACAATTTCTGGATGGTTCACCCCTTATGCGGCTCGAAGAAAATATTACTTTTTCTTTCCGGTCTAGAGATTTATCTATGATTTACTAAATTATGAGTTAAAATCCGACTACCAAGCTACTACTTAATTGATGAATAAAATTTTTAATCTTTTTTTTTTTGAGAAATTACCATTTTTAAACTGTTAACCGCATGTGTCGAACCCAGGAATTTAGTACAATAAAAAAACAAAAAATGGAGAGCCCTAGGTTTATAATGGATTCTTGAGTTGGTGAGAAATTTGAGTGGATAATGTACTCTTTTATTCAGCACACAAGATAAATACATATTTATAAAAAAATCACGAAAATAAATTTTTATTATAAAAAATCGTTGTTTTTTAAAAATATTGGAGAGCAGTCGCCTCCTCCCACCCTTCTGACTCCGCAACTGACTTATCTGTACTATCTAAAATAGTACAAAAAATCGGTTAAATTTTTTTTGAAGAAATAACAGAGTAATAATGTCAGTGAAAACAAGTCACTCCGACGTTGTACATCAACAGAAACCATCAAACTATTTCTCTCACGAAAAACAGGTGCCTATAGCCAACCTCAGTCCAGATGGTATACTTGATTAATATTTATGATTTTCCCGCCCAAATATTGAAGGCCATCGATTAATTGAGATGCCCACGATCCGGTTTTTCGTTTCGTTTTCAGTTCCGATTTCGTACTGTTCTATTTTTATACTCCCTCCATTCTCTATTAATTGTCATTTAGGAGATATCTAGGTATCCAAATTAATTGTCGTTTAAGGTTGTTTTATTAGTTGTCAACAATTTATTCCAATTATACCCTCAACATTTTCCTTTCTTTATGACAAAGAAGTGAGAGAGAGGGAGAGTGGGGGATTATATTGGAAGTTTAGGTGAAAATGACAACTTCCTTAATTTTCTCAAATTGTCTAAAGAGTCTTATATTTAGGAATGGAGGGAGTACGATTTTTCAGTTTCGATTCTGGTTCTGTACAGTTCTACTTTTATACGGTTCTATACGATTCCGGTTCTATACGGTTATTATTCCAGTTTCGGACATAGTTGCTTTTCAATTGCGGGTAAGAACCGTAATTAATCAATTTTGTTTTTGATATTTGAAATTTCGGTATTAGTTTGGTTTGCAATGTTGGAACCGTTTCATATAAGTCTTAGTGTTTACAAATAAATAAATATAATCAAATATATTAGAGTTGGAGGGAAAAAAAGCAAATTGAATTAGGATTGTGTTAAGTATCTGCCTACGTATCCTCTCAGGGTTTAGAGAAATCAAAGCTCATGTCGTTCTCTTACCTATTAGAACCTCCTACCTGACCACCTAGTTGTTGTCTCCACGATTTGGAGTCCGTGCACTCATTTTTTTTATTTTTAAATTAACAGATTTTTTTGGAATTTTTTTAATTATTTTGAATTGTTTTAAACAACTAATTTTAACTCAAAATAAAAGCACTAATTATAACAATGCAATAATTAAATATACTTTTTTTTCCAAAACAAATTACGTGATCTTCCAAAAAAATTGTTATCGAGAAGATAGAATTAAAAGAGAGAGGTGTGAATTTTTATGAAGAAGGAATGTTGGTATTTATATAGAGGAAAATTGAATTTAAAAAACAAAGATTAAAAATTGGCCAAAGGAGCCATTTGAAAATGTCCCAACAGACATAATCTGGGCCTTCCATCTTTAAATGCCAATAAATCTGAGCCATTCATTTAAAAAAAATTATTAAAAAAAAGAGAAAGATTGTTGAATCGCGGGTCAAAATCGCTGGACCGCGTCCAATCTAAGTCTGGTCCAGTCCGATTATAGGTTCTGGACTGATAACCGAACAAAATCGGACTGCAGCCCCGAACCGACAGTCCGATTTGAAATTGGGCATCTCTACATCGATATTCACCTTTGTCTTATCTTTTAAATATTTAGAAAGATTAGTTTTCCTTTTCGGAAACCCTCAACTATCTTTTTGCTACTAAATTACCTTTTCACGATGATTTTCAATAAAAATTACAACACTCACCATGATACCACTAATTATTTTACACACAAAAATAGTTCAAAAGTGTAAAAAAGGAAAAAATAATTTAGATAATAGCATTTATGTTTCCATAGGTAAGTGATTGCATCCTTCTAGTGTATTTATATATGCTGAATAAAAAGAGAATAAAAGAAGAAGAAGAAGGGGAAAAAAAAACCCTAAAATTGGATGCTCTTTATAGTTTATTGTTAGGTCATAGATGTGACAGTTCTTTTTGTTAGACATATAGTGGCGGGGCACGGACGAAAGGTATCTCAAGATAGGGACGTTTATAACAACTTTATTCCCTACCATACGGACTAGTGAGTATTTATATATATATATATATATATATATATACTCCTTTTCGTAAAAAAAAAAAAAATAGATGTGACAGTGGTGTTGAAAAAGGCCGAAATATAACCACTTTTGTGTAGTCACACAGTTTTGATTTTGAAAACAATAAAGTGGTAGTAAACCAAAATGATGCAAAGTCATCATAGAATACTAAATTTTGGGAAGAATTTCACCCCATCACCAATTGATTTTCAAGTCAACTTCATAATTTTTTTATTCAATAGCTATATTTTGACATAATGAGTTTCACATGTTAACGATTTTTTGGTATAAACGGATTCTCATAATTCGTGTTTCAGGAAGACCACTTAATAGCCACTATTAACTCCATCGCATATGGGATAATTTTAAAACTCTGTTTGATATATAAGTATGACCTAAAAATTTATTACTCCTTCCGATTCAAAATATAAGTCTTTGTACGTGTTATATTTTGTTGCAAAATATGTCTTTTTACAAGAATTGTGCGTTTATTGGCTAATTTATCTTTATAATATTTTCTCCATATATTCATTTTGGTCAAAATATGTAGTTCTCATTCAACTTTCATTAATTTATTTGTTCTTTGGAGTATTAATTAGAGGTACTTTAGTCATCTTGATTAGTACCTTAAATTGTGTGAAAACTCCTAAAAAAATTTATATTTTGAATCAGAGGAGTATTATCTTAGATATTAATTTTGACATACCAAATAAAGTTGTCAAAGTGCAGTCAGGTCGCGCTCGCTAGCATGCGGGCTTGGGCGTTACACCCACGGCCTTCCTCAAACCGGTGGCTTTCCCTGCTGTGCCTTTGCTTCTGTGCAGAAACTGATAACACTCCACCAATAACGTACCAAAAAATTGCTGCATCAGTTAAAGAAAATGGGAACCCAGGTTTTATGGATTCTTTGTGCTGGTGAGAAAAGCGATCTGATATAGCCACTAGTTTATTTTCCCTTTTATTTTCTGGCTAGGAGCACATCAGGTGTGATTATCAGCGACAGACGCAGAATTTAATTTTTTAGAGTCTAATAAACACGTTAGCAGAATATATATATATATATATATATATAGCATTAGTCGCTCCCAACATGTCTCGAACCCGCAACATTTTAGATACCACTCTTACATTTTTTTCCCCGGTACTAATTCTAATAATAGTGTAATTCTAAAGGGAAAAGCACAACATTAACAGTTATGCAATAAATGTGACAAAAAAATAACTAAGAATTAAGATAAATAATCTCAAACCTACTCAACTTATTACTCTTTCCATTTTATAATATAAGTCGTTTAGAACATGTAGCAAAAATTAATGAAGTAAAATGCAAGGTATTTTGTTAGTCAAAATATCAATACTACTTTCTTAAATATGATTTGTATACTACTATTCCATCCGTCCCAAATTATCTGTCCACATTTTATTTTTAATTTATCCCAAATTATCTGTCCACTTTCTAAATAAATGACTCATTAATAATGATTTTTCCAATTCTACCCCTTAAATTAAATGTTGGAGAGAGAAGGATATAGAGAAAAGAGGAAGTAGAATTAAATTGGAAATATGGTCATGTTTGACATTTTACCATATCCCACTATAGAATTTGATGAAACCTTAATTCTCGTGCAAAATACAAAGTGGACGGATAATTTGGGACGGAAGGAGTAATTTTTATTTAATAAGATAATATTGATATTTTGACTAAAAAATAATTCTTTTTTTTTACTCTCTTAATTTTCGTTACATGTGATAAACTATTTATGTTATGAAATGGATGTAGTAAGTATTTTTTAGGGGGCAGTTGTTGTTTGTTGGTGAAAAGAGGAAAAAATCTCTATGGGACGGATCTTGTGGGTACCTATGAGACATGGAGGCCTGCGGAACCTACCTTACAGGTGGATTCTGTCTAAATTTACGTGAGAGGAGTGTGGGGCCGTACCCACAAGAGCCGCCCCATGCCAGACTTTCCCGTGAAAAGATCGATGCATGTTAGAAAAAAAAAAAAAAAAGTGGACCGAAGAGAATACCACATTGTAATATTTGTGTCAGTGAAAACAAGCGACTACCGACCGTTGGATATCAACATAAACCATCAAACTCTTGTTTTCAACTGCCTATAAATTGAACACCAACCTCGCTCCATACTTCCTCATCCTAAAAAACCTACAAAATTAGCAATGGCAAAAAAACGTAGCTGTCTCTCCTCTTGAAAGAAACTGCAACTTAGCTTCCTTAGACCAAAGGCTAGCAATGGCGAAGCGCTGTTCTCATGGTATACTTACTTCATTAATTAATTAGTCTCTCAGCTAATTTTAAATTATCTCTTCATTGTTATTAATTCTACCATTCATTAATTTATTAATTTTACTTTGAATCATGCAGAGGGTGTAATTGCAGGAGCTAAAGCAGCTGCATTTGCTACTATTGCAACCGCTATTCCTACTGTTAAGTTTCTCTCTACTCTCCTCTCCTCTCCTCTCCCTGGGGCTCTTTTGGTAAATTTTACCATTCGTTCTACAGTCCACGACTAATTGAATTAGCCTGCAGATAGCAAGTGCAAGGATGCTGCCATGGGCAAGAGCACATCTCAACCCTACAGCTCAAGCTCTTATAATCTCCACAGGTTAACAACTACTTTTCTTTTTCTTTTAATATACATGAGTATAACTTTTGCCTCTCACAACCTGAATTGAGCGGAGCCCACATCTACATGTAGGTTCCGCCTAATTAATCCATGTGAGGGGTGTGGGGTCAGTCTCAAAAGAACGGTTCTAGTAAGATTGAATTTTCCTAATAATTAGGAGTCCCCCAATTACTAAGAGAAATTAATCTATTGAATTTTTGGAATGCAGTGGGTGGGATGGCATATTTTATCGTTGCGGACAAGACTGTTTTGGCTACGGCAAGACGAAACTCCTTCAACCACACCTCTAACAACTAATTGAATCCAAGCCTGGTTTCTGACCAAATTATTTGATCCCAAAGAAACCATAAAATTTACTCAAGTACTATCTACCTATGCAATGAGGTTTCGATGTTTTTTATGTTATTAGTGTTAGAAATTACCCATCTCCATTGTGAATATAAATAACTGTTGTTGGCTTTCGGATTAATACAAATGCACTTTACTGGTGCATATTTTCTTTAACCGATCCATATTAAAGCTTCTTTTTTATCAGTTATCTACTAGTAATACTGTACATGTTTCATGGGGAGCCCATTGTTTTTTTTCCCCCCCTTTTCGGTTATAAAGTAAAAAACTGAACCTACTCTCCTTTATGTGAAAATCGTCTGTTTCTGTGTATGTTCCTATTCATGTTCCCACCAACCAATTGGCATTTGATATGTGGGCATTTTTTCTAATTATATATACACATGACGAATTGTGATTGGTTGAATACTGAGGACATATGATTTTTTTGCCCCTCCTCTTTGCATAAAAGAGGACAAAAAGAAGTGGAGCTTTCCTTGGACAAAAAAAACTGTATGTCATCAAGTGGTGTCTCTATACCTATCTCACTCGTGCATTCACAGTTCTCTAGTGTGAGTAGAATTTGAGAGGAATTTAAAAAGGATCGGGTGGTGGGGCCCGGGGGCGTGGGTATCGTCTTTTTGTGTACAAGAATTTGAGAGGAACAAAACGTGAGGAGTTGTAAGTGGTTGGAACATACATAAAGACATAGACATACGATTTTCCCCTCCCGTTCCTTTTTAAAGATTTTTACTGCACTCTTGTGTTGTGTGCTAAGGAAAATACTCCAAATAGATAGACCTTCAGATGTGAGAAACCATGGGAGACAATGACATTCATCTTCAACATTCCCATGGTTTTAAAAGATTCACAAGATGCGAAACTTTTTCAGAAATTTAAAGGAATTACATCCAGGGACGAATCCAGGACTTATAGGTTGGGGTGAAAGACTGCAACAATGTGTCGAACTACATATAAAAATTGAGCAAAAAAAAAAAAAAAATGTTGGGGCAAATTTGATCAGATATTCCGAACTACATATAAAATTTACTATATCTGATAAAAATTTAAAAATCTCCGGTGGAGCATCTTCATCCCTGATTACATCTAAACTTACACCAACCCCAGCACACAGATAACTTATACCAACCCAGCACATAGACAATAAGGTATTCTCGAAACAGAGTGATTGAACAACTGCAGTTATATAATACACTAATAATATTATTTCATACAAAATAAATAGAAAAGTGAAAATTTAATTTGTATAAGCGATAACATACAAGTGTATCAAAAAACCTTAATCATCTTGAATAAGCTCTCGAGTATTCACGAGTACTTTTCGGTTTTTTCTTTTCATTTTTTGAGGGGAGGGGTGTGTTGTTGGGGGGGGGGGGGGTATTCATGAATAGTTGCTGGCAAATGAGCCAGCAGATTGCAAAAATCCAATTTGGGGGATGAAAGAATATGATGAGTCATTGGGGTGGTAAATTCAATCCTAGAACTCTAGTTGTGGGACTGTTCCTACAGTTTCCTCACTAAATTGAGTAAGGTCTATTTATATATATGAGTTCCGCTCAATTCATCTGCAGGTCCCACAAGTAGAGTCTAGTATTGAGTAACCATTTCGGTGGTCCAAACATCCAATCATACAATATCGAAAATATCATTCTAGTAGAAAGTAATCTCATTCGTAAGTTGGGGGAATACTAATAAAAGAGAATCATTATTGGGCATAAAGTGTTCGAGGTAACTCAGCAACATGTGAACATGATCTCAATGTTGAATATCATATTTGCAACAGTGACCAGGAGATGGACTTCATTCCATACGAGACACTTTTCCTAGCTTCAAATTGAAAGATAATCGAAAGAATAATCTCGGTTTTGACCACAATTGCATTAAAACGCTTCACTTCTAACCGGTAAGTTGAGAGTTCTAGTCATGCCGAAAAGAAAGTAGGAACCACTATTAATCATTCTTTAAAAAAAATCTTGGTCAAACTTCAATTCATTCCAACACAGTTCAATATCTAATTATATTGATCGCAAAACGGAGAATATTTAACCTTTTGTTTAGTAGTAGTGAATAGTGAAACGGAGAGGACACGCGAAGTAAATAGAGACGAAGAGAATATTTTACCCAAAGGAAGTAAATGGTGTCATTTACTTTTCTCCTCCTCCCCCTACCCTTCTCGGAGATTTGCATTAGACTGATACTGATTTTGTATATAGCACAAAATATGACATTGAAAATTTTGGGATAACATTTTTGTCCGGAACAGAAGTTCCAATTCCATCCCCGCTGACGTGGTATAAGGCGGGTTGGCTGACGTGGAAAATTTTGAGGACGTAAGTCCCACTTCTGTTTCGGCTTGGGGACAAAAGCGGAACATCCGTTCCCAAGCCTTATTTTTTTTTTCTTCTCATTTTCTTTCTTTATTAATGTGAGTAATTGTCTACACTCTTTGTCATGCCTTGCTCAATCTTTTAACTTCCCTCCACTACAAACTAAATTGCACATGCAATTCTATACAAAGGCTCAGAATGTATTCTATAACATCACATTTTTTTTTATAATAATTTTTGTAAAATTTATAACGTTTTTTTCTCTCAAAAATCAAACAATTAACAAATGTCACACATCTATGATGACTAGATGAATTTCCAAGTTCAATCAGAATCTTTACTCAAATAATTCTAACCTTTTTACCATTATTATGATGATAATGGAGACATGTGAACAGTGATGGTACATACAACTAAAGAATTTATTGTCATATTATAGTATACTAGCCTTTTTATCGCCGTACTCTTTATATAACTAATTTATTATCATACATTCCGTATATAAAAATTAAAATTACAATATAGAACTAATAGAAATGTGATATAATTAAGTATATTATAACTTCTTTTGTATGGGGATAATGTTTTTTTCGAGCTTTAGTATGAAATTGCATGTGCAATTTAGATTGTATTGCAGGGAAAACCAAAACAGAGGGAAAGGAAAATGAAACTGCACACTAATATGTATATACGCAAATTTTGAAACATAACTCAAAATTTCATATATTGATTCTATCTATTTTTACAAATATTTTTTTTTTATAAAGTTTAGAACGTTTTGTTTCCAAATCAAACAACATCAAAACATATATATCAATATAATTAGATTTTTTCTTCGATCAACTTTTATCTTCCAATAATACTAATATGATGATAATGGTACATGTGAACAATAATGGCGACGAGTATCTTTATCCTCGTACTCTTTATATAACTAATGTATTATTGTTTTACAAAGTGATACTAGAGTATATTACAATTTCTTCTATGTATGCAGATGATGTTTTTTCTGAGCCTTTGTATAGAATTGCATGTGCAATTTAGTTTGTAGTGGAGGGAAGTTAAAAGATTGAGTAAGGCATGACAAAGAGTGTAGACAATTATTCACATTAATAAAGAAAGAAAATGAAAAAAAAATAAATAAGGCTTGGGAACGGAAGTGGCCAAAACGGAAGTGGAATTTCCGTCCCTAAAATTTTTCACGTCAACCAACTCGCCTCATGCCACGTCACCCGAACAAAAAATGTTGCCCCCCAAAATTTTCAAAGCCATATTTTATGTTTTATGCAAAATCAATGACAGTCTAATGAAAATCCCACCCTTCACGTACTAAACAATGCCTTGAGAGTGAAATTGGAGTCTTGGACAACATTTCAAAAATGTTTACAGGATAATATTTTAGGTTTAGAACTCACATTTTTCTTTCGGATAATTTAATTTTTTTTATCTAAGTGTTTCATTTCAAACCAAACGCTACCCAATTCTATCATGAGAAAAACAATATTTTAGTCAGTAAAGCAATTCTTAATCATTATTAGCTGGGAGTCTTCTGGCCACAGTGTCGATTCCCACATCGCCCCCCTCCCCGCCCCGTTAAAAAAAAAATCATTATTAGCTAGACTGTAGCTCTCGCGTTCAATGCTTACGTGCCCTTTCACTGTCTCCCTCACCACCCAAATATTTTTTTTTCTAATAAAAGAGTTAGAATGTTATTTTTAATGGTCTAGGTTGTTTTTGCAATTCTAATCTCAACTTAACAAAGCTTGTTTTTGAGAAGTTATCGTCAAGCTAATGTTTAAAAAAAATGCTTTTGCTAGTCAACGTCATTGAAAATAAGAACTTTATGTTAATTTTAAACAAGTTTTCCAACTGTTTAAAAATAAACTTCAACAAGCAATTTATAGCCCTCATATGCACAAGTTTTCATCTGAATTCATCTAGTAACTACCACTCAAGTAGTAATAGTTTGATTATGGGAATCGGGTAGCCCAAGTGGTAAGGCTACCCGGCCACGGGATGGAGGTCCCGTGGTCGATTCCCGTATCTCCCCTGTTGTGGGGCAAATAAATTCTCCTCTTTGTGAGGCTAAATTCCTCCCCAGGCATGGGGCATGCTACAATCTTCCTATTTAGGGTACTATCCGCTCTTCCCCTTCGGGGGCAATCGCCTTCGGGCGTCAAAAAATAAAAATAAAAATAAATTGTTTGATTAAAAAAAAAAATAGTTTAATGATCGAGTGTTTCACTCATAATTTAGAAAAACAATCAAAATTCGGCAACTTAAAAAAGATTCATCTAGCTACTACTGCTATTCTGCTCAATAAACATGTAACTATCAACATGCTCAAGGAAATTAATTCATGCTGACCTCAATCTTCATCAAGATCTCATGAACCCTTAGCCCACACCTATTATATTCCAGATCTTGTTCCAGCAAATAGAAATTCGAAACAGGCAAAGGCAAATATAGTTCTTTAATCTTGATCAAGTGTTTTAGATTTCACTTATTTTTCATTGTCAACAATATACATAATAATGATGCATTATTCGAAAGAAGCATGCATGATTTTAACCCAGGGAACGCCACTATCTGAAAGTTTTTTTGGTAAACAAAAGTTTGGGTGGGTTCAGTTTCGGTCACCACAAGGTAGGGTAGACACTAGGGATCATATGTCGCTTACAATCTTTTTTTTTTGAGGTGGCGAAATACAATATTTATAAGAAAATATCACAAAAATAATTTTTTCTTATAGAAAATTCGTCATTTCTGAAAATTTGAAGGGCCCTCTTTTGCTCCGCCACTATTTATAAGGGTACTTATAGATCACCCAACAACATACCTCTCACATCGACAACGGGAATTGAACACTTTACATTTGGAATGACGTGCTAAATTATGACCATCTAAAAGTTACAAGTCATATAAATACAGTATTCTGATGAATTTCAAAAGCAACGGCTATATTTTGCGTCGCATTTAGGATGTGAATTCTGTCATTATTGAAGAGAATTGGACCTCCTTTACAAAAAAAAAATGCTCACATATTACAGAATAAAGGATTGGGTTTTTTGTCTGAGGTTTTCCCATGACGAATATTCATTTTATCTGATGAAGAAATGCCGATTGGGATTCCTTCTTATCGAACCTGAGGTCAACACGCTAGCATCTCGTGCTTACGTGGAACCACTAGGCACTTGCCAGTTCAGCTCCATGGGCCCATTTACAGTGGACATACGATGTCCACATTTCCACGTATGCAGAAAATGTGAAGGGATAAAAATGTACTCCCTCCATTCCCATTTAATTGTCGTTTAGCAGATTTGTATGTATCTAAATTAATTGTCGTTTAAGGTTGTTTTATTAGTTGTCAACAATTTATTCCAATTATACTCTCGACATTTCTTTTATTTGCCGCCTCTACCATCCCTATTTTTTCCTTTCTTTTTTTATGCTATAGAAGTTAGAGAGGGGTAATATTGAAACTTTTGGTGAAAATGACAAGTTCCTTAATTTTCTAAAATTGTGTAAAGAGTCTTATATTTAGGAATTGAGGAAGTACTAAACTTGCTCAATATTCACCATGAGTCATCTTAGATTGATAAGTAAAATTTTAGGGAGAATTTTGTTATGAATTATAACAATATTCCCACCTATAGATTTCATGGTTTAGATAAAATATGGTTTAGATTCTAAAGTTGTTATTAACCTTCAGAAAAGGGCTATTACCAATTCAATCAAGATCAACATTTAATGTGGATCATAATTTTGATATCCAGTCTTTCTCCTTGGTCATGGACACATCACATATGCCATTTCTTTCCTTTTTCTAGAAGAAAAAAAAAGAGCCACCGTATCTGAATGTCCAAAACTTCAGGTATCTATTCCGACGAATGCAACCTCGTACATAGATGTGCCAAAAAAAAATTGGAATCTTTGAAGAGTTATTTCAATAAGTTATGTTCCTCCTAGTAAATAAAACATGTGACATAAATTCTGCATAGCTAAGAGGATTATCTAAGGCCTTACCTCATATGTCAAGAACATACATCTTCAAGAATATACTCCAGTGGCCTAGTGGAAAAGGCCCTCCCACGCTTGGCTTGGGTCAAGTGTTCGAGCCCTATATCCCCCTCCCCCTTCCCCCCCTAAAAAGAATATACACTTTCCGCTATTTTTTTAGGAGCAAAAAGAAAAAAGCCACCCACTTGATCAAATAAACAAAGCCAAATTGAGAATATGTTTCTGTAATTACTATAAACAATGCACATACGTGATGCAGTCAGATAAAAAGAGAAATGCGATATATATATATATATATATATATATATATATATATATATATATATATATATATATATATATATATATTACTTTAGGTGTTTAATATTAATATTGGAATATGGAAGCAAGCAAAATATGGAGAAAATTAATCAAATAAGCTGAAACACGTTAAGACTTATTCTGCATGCAAAGGCCTACGGGACCTGATCATAAATGTTGGGGGATCGTCTTTTTTCTAGATATGCGTGGGGTCAAAGAATGGCAGGTGGATATGCACTTTCTGATGGCTTTTTGAATTATTGAGGGAAAAGGGAATCAAGACAGAGCAGATAGAATTTGTCAATTGATGTGCATTATAAGGAATTTATTCCCATTATGGAAAATTACTTGCTAGATTTGCTGCATCTAAACTTCACCTGTGTCCACCGCAACCATATAAGCCTGATCATAAGGAAGGTACATCTGCCAATTACATGGACGCCACGTATGCAAGTGGAGCGTCCACGTGTATGTCCAGTGTGTGCACCAATGCTTACCTGTCATTATTCATCTACTTTCTGAGCCAGGAGAATGAACATAAGCTCCTTCCACCTCTAACAACCTCGGGTCCAGTATCCCTTGAAAACCAGCATCAGGTTTCCTGTGTAGGGACAAAATTTACCCGAACAATATAATCAGATACAAGAAAATTTTAAAGAGTGAATAGAAGCCAATATATAGAGTCATGAATCATGTTTGTCTCATCAACTCTTTTATTTATGTTTAGGCAAGATTGGTTAATTAAATGTGTCACTAAGAACAGGAAAAGGCATGAGGCTTGCTAGCTGTGGCAAGGAAAAGGGGCGTTTGGTAGTCTACCGGAGAGAGGTGTAGATAGAGCCCCCTCTGCCTTTCCCTTGCCCCGCACTTGATCTGGTTTCACTGGAAATAGGGGGAGGAAATTCATGAGCACTTGAATATTGAGATTTTCTACAATCAGTCTTTTTCTATTAGTTCTCATTTCCTTCTCCATACCGTCCTTCTGTATCCGAGGTGGGCTTTTTATTCAGTAGTCTTTTGTGAACTTCAAAGAATATCTACTTAAGAAGTGGTTTCCTGTTGACAAACTCATATATTAACATCAAGGACTATTTTTAAACACAAACTCTCAAGTCAAAATGCATATGCTACAAACGATGGTTTAGTGCAACACTTGTATGTCAATTGAAAAATCACCTCAAGACTTTCCTAGAAGAGGAAAAATAATGAAGAATCAAGTTTGAGAACTCCTTTGATTCAAATAATAAATAGGGGAATCACGTAAAAAAGGGCAATTTCGGTTTTTGCTTGAGAAACTCTATGTCTATGCATGTATGTAGAAGTTTAGAATTTTAGAAAGCACACCCCTCCATACCTCCATAACCAGAAGGCGGCAAAGAAGTAGGAGGTTTATCTAAATCTTTGTAAATATTTCCGCTTTTGGAATCCAATCAGAAGCCAACCATTTGAAGCCCTTAACATGGTAAAAAAAAACTCAGGGCCCCACTAAAGCAGCCTGAACCTAGTATATAAACCATCCCAGCCCATTCTTCAAAATCACAAAGTAGCTCGAGCAACTACCAAAACTTACAACTTCCAAGTTCCAAGTGCTGTTGTAATTTCTTTCAGCCTCTTGTTTTCTTCTGAGGTGAGACATTCATTCTGTGCTATCTCTTCTGCATTTCTTTAGGTCATTTGAAACTCAAGATCTCTATATTTCTCCTGTAAGAAATGAAGAAAATTTCTAATAAATTAGCTGGTTTTGCAAAACAGAGCATGTATATTAACAATCTAGTGAAACTAGTTCATCATAGAAGACCTTAGCTTCAGAAAGAGAGGGTGTTGATAGAGTAATCATTTTCCGAATGATCTTTCAGAAACCAAAGGATTTTTTAGCTGATAGAAGATTGCGATATTGATATATTACAATAACTACAATTCTTAATAGATCTGGTAAAAGGAAAGTTGTAAATCAATTTGTTGCTTAAAGAAGCCTCCAACAAAACAATACAGACGACAACAACAATGCTCTTCCCGCTGAGTTTTTAACTTTATTCTTTCTCTTTTCAGATTTAGTGATTCAGAATATGAATAGGGAAGGAGGAGACTGGATGTGTGCTGCATGCAATCACACAAACTTCAAGAGGAGGGATGTATGCCAAAAATGTAGCTGTCCTAAATATGCTTCAGCAGCTGAAATCGCCACATATGCATTAAACTTAAATAGAACAGAAGTCTTGGCAGGGGACTGGTACTGCACTGCTATGAACTGCGGGTCACACAACTATGCGAGCCGAACAAGCTGCTATAGATGTGGTGCATCAAAGGCTGATTACTATGGGTACAACAGTGGCATGGTAGCACCAGGAAGCTACACGTATGATGCCAGTTGTCTTCCTGGTTATAAAACTGGCGATTGGATGTGCACGAGGTTAGTCATAATTCTCTCTTGATGAGAAGCCAATAGGCTGGTTGATAATTCTTTTCCATCTTATCCTTCAACATTTAATTTCTGATGTACCAAAATTAATTTTCTTAAATAGACACTCACTAAGAAAGTATTGAACTTCTTAACAAGCTCTAACAAGTTCAAACTGCATGTAGTATCTTCTCAACTAAATGCAACTAGAATAACGTTAAAAAAGAACAAAGAGCTATTTCTCTCTTGGTGAATAATAAGCATTACTTGATGCAAATTATTGTTCTAATGTGTGCATACTTCCAATTTTTGTCAGATGTGGTGGACACAACTTTGCTAGCAAGAGGGATTGTTATAAATGCATGACGCCCAAGGAAAATTGTAAGCAGTCTAATATAAGAAATAATATCATTGTACATGTTCTTCCTTCCTTCTGTTTTGAAAACCTATTGAGTTCTTCCTAACCATATTGTTCTTCTGATTATTCAGGAAGTGGTTTCTAATCATTTTGAACCAGTAGAAAGAGGGCCCAGCAAAAAAGAGGAAAAAACAACGGAACCAGCTGAAAGAGGATAAGCAGACTTAGTTCTCAGAATGACCTGAGAAATACAGCATCCCTCTAAAGCATTCCGGTCTTTCTTTTGTTCCTTAGTCCAATATTTATTGGACTAGCATTAGTTCTATAGTTTTCTCAAAGAAGGGTTCTAACTTCATTGTATGGTACAGTATGTTCTTACATGAAACTAATTAATCACTTCATTTATTTTTTCATTAATCACATTACACCTCTTCAATGTTGTGTAAACTCACCCCTGATGATTCAGTTCTACTTTTGTTAAGTGGTCCAAAAAATTGGTGGTACTGTCTGTATCAACTGCCAATCAAGGCTGCTTAAGGCTAGAGAATAACTAAAATGCACTTACATGGACCACCAGTAAAGCAATAAAATCAGAGAAAAACTCAAGAATCATAGATGAGATTCAAGAATCTTCACGAGTAGTTAAATTCCAAAGATGGTTGTGTTTGTTGCAATATTGGTTCCTTTAAGCATCTAGTCTTCAAGAAATGGAAATAATGATATAGATCAGAACCCGATGCTCCCTTTTATGAGCACCTTATTTGAGTCAATTCCAAATTTCCCCAGATTGGTTTGGGACTTTTAATCAAGTAGTTAGCTGCCATTTCATCTTTACACGCAATGGTACTAATTCTCATAAGACAAGTTAAATAAGAGTGAATTGCTTTAACAACATAGTCAAATCAGGAAAAACCAATCATTCCAAATAAACTAAAGAATTATTGAAGCATATATGGGTGCCCTCATTTGACTTAGATTGGAATGTTGAATATGTGCTGGTTTGTATGATTTTATCTTGGAACATAATTCTTTCTCCTCTCAAACACTACATTGGTTAACTTTCAAAAGATTCTTGCTCCCTCAAAATAACTTCCTTTATGCATCTTTTTATGCTTTCCTGATGCTAGACAAGTGCTCTAGTTCATATGAAGTAGTTCCCCACAAGCATATCTCCCAAGCCCCAAACATCCAATTCCAAAGCAATTCCAATTCAATCAATCATGTTCTTTCCTCATTAAAATATTACTCCCTCCATTCTATAATATAAGTCGTTTAGGACATGCATCGAAAATTAATGAAGAAAAAAAAGCAAGGTAATTTATTAGTCAAAATATAAATATTACTCTCTTAAATAGGACTTGCATACCACTAATTCTATCTAAGAGAGTAATATTGATATTTTGATTAAAAAAATAAATTGTTTTTTCTTCCTTAATTTTCTCTACATGTCCTAAACGGCTTATATTATGGAATGTAAGGAGTAATATTTTATCCAAGGATTGCCCATATTCTAAATCAAATAAACATTGATTTAACTGTTCTTTAAGATTCCAAGCACACCAGATCTCTATAATTTGTTTCTAAATATCATTAGTTTTTTTTTATAAACAATATTTCAATAACAGGTAGAAATCTACCGCTTCTGAGCCTACACTCGCTACACCACTCTCCGAAACATTCAAAATTATGAAAACTTTCATTCATATATCCTAAACTAAATACACAAACCCTAGTTTATAAGTAGTAAGGTTACAGAGAGTGTTAACGAGTGATTCAGAGAATCCGGAGTGGAAATTTACCATTATCATTATCAAAATCCATCACCACTTACAAATAATTCGTAATAACTATAAAGTCAATCGCGCTATATTCTCTTAACATGTCCAAACATGGTAGAATCACAAAAAAAACACCTGAGAAGAACATATGATTTAATACGTAAAAGGAGATAGTATTTCAATAATCAAACACCAAAAATTGAATAGACTAACCATCATTATCAATGTCGTCGAAGTTTCCCGGCGAGTATTATCAATGTCGCCGGAAGAACAAAGATTCATCGCCGATCATTTGTGAATTGTGAAGGAGTAATTGGGGGAAGTTTGATCAGAAACGGGAAAAGTCGTTCCTAGCCTCCCATCTATTGATACTGCGGTATATTTAGTTAAATCGGTTAATTATTTTGATTTTTATTGGACTTCTTATATTTTTAAAAACTTCTAAATAGTATATTTATTATGGGAGTTTATTTTATTTGTATATTTTAATTAATAAGATTTTATATATTTTGCTTGATATGGAAGATCGTGAGAATCTTCAATCGATGAAAATATTTTTAGAGCAAATATTGGAAGATATGAAGGCTCGTATTTCTTTTTGTAAACTTAACTATTTTTATTATGAAAATATATATTGTATTTTTGCAAAGACAAAAGCTCCATATATATATAATTTTTACTTTTTTTTAGTAAACTTTTTATATGCGTAGACTATTTTTGAAACATTATTCTTGTCAAATTAGTGTGAAACTGGTGTTTTCATACCACTTTTAATCACATTTCTAAACATATTTACAGTGTTAATGATTTGAATTGAAAAAAAAAATATTATTAAGACTGCCAAACATATACAGAACATATGTTTTAAAGTGATTGGATATACTAGTTTTTTACTATTTTGATAAAAATAGTAGTTCAAAAATAATTTATAGTTAAAAAAAATACTGATAAAATAAAAAAATAAAAATTATTCATGTTTTCTCTCTTTTTTTAAACTAATTAGGTAAGATATCATCTTTTGTTCTAGTTTATTTTCCATTCCTAGAGTTTTGTTTTATTTATGAATTGCTAAACCCTTTGTTTCTAGACAATGATAATTTATGTATGATTTTTATTCAATCGTTATATTTAATTATTTTCTAAATTGTAGTTTCTTGCAAATATTTAATTAATTTTTACTTTTCTCATCGTGGTGTTTTCATGTTTTTTGTTCAAGTAGATGTCCTTTTTCTTAAAAGCAATGAGGGGGTTTACCTTTTTTCCTCTTTTCTCTCTCTTCCCTCTGCGTTTCTGCTGCTTTTTATTTTTTATTTCTGTCTCTGATCAGATTTGGTCATTAGCTCTGGCTAATGCTCGAATCTTGGTACTTTTATTCAAATTTTTACCTCTATTTTGTACCACGAATTATATGAAACTTTTTTCAAAGTATTTTTCTTCAAAATTCAAGATGCATATGTTAGATCTGTCTCAGATCTTCACAGATCTAGACTTTTTTCTATGTTTCTAGGAGGATTCGTTTAATCCGAACTTGATCTGGGCCCTATATCAACTTTCTACATTTTTTCGAGGCAATTTGTATGACGGTTGATACGTCCATGGTCCTATAAATTGTCGATCCCTACGGAAGATGTTGAAAGTGGTATTCTCCTATCTATGTGGTTCAAAGATTGCGATGAAGATGCTGCGAAGAAGAAGATTATTTATTTGTTTAGTTTACTAGTTTTTATATTAGTATTTCCTAACCATCCAAGTTTTCTTGGGTGTGATTTTTGTCATTTATCATGATTTTCTAAATCATTGTATAACTTTTATTTTTTTATATTTTTTAGATTTTCCTTTGATTGTAATGACTTCAACTATTTTGTGATTAATGAAAAAAATTTATTCAGCAAAAAAAAAAGATGTCCTTTTTCTAATTTCATCTTAATACACCGATAACTAAACCATCTAAATACGTGATTGTTTGTATATGTTGATCTTTGGGAAAATTAGTGTTGTGAAGGTATCATCCCTCTCATTCATGCCATGTGATTAATCCTACTAGATAGTCATTTTTTTTACTATTTTGTAAGATTCTTATATTTACATGAAAAATGATGTGTTTTTCTATTATTGAATAAAATATTAATAATGGAGATTTATTAACACGAACTAAGTAAAGTTTCTCAGCACTTTAACCGGTTCAATTTATGTTGTCCAAGGCAAATTTTCCAATCCTAATTTTGAAGAAGACTTTCTCTTTATTCCACGCATTTTCTTTCTAAATAAAAATAATTCTTTGAAGGATTTTTTAAGTTGTTGAACAAAATGTGTTTTTTTTGTTGCAAAATCAGCTTTTTCCTGTATATTATTTTTTAAGGAAAAATATAGATTATATATTAATATCGCAGAGGATATGTGGTAGGAGGAACCTTGGGGGTTCTCCAAACAATTGAGACGAGGTTCTAGTCCTCATAACTAGGGGTGTTCATGGTTCGGTTTGGTTCGGTTTTATACATTTTTCAAACCAAACCGAAATATTCGGTTTGGAAAGTTTGGAACCAATCCAAACCATTTAAAATCTCAAACCGATGCATTCGGTTTGGTTTTGGTTTGGATTGGATTGGATTGGATTGGTTTGGTTGCTCGGTTTTGCGAGACACAAAAATATTGATTATAAAGTTTAAAAAAAACTTTATTTAATTAGTTAGTTGCTAAAAATATTTATAAAAAAATATGCCTATTATTTTCTCAAGGTAAACACAATAAAGAAAACAAAATAATAAAACATAAATTCTTGGTCTTGATCTTTGCACTTTAAACAAATTACTTCAAAATCATCCTACAAAAACACAAAAATTACATAATTATTAGTTCAAAATAGTGAAATACAATAAAATCTTTTGGTAAATCTAAAATCGTATACCAAATGATGACTTTTTAATCTCTTGGTTTAACACTTGAAGAACTTGCACTTGGAAATTCTAGAATGAGATACAAAAGTTAGCAATTATACTAGAAATCATTTTAAGGAAAAATATATTTTATTGCAAAAAAGTCCTTTAATATATATATTATATTATATATTATATATATTCGGTTTGGTTTATAATTTTTTTTAAACCAAACCAAAAATTCGGTTTTAATTTAGCTCAAACCGAAACCAATCCAATGCACCGCTCAAACCGAAAATTCGGTTTGGATCGTTTGGATTGGTCGGTTTCGGTTTTTCTTTAACACCCCTACTCATAACATAATTTGACAATACATCAGCTGGACAATTATATGATCTATGAACGTATGAGATATTGACACATGTACGCCCTAACAAATCCTTAATAAGGCTAACATAGTTTCCTACATCAGAAAGATCGTCTTCCTGTTATAGGATACTATTGACAATTCCTATACAATCGCTTTCTACTTCATAAAGACCTAAATCCTTGTCCATGATAATATATTTCATGTATATATTAAGGTGTTCTCATTTACTGGGAAAACTGAAAATTAAATAAGTCTTCTTCCATACTCCGATCGAGTGAGAAATAAGAAATAAAAATATATTTATATAATTATTATGTATTTAACATACCTTATAATAACTTTTAATATAGTAAAAAGGATGACGAGTGGTTGATTATGAGTGTTGTGGGTTCATTATTCAAGCTTTGGAGCATGGGTGTAACTAGTGACGAATTCAGAAATATAATTCATTGGGATCATTTGATATACACAACAATTCACTGGGGTCATTTATAACTTTATTATCTAAATGGAGTAAAATATATCATATATAATTAAAAAAAAATTCACTGCGGTCATTTAACCCCAGTTACGGGTGACTAGATACGTCACTGGGTGTAACAATTTAAGAAACAAAACAAAAGGGAAGACTAAAGAACTATGGCTGATTAATTAAAAAAAAAACAGATTGAAAGTTAGCCTTAGTTCAACTATTATTAATCAAACTATATTACCAATTGATAATATCTTTACCATTTACAATATAATACCTATAAATTAATACTCAATAATAAATTTTCTACGATAATAAATTTATCTGGTAATATCTCAAGTCAGTGTAAAAAAATTAGTAATTTCGATAAATTAATTAAATAATAATTTTTAGGAAGAGCCTTGTATAAATTTATAGTTATCTCAACATCATAAATTAATAATTATCTAAAGTTACAAATATAATTAGGAAAATTTAGTAATTATGACTCTATTATTGCTTGTTTTTTCTTGAAGTTTAAATCTAGCTGGACTTCATTTACAACTTAGTCATTGCATTCAAAAGCTCCGATACAGTGTTTCCAGGCCACATTAAATAATTGTGAAGAGTTGTCTCGGCTAAAAAGTATTTTTTTTGCGTAATTGCTTCGAAAAATATAATCTCTCAAACTTCATCGTCAATGGAATTTTTTATGACATTAGGCACAATATTTTCTGAGCTTTAGATTTATGAACATACAACGTTCATCCTGAGTAATACGATAGTTGATTGACGTACAGTTTTATTATTGTAACCTTGAATATTAATCAAATTCACAAACTAATGAAAGTTGTGAAATATTTTTACAAAAATTAAGGCATCTCTAATAATTTAAATTGAACATTTAAATCTCGAAATATAATAAAAGAGGGCATTTTTTTTTAATTTTTTTTAAATTAATAAATGTATCTATTAATTAACATCTTTTTAAATTAATTAAATTGTCTGGTCTTTGACATTATTAATTTATAGAGGTTATACCTTTACACTGCAATATTAATGATGAATGATGAATGGTCAATTATCATAATGATGCTTCCCAATACTTAAATGACATTTAGGATTGATGTATGGTCAATTATGCCCCGCAGATTATCATAATGCAAATGGGATTTTTCTTAATTATCCCGGGGTAATTAGAGAGATTTTATCTTGGTAGGTTAGTAAGTTTAAAACTTACATTCAAGCCAATAAATACAATATATACACGTAGGAAAGAGAATTGACTTTTTGACCTACGTATATTGTATTTATTGGTTTGAATGTAACTTTTAAACTTTCTAGCCTACCAAAATAAAATTTCTCGGGTAATTATGAGACAGATGGGGGCTGGGGCTGGGGCTGGGGCTGGGGGGGGGGCGGGGGGTTAGCCTTTTTCTACTTTCTGGGTTTTAGGGTTCTCTACATGCCTATTTGTTGTTCCATCTTCTTCTCCCACATTGTTTAGGTTTTTTGGGGGGCGGCTATGTAATAAACATGCACATATAAACTTTCTTTTTTTATTTATATATATATATATATATATATATAACCAAAACCTTAAAAAGTTGTAAACTTTTAGTATTACCTTTTTTGTTTTGAATCCAGGTTTCTGTTTATTAGGCCAATCTGTCCTATCATCTGACTCTGATCATCTCCAATTCAGGTTTGTAGTAAAATAATCGCCAGTTTGATTTTTCTTTTCTTTATCGGTTTCTTTGATAAAGTTACATTCTTTATCTGTTCTTTTGATTTTCCCTAATTTTTTTTTTTTAAGTTTTCTGTTGTTTTACAATTTGCATGTCTTATTTTTTGTTGCCATATATAAGCATTGCTAATTAAATATTGAAACTTTGTTGAAAAGATTAATCCAATTTGTTTGAATTTATACACATGTTAGTGTTACCCCAAGGGTGAGTGAGTGATTGTAGGATTGCTTGTGCACCGGGCTGCCCTTATTAGTGTAATTTATTGGTTCCTTTAAAGCTGAATCAATCTTGAAAAAAATGGTGTTGAAAGGGACAATTTTTATGATTATACAGGTTGTTGAACCAGAGAACCAATGAGTTTTTCTAATAATTCATTGCGGGTGACCCCATCTGAGTCCTTTTTGCAAATGCCATTCTTTGAAGGTGATCTTGGTGGATTCTGGCCTCAATTCCCAGCTAATCATCCAAGCTCTCAAAATCCTGACTTTAATGGACGATTTGATAATGGACCTCCATTTAAGAGACAAAGGAATTCAGAAAACAATCCATCAAACTTTCCACCATTCCCACCTGCTGATTTTAATAATCCCAGGATGAATTTTGAAAATCCTACAGGAGGAGGAAGTAAAGGAACAGTTCATATGTTTTATAAAACGCGACCGTGCTTGAATTATGTTGGAGGAAATTGTAGGAACGGGGAGCATTGCACTTATGCTCATGGGGAGCAAGAGATGCGTCAGCCTCCGCCGAATTGGAATGATGATCAGAGAATAATCCATAAGATGAAGATTTGCAAAAAGTTTTATAATGGAGAAGAATGTCCTTATGGGGAGAAGTGCAATTTCCTCCACGAACGTCCGAATCCTAGTTTTCCTAATGACCATATGAGGTTTAAGAATGACGTAACTAGGCAAAGAGAGAGTTCTGCAATAAGCATTGGAACGAGAGGACCCGATATTGAGAATAAAACTGATGCTGATCTGCAGGAGAACTATAGGCCTATGAGTTCAAACTTGGATGCTACAAGGATTAGGCCCATTTTCTGGAAAACAAAAATATGCAGCAAGTGGGAGATCGGTCTATGCCCTTTCGGAGAAAAATGCCACTTTGCTCATGGTCAGTCAGGTATATGCTGAGGGCTAATTGCTTAATTGAGTTTTGTTTCACTGATATTCATATCTAACATGACCAAATCTTTAGTCTATTTGTCCCATTATTCTTGTCATCATTGTTATTTGGGAGAATTCGGATATTGCAACTAAAGTGGAATCCTTTGTATTGGAATATATTCACAATGAACACCCCTTTTCATGCACTAATCATGTGATAGTATATTCACTTCCTAGACAAATTGAAGGAAGAATAGATACAAGTGTCCAAGAGCATCTTTTCCTTTAGTATCTCTACATATAATAGTTTCTGTATTTTGAAGTTTGGTACCCCTGTGATTTATGTGTAGTAATCTTTAAGATGTTTGCATCTAATGCAACATTCATAGGGCTGCTGGCTATTATTTTCATATATCTCTACTTGTGGGCTCTTAATTTTACCACTATCTCTTCACTGAATCAGACTCACATTGTAGTATCTATCATCCGTAGAGTGGGAATAAAATGCAGCAACTTATATTTGATTGGCATTTTCTTTTTGGTGTGTGTATTCCGTAAGCGGCATATAGAATTTAGTTGTTTGCTTCCCAGTTCTACCAGCTTTCTGAATCAAAATATTCTCTTGGACCTAAATAAATCTAACTGATTGATGCTTGCATTCATCCGTTCTATTAGCTTAAACACTTCTAGACCAAAATTTTGTTGTCTAGGCAATTCTTTTCCATACTTATACACGTGTCTAACTTAGAACGTGGCCTTACTTTTCAATGAATTTAAATGATGCTGATAATGTATTGAGCATAAGCAACATTGCAATATGCTTGCTTCATTTCTTCGGGATTTCATTATTCCCTGACATCTGAGGTATTTTACTAATTGTATTCCTTTGGCAGAGTTAAAAGGCTCAAATGGCCATGCAGAGGTGGAAGTGCCATTCAATTCTGGCCTGATGCAAATGAAGCCTGTGGCTGTTTCATCTCCCGCTGATGTACTAGTTGATGCTTCCGTAAAGAAAGAAGGAGAGGACCCGAATATATCAAAGTGGAAACTAAACAGAAAGATCAATAGCATCTACGGCGATTGGATTTATGATGATCTAGATATAAGGCCACGTAAAACCATTCCAGGTGAGACCGAGGCCTAAGGATCAACGTTTATTTATAAGCTGGTTTTTGTGATTTTCAGCTGCCAAAGAGTTTGAAGTATGCGTATTCTCCTGCATCTGAAAGGAAGGATAGTACTCGATTCTTCTTTTTAAATGTGCCCCTGGACCATGGTCCAATATCAGAATTAACCCTGGTGTTGGGGGCATTTTGGTAATGACCATTGTTGATGCATATAAATTTTATTGTTTGCCCTTCACTCTTGGTGAAGCAGTTCTTCAAGTTAAATTCTTTTCTAAAGGGAAAAAAGAAATAATGAATTTTTTTTGGTGATAGGGAAGAATTTTAGTTGTATCAGCCTAGAAAGAATAGTTTCTTGAGATTAGTTGAGAAAGAGATATTGCCATTCTTTCTTTTGATTTCCCAACTGATCAATTCTTTATTATGATCTACATTTTGCAGTTAATTAAAAGCTTAATGTGATCAATTGGTTTTGCTTCATTCTCGTACTTTATAATCCTAGGAGACTGCAATTACTAAGATGTTTATCCCCGTTTCTCTATTTTGGTTCGTTTAAGCGTTTGAAGCAATGTTGTTAAAATCCCGATTTAAATCGTAAAATCTACGATTTTACGATTCTACGGAAGGAAAATGATTTGAATCGGAAGTAAAATCGAAATCTGGTAGAATCGGAGTGGAATTGTAGAATCGGAGTGTAAAATCGTACGTACGATTTTACCGATTCCACAAATTTGCTATTTCCAGGCGGATTCGGCTATTTCCAAGCTGAAATTTGCTATTTCCAGACATAAATTGGCTATTTTCAGGCGGATTTCAATTACTCGTTAATAAGGTCAAAATTATTTGTACAGTTCTCTAATTTTCATATTTTAATAACATCTTGGTGTTCATATTTGTTGCTTATTTACAGAATCGGTGGTTTTGATATTTTTGTGGTTTATTTTATTTTGATGTTTTGAAATATTTATAAGTTAAAAATTATGTTTTGTAGCGTTTTTATATTTTAAAAAAATTTGTGAAATTATGTTTTATGGATTTTCGCATATTGTTAAACCATATGAAATGATTTATATGTTAATTATTGTTATTTATATATAAAATATATATTTTATTTTTTTGGTACGATTTTACGATTCTACGTAAAATCCCGATTTTACGATTTTCTACCCCTCCACCGATTCTACGTAGAATTCCGATTTTAACAATCTTGGTTTGAAGAACAAATAATTTTGAAAAAGTACGCTTTTTTTATTATTATTATTTGGGATAGTGTTGTAAAAATCGGTCTAGTCAACAAAAAATCGCTAGTCGCCACTTAATTGACTAGTCAAAGTAAAAAAATCGGTCAAAATCATTCAAAATCGGTCAAAATAATTATTTTGTATTTGAACTTGTTATTACTTATTATGGTAATGAATTTAATTATTATGGATGGACATTGGGTACTTTAATTTGAATGAAATTTTGTTTGACTAGAATAATAGAGAAAATGGCCCCAAACGTCCCCCAATTATTTTAGTTTAGTCTCGATAATCCCCGTTTCTTTATTTCAGCATAAAGAATCCTCCAACAATTTACGGGTAACCTGTATAGTCATTCCCACCACATTTGCGGCAGAATCCGGCCAAATTGACACAATTTATGGGCAGCCTGTAGAGTCATTCCCACCACATTTGCGGCAGAATCCGGCCAAATTGACACACGTGAACTGCACATGCATAAGAATCAGGGGTAAATTGGTCATTTTCTCTCAAATAAAAAAAAAAACATTTACCACAGGCCCGCCCTGAACTTGCTAACCTGAGAAGGAAGAAGTTTTACTGCATAACACATCTATATAACTCTCTATAATTACTTTTATTATAGTTGAAATCTGTCTTCTTTTATTTCTGAATGGTTGAATAGCTCTGTCGGATGAGCTGAAGATTGGTGTTTACATTTTAGCCCACCTCGATTCCGGTTCTGATAGTGTTTATGTTAAGACCATGCTAACATGATCTCAGACTTCGGAACGTTGACCCAAGTTGAGAGTTCAACCGTCTTGAACAATTGAATAATTGTTCTTGAACAACTATTTCTCAGCTATCTCATTAATGACGCAACGACTGAGGTCATATAAAAAAGGTGCTGATAAAAAACTTGTCAGTGCCGAAATTACGATGATTTTAGCCTCCCATTGAAGTTCTTGCTTTTAGAAATACAAAATCTATATGCCAGTGAATATATTTAACTGCTCTTTCCAATAGATTGTGCCCATTGAACAGTTGATTTTGCTAAGGCATCCATGGGATGAATACATTTCTTAAGAAGAGGATCATTGGAAGGCAAAAGACCTTGAAATTCATCTGAAGCAAGTATGACAATGTTTACAGCCCTCACCAAAAGAATCTGAATTGCAACTCTTAATAGATTTCTTGCCCCTTCAAAATCCTTCTTGTTCACAGCTTCAACTGCTGGAGTTACCACATGCTCCATTGTTGGTTTATCAGGTAAAACAAACTCAATGCCCTTCAAGACCAAAATGTAACCACAAGAAGCAGAAGTTACAGTTTGAACATAAGATTCTTGTATATTAAGTACACTATTGATTCTTTCCTTGATTAAGAGTTGGACTACATAGGCGACCTGACTGAAGTGGTTCAAACTCGCGGTATTGGTCGCCGATTCGAAGGCCACCGTTCCATGCACAATTTTTTTTGGTATAAAGTGTTCAAAAAAATTATAAATTTTTTTGTAAAATAAGCAAAAATATAAGCATTATAATAGATATCGTTTATGGAGGTAAATAATCATATTCAACGTAACAACTATTTATTTAACAGAATAACATAGTGCGATGATTACCGAAAAATAAAAAAAGTCATAAAAATTTCAACTTATATAACATAATATAATTAAAAAGGATAATATATTAGATATACCTAACAAGTTTAAAAACATCATCACTGCCCGATCCTTTGTAACTATAGTATGAATATGAAAGTCGGTTATTAATATTACCACAAATAGACAAGGGGTGATCATGTAGCGCATCTATATGTGATAGGGCAAAAAATCATATGTCCCCGTGTATGTCCATTTTTGTACCCAACCAATCACAATTTGCCATGGGTATATATAATTAGAAGAAATGTTCACATAGCGAATTCTGATCGGTTGGGTACAGGGATAGGGACATACAAGGGGACAGGCGATTTTCATTCATGTGATAGATATGATACACTTGTTGTGGGTAGCTTTGTGGGTGATAAGTATATTGGATCATCCATTTTGCTGATTATAGTAACCAAAACCACAATAATTAGTACTGTTCTGACTTGGTTTTTGTTATGTTCAATTATTAGTGCTGACTCGCCGAGTTTTTCCGATTCAATCCGAGTTAGAAACCATCTGACGATTTTTTTTTACAATATGTCGTTTTTGTTCAGAGAGACTGATCCGGTTATGACTCATCTGGAACTTTGAATAATGGACTGAACCCAGGTGAAGATTAGTGCTGTCAAAGTGGGCCGAAGCCCGCGGACCGGCCCGCCCCGCCCCGCAATGGACCGGGTATGGACTTAGGAAATATTGATCCGCAAAAATGCGGGCTTTTTAGCCAGCAACTGCTTTACCCCGCCGCCTGTGGCTTTTTTCATTTAAAAAAAATACATATTATATATAATATTTTTGAGAAAAGTATATATATTATATATAATATGGTATATAATAGCATATTTTCTACTCGCTTGATGATAAAAATAAAAGTATACATATTATATATAATATTTTTTAGAATATTATATATATTATATATAATATGGTATATAATAGTATATTTTCTACTCGCTTGATGGTAAAAATAAAAGTATACATATTATATATAATATTTTTTAGAATAGTATATATATTATATATAATATGGTATATATTAACATATTTCTCTACTCACTGATGGTAATAAAAAAAGTATACATAATAAAATAAAAGTATACATGGCCCTTAACTATTTTATTATTAATGGATAAATCTTTATTTAACAAAAATTTGAGTGGGCTCGCGGGCATTACGCGGTGCGGGTATGGGCATGTGTTTCATTGATCCGCAAAAATTGGGCCCACCCCGCCCCACCCCGTTTTGAAATAAGCCCAATCGGCCCGCCCCACACCGGGCCGGCCCGTTTCACAGTACTAGTGAAGATACTGATTGCTCTAAGCAAAAGAGGGAAACGAAATTTACCTCATTCTGCAGTTTGTCGCGATAGAAATTGGCCATCAAAGTTGCATGATCTCTGGCCAGAATTCCAATTCTCACACCACTTCCAGCTTCAAGTGGCCTCAGTTTTGCTTCATTTAGCTCCCTTGCTACACAGTCTCCTGCATTAAGAAATGTCACTGAACATCCCTCAGAGACCTCTCTGTGCCACAAGTGAGATACATGGCAAGGCATGACGATGCAGCGAGCTCCGGAATGTTCTAGAAACTTCCTCTTAATCTTCAAATTCTCTACAATCACCCCAGAATTGAATTCAGTTCCAGATGTTAAAAGTTCCCTTTTAATTGTAGGATCACTACAGATGATAAAAGGGACACATCCTCTCTGGTTTATTGAACTCCAACTGACAAGTTTTTCCAAGTAAAAAAGAGTTGAGAAAGCTGATAATCCACCAATGATTCCAACTGTATTTTCTTCTTCACTTAGGAGGAGGGAATTAGGTAATTTCTTCTTTGGTTCAACTAATCTTTTATCTTCTTCTGTTGATACTGATACAGAAGTTACCTGAAAAGCCATAGATTCTGTATTCAGTTTTGTCCTATAACCAGCTCTGTTCCTATATCCAATTTCTGAGCCTGTAAAAATTGCAGGGGAACTTAGTTTCTTCAAGGATAGAATCATGGCTTTAGAAGGGAAATCCTCCAATGAAAACCTGGCCAGGTTTAGCAGAGATTTCTGGAAAACATCAAAGACAAGAATTGGGGAGAAGGGTTTTTGCTAATTTTAAAGAGATCTTGGGAATCTGATTTTAAAGGCACAAAGAATTATCAAAATGCTAGTGAAAAGGGCAAGGAAGGTGATGAGAGCAGCAATGATTTTAAAGGCGCATAGAATTTTGGGAAATTCTATGGTGGAGCCGCCCTCGTGGATTGACCCCACAACCCTTTCACATGAGTTGGGGCAGGGCCTATCAAGTAATTAGGGCATGCCCCAACTCATGTGAGAGAGACGTGGAACCAGTCCCATAAGGGCGGTTACATGCCAGAGTGACCCGAAAATCATATACTTTTTTCATTCCTTCATATAAATCGTTTAGAGTATGTAGCGGAAATTAAAAAAAAAAAAAAAATAATATTTTTAATCAAAATATCAATATTACTCTCTTAAATTGAATTAATGGTATACAAATCCGATTTAAGAGAGTAATATTGATGTTTTGACTAATAAAATATCTTGTTTTTTCTTTCTTAATATTTGTTACATGTCCTAAACACGACTTATATTATTGAATGGAGAAAATACTTAATACTTCCTCCTTCTGGAATTGAATGTTTCATTTTCCATGCCTACAAAATAAAAGGAAATAGACATTCAATTCTGAACTGGATGGAGTACTATTATTGCGCCACTGCTCCAGTGCGGAACAAGGTAAGTTTCTGCACGTGCGTAACTTTTATCGTCTGTTGGATTAAAATTTTGACGGTTATTATTGATTTAAAAAAAAATCTGTTATGATACTTAGAACCCCATTTCTGTTTTTATCGCTTTGAATACATGTTTTGAATCTCAAAACACCTGTTTTTAATCTTAGAACACCTATTTTAAGCTCAAAATACCTATTCTGAAACATTCCGTATATACTAAAAAAGAACAGTTACGCGGACTGTTATTATTGTACTAAATAATGGAAATCTATATATGCAGTGAGAATCTGTTTTTCGATCATAAAAAGTTATGCGGAATCTGCAACATCTTCTGCCACACAATTATCTTCTGCCAGTCAATAAATAATTTGGTTCAAACAAAAAAATTCCATATAAAGACAGAGAGTCATTATCTTCATACAATTCAATACCATATCTTCATTTCAGCAATTTGGCAAGGTCTGAAAGAGACGAATCTCAACATGCTTTGAAACAGGAAATAAAAAACCAAAAGGCACATGCAGCTTTCAGATTATATAAAACAACAATAGTTATTGGTGATTGGTTGGTAATAAATCAATGTCTAAGGTTTTTTAGAAAGCTACTGTAAAGGTTTATTAATCAATATAGGTACAGCCAATCAGAAAGCTGAAAAGCATGTCTCTATATTTGTCTTTAGGTATGTCACCAATCACTTACAATTTATCACGTATACATAAAATTAGAAAAATTATCACATGGGGAATTCTGAGTAGTGAAAACATTTATGGGGAGATACGATTTCCACCCCTATTATTCTCTTTAAAGATATTTGAACCTTTTTTTTGAAGTCCGACTGGGCGGTTGTCCCATGAAGGGAGAGAGAACTGCCTCACAGGAGGAGGAGGAGATAACCCTAGAAAGAGAGACTTTTTAAGCTTGCCTCATGTATAGGGAGGGTGTCGAACTCGGAAATCTCTTGATTACGAATCGAGGTTTACCCCACTAGGCTGCGGCCTCTTTGACTAGATAAAACTTTTATACCAGTGCATTAAAGAATTCAACAGTTCATTCTGTAGCTTACAGAAATCCTGTAAAGCTCAAACTCCATTAAGGGAATACCTTTCTCAGATTAGATTTTTTTTTCTTTTTCGACTATCGGTTTGGGGTATTTGGTGTCCACTGCTAACGTCCTAACTAATCCGCGTTGCCCCGCTACAAAATGGGGAAGAGCTTAACACATACTCCCTCCATTCCTCAATATAGGACGTTTAGGGTGTGCTTGGACAAGGTTTGGCTTGAGACTGGTTTGGTTTGGTCTCACTTTTGGAGGGAAATGCCCAAAATTTGACCACTTAAAATAGGTGGGAAACATTCAAATTCAAATTTTTTTCTTCAAATAATCGTTCAATTCCAAATTTTTTTCTCTAAAATTGTCGGGAGATGTTCAAATTCCAAATTTTTGAGGCCAAAATTTGAATTTGGACGATTGTTTGAAAAAAAAAATTGAATTTGAATGTTTCCCGCCTATTTTAAGTGGTCAAATTTTGGGCATTTCCCTCCAAAAGTGAGACCAAACCAAACCTTGTCCAAGCACACCCTTAGGATACTTTGAAAAAAAAATAAGGAATTCAAACAAATAGTAATATTTTCACCACAATTTCAATAATACTCTTTCCTTCCTCCCTCTCTTTCACTTTTTCAAAAAAATATATGTTGAGGGTATAATTGGAATAAATTGTTGACACCTAATAAAAGACAATGTAAATGACAATTAATTTGGATACATATATATCTCCTAAACGATAATTAAATGGGAATGCATAAAATATACTATTCTTTACAAGGGACACACCAACTGGAGAAAAATTCTACGAGAATCAATGTCCATCGAGAAATTCGAATACTCGTAAACTGTATTTGGAATCTTTTGTTTCTAGAGAAAGTTTTTTGATTGAGACATCATGCTACTAAAGATGAATTGCTTCTGCTAATAGCGGAACGACAACCAAGGGAATAGAATAGACTGCTATGAATTGGGGAAAATTGGACAAATGGTACTTCTTCTGTCTCTTCATAATTATTGAGTGAATTTGTCATTCTTAGGACAACATTCGTTACAGAAATCAAGGAGGAGTAAACTAAGGAGCACTCACGTCAAAATATACTATTGAGTTTATTTAATAGTGCAAGATACTAGTTCAAATGTACTTGCGATCTTCTGTTTATATTTATATCAATAAATGTATTCTTTCATTAAATAACAACTTTTTTTTTGGTAACAAAAAAGTTTTGGTGGATTCGGCTCCGATCACCACCACGGGTCAGGATAAACCCTAGAGATCATAGGTCGCTTACAAGGGTAGATCACCCACCAACACAGATCTCACGTCGGCATCGGCAATTGAACACTTTACTATTTAAGATAAATTAATTTGGGACGAGAAAGTATAAATCTCTTTCATTAAATATTAACTTTACTATTTAAGATAAATTAAGTTTCCCTTAAAAAGAGTGCGTTCTGCACGTGCACTTTTTGATCTGAAAATAAGCCGAAATCACTAATTTGACAAAGTGAGCAACAAGTAAATTATTGAAACTATTTTTAGCCTAATTTTTTTTTTTATTTGTAAAAAAAATAGAAATATTCAAAATATATATATATAGGAATTCTATCCGCAAAATGCGAATCGAATACCATACTACATTTTTTTTTAGCAATTGTAGTGGTTATTGAAACTGAAGACTAAGAAGTATTTTGGGGAAATTTTCTCATTAACTTTAACAAGAGACTAAAGCTCTATTTATAGTTTACAAAGAAGAAAGAAAAATAACTGCCTTTCTACTTAGCTGGAAGACTAAAATATCTGCAACTAATATATGTACAAAGATAAAAAGACTAAAAAGGACCTAACTATTATTTACAACAAACTGAACAGAAAACCTCAAAGGCTTCTAATCATCTGATCTTTATTCTTTACACCTTTGAGCCTATTCCGAGTTTTCTGTTTCTTCCTTTGTTCATATAAGTTGCAATTGCACAATGCCAGATCACTGTCTTCTTTTAATCTTGAGCTCTCAGCTTGAATACCTTCCTTATCTTCACATTTTAACATCCCCCCACAAGCTGGAGCTCTAATTAAATTGTATAATCCAAGACATTTAACCAAGAAATTGAACCTTGGTGCAGACAAAGGTTTAGTGAAAATATCAGCCAATTGGTGTTCTGAAGTAACAGGCATAGGTCTAATGAGTCCAGCTAGAAACCTTTCTCTCACAACATGACAATCTATTTCTATGTGTTTAGTTCTTTCATGAAAAACAGGATTTTCTGCTATATAAATTGCACTAATATTATCACAATAAAGTGGTACTGCTTTGTCTTGTTTCACACCTAAATCACCAAGTAAATTGACAAGCCATTGTACCTCACATGTGGTCATTGCCATTGCTCTGTATTCTGCTTCAGCAGAGCTTCTGGAAACTGTGTGTTGCTTCTTTGCCCTCCATGAAATAAGTGACTTTCCAAGAAAAACACAAAAACCTGTAACAGATTTTCTGGTTTCTACACAAGCTGCCCAATCTGAGTCAGTATATGCTTTAAGTTCAAGTGTATTCTGAGAAGGAAAGTGAATACCTTGTCCTGGTGACCCTTTCAAATACCTCAACACTCTGTGAGAAGCCTTTAAATGCAACACTGTTGGCTTGTCCAAGAATTGGCTTAACTGCTGAATGGCAAATGATATATCAGGCCTGGTTACAGTCAGGTATAGGAGTTTACCTATTAACCTTCTATACTGTGTTATATCCAGCAAATAGTCAGAATCTTGATGATGAAACTTGGTCACTACATCCATAGGTGTTGTGACAGGAGAAGAATCAAGATATCCCTCCTCTTCTAGAAGGTCCAAAACATATTTCCTCTGATTTAAGAACATCCCTTCTTTACTTCTTATCACTTCTATTCCCAAGAAAAAACTTAATTCCCCCAAATTCTTGATCTTAAACTGCTCATGCAAATGTTTCTTGACTTTGTTGATTTCTTCCATTGTATTGCTAACTAAGATTATGTCATCTACATACACAAGCAATACTATGAAAGATCCACTATCAGTTTGTTTTACAAACATACTGTAGTCATGCCAACTCTGAGAAAAGCCTAGATTCAGTAAGGAATTGGTTAATTTTGTGTTCCACTCTCTACTAGCCTGTTTAAGTCCATACAGGGACTTCTTCAATTTGCAAACTAACTTGCTTCCAGGTTTGACATACCCTGGTGGAGGAAGCATATATATATCCTCATGTAGATCTCCATGCAAGAATGCATTGTTCACATCAAGTTGATGAACAATCCATTCTTGAGCTGAAGCTAAAGCCAACAAGGTTCTTATAGTAGTCATCTTAGCTACAGGGGAAAAAGTATCAACATAGTCAATACCTGCCTGTTGTGTAAAACCTTGTCCAACAAATCTGGCCTTTCTTCTTTCTAAAGTACCATCTGATTTGTGTTTCAACTTGAAAACCCATTTGTTTCCTATAGCTTGCTTGCCTTCAGGAAGAGGTACCAAGTCCCAAGTTTGGTTTTCTTCCAGAGCTTGGATTTCAGCTTGCATAGCCTCCCTCCAAAGTTGAGACTTGGCTGCCTCTGCATAACTCCTAGGTACCTGCTCCATATCTAAAGCTGCAACAAAAGGAAAAGATTCTGGATGCAACAAATTATATGCTTGCACATTACTAACATTATGAGAAATAGAATGAGAAGATAAGGGAATAGTAGGACAGATATAATCTGTCAGATGAGAAGGCATTTTAGACACTCTAGCAGACTTTCTGATAGGTGGAATAGGTACAGAAGGTGTATGATGAGCTGAAATAGAAGGATTATGATCAGAAGAATTATGATCAAAAGAAGGAGAAGGCAAAGAAAATGATGAAAATACAGAATCACCTGAGGATACTGGAATAGGTGGAGTAGTTTCAAGATCCAAAGAAAGTTCTGCTGAAGAAGGAAGAGAATTAGAAGAAATATCAGTTGAATATGTAAAAGGAAAAATATGTTCAATAAAAAGAACATTTCTGGATATAAAAACAGTCATAGATTCATTGTCTAGCAAGATATACCCATTTGTAGTACTAGAGTGACCCAAATAAACACATTGTTTGCCCCTGGGGTCAAACTTCTGTCTACCATGCTCAAGAGTGCATGCATAAGCAAGGCAACCAAAAATTCTGAGATTATCATAGGTAGGTTCAGTATTGTAAAGTTTTGTATAAGGAGTAGAATTTTTCAGAATGGGAGTGGGAGTAATATTTATCAATTGAACTGCATGGGATACACAATATCCCCAATATGCAATAGGAATTTTAGATTGAAACCTTAATGCTCTAGCAATGTTCAAGATATGTTGATGTTTTCTTTCCACAATCCCATTTTGTTCAGGGGTTTGAACACAAGAAGTTTGGTGTATTATACCTTTTTCAGCATAAAAAACAGGCATATAGAATTCTTGACCATTGTCAGTTCTGATTTTCTTTACATATGTATGGAATTGAGTCAAAACAAAAGCACAGAAATTTTGTAGTTTAGATCTAGCTTCTGCTTTGGATTGTAAGAGGAATAACCATGTAAATCTTGTGTGATCATCTACAATGGTTAGAAAGTATCTTTGGTTGTATATAGTAGTATCCTTAAAATGACCCCATATATCAGCATGGATAAGATCAAAAGGTGCACTGGTAATGGATGTTCTAGTAGGGAAACAAATTTTGTGTTGTTTGGCTAATGGACAAATACTACAGAAATGTTTATTAGCAGAAGAAGAGGTACTTTTACAAGAAGGAATACTTTTTACAAGGTGTAAACTGGAATGATTTAAATGGCCTAATCTATAGTGCCATAATAGATCCTTTATTTCAGCACTAGTAATGGGTAAAGAAACATTGCAAATGTAAGGAAAAGAAGTCTTAGAAATGAGAGGATCAGAACAAAAAGAATTAGGAGTCTTAGAAGACAGCTGTAACAAGTAGAGGCCATGTACTACTTTAGCTGATCCAAGGCTCCTCTGAGTGATCAACTCCTGAATGGAACAACAATCAGCAGCACAAGTTACAGTGCAGTTGTTTTGAGCAGTGAGTTTGGATATAGAAATCAAATTAAACTTGAAACAGGAGACAAGTAAAACATTCTTAAGAACAAGACATTTGCTGAGTTGTACAGTGCCTTTATAGAGGACAGGAACAACAGATTTATTTGGCAATGTTACACACATGTTTTTAACAGGCATGGAAGATGTAAAATGTGCATAAGTACAAATGAAATGATCAGATGCACCAGAATCCAAAATCCAATTGTTAACATCAGATAAAGGAGATATACCTGTAGCTGCAGCTGCAACCTCTGATGTACTGAAATCCAACATAGTGGTATGATTAGCAGAATGATGTTTGAGTTCATTTGTATCAGTAGTTGAATGTCCAACTTGCATGCTTTGAATGAGTTGAACCAATTGTTGATTCTGTTCTGAACTGAAACCACTAATGGAACCAGAAGGATTGTTACTCACATTATTTCCACTACAGTTTCCTGAATATAACATGTTCTGATCATGATAACCTTCAGCAGCAAAATTATGTCCATACAAGATACCACCATTGACAGCATTTACAGCAGGCCTGTAATTAACATTGTAACCTGGTTTGCTAATAGGCCTTTGTGAAGGATAAGAACCATGTCTAGATCCTAAAACACTTCCACTATTAGGTATACTGCCCTCAGTATCACCTAGTCTTCCTTTAAATTTGAAGTTTGGAGGATATCCATGCTTCTTATAGCACTTCTCCACACTATGACCTTGTAAACCACAATAAGAGCATAGCAACAATCTTTTATTCAAATTTCCTCTTCCATAACTTCCATAAGCAGCATTAACAGAATGTGCATTTGCACCAGGATTCATGCTAATATTTTGATGAAATTTCTGTACATTATCATGTTTACCTCCTTCATAACCTCCTTGACTATACATAACATGAGGTGTGTGGTGTTTAATAGCATAGTCATCTTGATTTTCATGTTGGCATGCATCATTAAAAACTTCATTTATGTTAGGCAAAGGTTTAATCATCAAGGCATGTGATCTAACACCACCAAAACCATCATTTAGCCCCTTAAGAAACCTAATCACATAATCTGAATCATAATACTGCTTAATCACATTTAATCCTCCACAGGTACAATTAGGAATAGGTCTTAATAGTAAAAACTCATCCCAAAGTATTTTCAGTTGTGTAAAATACTCAGTAACAGAAGAACTTCCCTGTTTTAAGGAGTGTATCTCTTCCAACAGGCTAGACAATCTATAAGCATCTCCTCTCTGAAATCTTGCTTCTAGATCCTTCCAAACATCAATAGCTGTGTTCATCATCTGTACACTTTGTTCTATTGTAGGACTAACAGTGTTTGTTATCCAAGTTAAGACCATTTGGTCTGCCTGTTCCCAAGCTCGATAAAACCTTTCACCAGGTTTAGGAATGGACACTTCATCTACATGTTCTATAAAACACTTCTTGTTTTTGGTAATTAATGATCTCCTTACTGCTCTGCGCCAAGCAAAATAATTCTGACCTCCAGTGAGTACTTTAGATGTCAACATGAGTGCTGGACTTTCATTAGGGTGAATATAGAAAGGATGAGAAATATTGATTTCATTTCCTGTACCAGAAAAAGTATTTCCAAGATTCGTTCCTTCCAAATTCATGTCGAAATTTGCAAAATACTTCAGAATAGAAAAAGAAGAAAAATAGAAGAGAAATCACCAGACAATTGCGATTATCAAGAAGTTAACCCTAAAATCAAGAAACAGAAAATTGAATTGAAAATTGAATTCAATTCGAAGAAATTGTATTGAATCAACAAACTGCAATAAGATTGCAACAAGCAACAGGCAATTTGTTTCTAAGAAAATATGATCAAGAAGAAGATGGAATATTGCGGAAGCAAGAATCTCGTAGCTTGTGGCCTACGAGAGCTCTGATACCATATTGAAACTGAAGACTAAGAAGTATTTTGGGGAAATTTTCTCATTAACTTTAACAAGAGACTAAAGCTCTATTTATAGTTTACAAAGAAGAAAGAAAAATAACTGCCTTTCTACTTAGCTGGAAGACTAAAATATTTGCAACTAATATATGTACAAAGATAAAAAGACTAAAAAGGACCTAACTATTATTTACAACAAACTGAACAGAAAACCTCAAAGGCTTCTAATCATCTGATCTTTATTCTTTACACCTTTGAGCCTATTCCGAGTTTTCTGTTTCTTCCTTTGTTCATATAAGTTGCAATTGCACAATGCCAGATCACTGTCTTCTTTTAATCTTGAGCTCTCAGCTTGAATACCTTCCTTATCTTCACATTTTAACAGTGGTTGTTAGCATCAGATGATGAAATTATTGGTCCCTCTCGGCCTGGAAAATTGGCTAATGGTGAATTATAAATCGACACGGAGCAGCCTAAATTCTGGTGAACTATTTGCCTTTCAACATAAAACTAGAAGTTAAGTAGACCATCCATTTCCACGTGATATCTTCATTGGACAGTTTTGATACCTGCTGTTGTCTTAGTTCACATCTCTTTTTTTTTATTATAATGAATTATTTTTTTCCGTTAACACCTCTACATATAAACACGTGTTTATAGATGTTTTATAAGTTATAAATAATGAATTCACAATTGTTTCTAAATGTATGTACTAGTCTACTAAGTAAATCCTATTACGTATAATAATCTACAAATGATACGAGAAAATAAATCATAATAAATAAATTTTGTAAGCTTAAGTTAGGTATTTTCTTTAATTTAACTATTGGCTTTAACTTAACTGGACGGGTTTAGAGAAGGGGAAAAGCTATAAAGAAATATTTTTTTATTATTATTCAGAAAAAAAAAGTATTAATTTTTATTATTAATCAGAAATAGGACTTAAGAAATTACTTCTAACAAATTTAACATTCTACATTGATTTGTAATGAGGATTCACAATAACAATTTGAAACATAAGTAAATTGAGTAGTTTTATCTTGGTAGGTTATTAAGTTTAAAACTTACATCCAAACCAATCAATACATTACACGTAGGAAGAGAATTGATGTAGGAAAGAGATTTGAACTTACATCAATTCTCTTTCCCACGTGCACCGCACCCATTGGTTTGAATGTAACTTATAAACTTAGTAGTCTACCAAGATAAAAAATTTCAAGTAAATTGGATATTAGTCGCTTTTCATCGGGGAATGCAGATGTCAAGCTACTTCTTAAGTGACACTTCAGGTTTACTTTTTTGTTAAAGATGATGGAGCAAATAAAGCGGCTTCAAAAGAAAAGCCACAGTTACATAATTGGATAGTGATATTGTTAAAGATAATTTCTTAATATCAAAGCAATTTGCCTTCAAATAGCTAAATTACTATTTTGATCAACTAATTTCTCTCTGCAATATTTTCTTTAATACAATATTCACATGTAGTTTTTAATTTTCTCTCTATTATCCCAAGAATCAGCTTATGATATTTTCAATATTTTCTTTCTTAATATATTCACATTTAATCTTTAATTTTCTCTCTTTATTAGTGCTAGAAGTTCACCCAAAAAAAAACAAAAAAAAAAATGATATACTTGAATAAATTTAGATATACTAAAAAAACAAATCAGCATTTCTTTTTTCTTTGTTAGTAAAACTTATATACTTTAATAAATTTAGATAAAAGTATGATTATTATTTTTTGAAGAGAAATATATTTCATTCATAAGTAATATTAGAATTACATGTAATAGAAAAAAAATTCGGTAGGTTTCCAAACTATTGACAAAACAATATGCGAAAAAAATGAAAGAAAACTCATAAATTTGAGGAAATTATATTTATTTACTTAGAAGGAAATAATATGCGGAAATTGTTCACGTCAGCTGAGAAGCATTAATTCCTAAAGTAAGGCCTTAAGGGGTTAATCTAATCAAATCCTCCAAGTGTGGAGAAAACACACAAGATTTTTGTGAGTCATATAAGCTGCCACTCCACTCACCATAAACCGTTGTTTCTCTGTTAAATCAGATTCAAACCCTAAAAAATGGTTTTATTCTTCAAGAGGCTTGCCAAGTCTGCTCCGATCGCATTTTCACAAGCTTATCGTGGCCGATCGAGCTTGCATTTCAACCATTTCCGTTTTCCATTTGGAGCTATTGCCGCCATCTCCGGTGGCATTTCGTATTATTATTATTCTTCTTCATCGGCCGTGGTAATCTCTTGTTATATCAAATTCTATTTTTTCCTAATATTTAATGGTTTTAATGACTTTGCCTTTAGATTGCATTAATTGGTGTATATATGATTCTGATTGAAGTTTCTAATTAGCTGATTCAATGAGTGTAATACGAATTCCATTGCAGTGATTTTCTTTGCGAGAGCGATGAATAGTTATAATGTTCATTTTTTACCTTTTTTTTCTGGATTGAAATTTTATTTGAAATGTAGGTTTGTTCCGTCTTTTTGGAGTTTCAACGAGCTGTTACGGTGGCATAGAGTCTTAGCATATTGTAATGGTTTTATCTCTGTTATTGGGAAGAATAGCCTGTCGAGATTTCATTTCTCGCATTTGTGGTTTTTGCAGAGGATAATTGTGTTATGAGAATGTTCATTCTTATTGTTTTTTTAAGTTGCTTGATATCAAGAAAATTAGTGTAAAATCATCGAGCTCGACTGAATAGGTACAAGAATTAGTAGTCTTGTTTCTTTTGTACCACAATATCATCCACATTAACTCTGGCATATCATTCTACAAAAAATCACAATAGAATTCAGGTGAATTAAGTTTCAATCTTAGAAAACTTTATTAATAGTTTTTACCACTGTGACACTGATTTTATAATCTTTGTTACTTATTTTTCATATAAAAAAACAGAGGTGTTACTGAATTAATAAGAACATTTACGAGCTAAATCTTTGCTAAATGATGACGGCCGGGTTTGGCTATCTTTATCCTCTGCTTCATCTTCATGTTTCTTTCATCCGCATTCTTGCCTTTTTCCTTTTTCGGTTTAATTTGAGATTCTTGTATTCATTCATTTGTAGGCTAACCAAACTTGAATAGTTTTCCTCTGTTTTTACAAAGTATATTGTATTTATCAATTTTATCCTGAATAGTGAGAAATGTCACCAATAAGGCTCAACACTCAGAATTCGACTTTTTACAAGTTGATTGTCTAATTTCTAAAGTTGGTAGCCCGAGTTTTTACCTCCTATTCTCTTTCTAAATGCAGGTCTACTTAGACGAGCTCAAAGATGATACAGGTCCAAGGGTTGGTAGGTTACGCTTTATTCCTTCCTTGTTTCTTTATGTGGTTATAGAATTAATAATTTCCAACTTAATAAGAAAGTATATTGCTCCCTAACCCCTCCTGAAAGTGAAGAATGGTGCTTAATGATGCTAAGCCTCAAGAACATCACCTTCTGCTCTCTTTGTTCTAGATTTCCTGAATGATGAAACTTTTAAGACATCAAGTCCATGGGACAAACCATAGAAGTTATGTTTGCATTCAAGAAAGTTAACCCAATGGTGACAGTTCTACTTCTGACAATGGCTGATTAAGTATGTTACTAACATGAAAAGTAATTTCCATGTTTCCACTTTCTGCTCTAGATTGATCTAAAGCAACGTGTGGCATCTATGAAACTTGAAGATATCGAATTGTCTGTCTGAACTCCAAGTTTCTGTTACAAATGTTTCATTTTGGTATTAACCTTGAATATTTTTCTCTCAAATAGATGTACTGCTTCAAATGGTTTGCTCTTCCGTACATAAAACACTTTATTTTTTCCTCTTTGACCTATCCCCTCTATGATGTGCATCTTCCGTACTGTTTGTCTAAAATTACTTAAGCCATTGGGTAAATTTGTCCGCAAAAAGCTAAAAGCAAAGTTGTATCCCTTAATTGGTATTAAGTCTGACCACTCTTTTTCATTTTCAGCCCTCAATCCTGATAAATGGATTGAATTTAAGTTGCAAGAAAAGGCACATGTCAGCCACAATACTCAATTATTCAGGTTAGATTTATCTTTTAAACTTTTTGTATTCGACAATGGTTTTTCATTTTTTTCTTTCCCATTTTTGGTACTTGATAAATTCCAAGCATAAGTTAAACCAGTTTCTTGGATTGTCATGCTACAAGTTGCATGAGTTTGCCTTATTGCTGTCTGGAGGAGAATGGAACTAGCCTTATTGCTGTCTGGAGAAGAATATACCTAACTGATAAGATTATAGGACTTCCCAAGATGCCCCTCCTGGAGCTGTATTTGTAACTTGCGTTGCATTTTCTTAAGTTCCACCTGTTGATGTGTTGTCCTAGTTCAGTTAGCAATTTGTTGCAGTTGCTTAGCCTTTCTCATTGTTAAAGGTTTGGACTCTCACTTCCACCTTTTTTGCTTAGATCACAGGAAAAGTGCTTTTGTTATGTAAAGGTATTTGATGCCTGTCGCCTATAGTTTGGAACTTTATTAGAAAACTAAATTTAATCCCTGTGCTTCTTGTTGCAATATAAATTATTTAATTCTATAAATGTACTAAGTTCTCTTTTGCATGGTAGGTTTCACTTTGATCCTTCCGCAAAATTAGGTCTTGATATTGCTTCATGCCTTCTTACAAGGTAAGTTATCCATAATGGATGATGTTATTGATTATTTACCTGGCATTTTGAGAGTTCTTCATGTAAAAAACATCTAAAATGAGAGTATTCTGTAAATCTAAGATCATTGAATGCCTTGACTTTCTCTTTCCTCTCACAGGGCGCCCAATGGTCAAAATGCTGAAGGGAAAACAAAATATGTCATTCGCCCGTAAGTTGTATCGTTTGTTGTAACAGAGTTAAATATCATGCTTTGTTGGTTAAGTATGCTTAATACTACCACCGTTCCAAAATGATAGCCACATTTGCAAATCTTCTACATTCCAAAGTAGTTGCCACATTGCCAAGGGCAAACACAGAACTAAAAGTTGGGGGGGCCCGAAGTAAAATATATAAAAGTGGGAGTGGCCAAAGTAGAATAATTTTAAAAAAGATTTGGGGGGTTAAGTAGGAAATGCTTGTTTCCAAAAAATGGTAACCTAGGTCCGCCCTTGCACATTGCTGAAAACAATAGATATTTGTTATAATCTTTTCAATCTTGCCCTAATTAATTACTCAACTAACCAGTAACCACTAATAATAGCTCAATCGTTATGTAAGGATAATTTGGACTTTCTTCATGAGATTAATTGCTTCCCGATCATTTCCTTGCCATGTGTGAACCCCATATGTGGAATAATTTTGGAACAGAGGTAGTAGAGTTTTCTGGTGAAGCTTAACTTGTTCACTTTTCTGTGCCTTATTTAGTATATCTTTTAAGTACTTGAAAAATGTGGATTTCTTTTTGTTTGTTGGTAAACTAAATATATTATACAAAAGTATTGGCATCTTTCGGGTTTCGATTCCTATGTGTATGCATGATTAGGAAGCTCCAACATGTTTATTTTGAAACTGTGAAGTTGTTATGCCACCGGCAGTTCATGAGTATTCAGACGAGTGTTGCTTGGAAGTTTGGGAAATGTCTTAGATGTGCTCTGAAAGGCAGTACAAAGCATCATTTCAATTTATATCTTGAGAAAGGTTGAAGATGCAGCATTTTTTTTTCCCCTAGTTGAGATGATGTCTACGTTTTCTGTGTTTCCATATTATTAGATGCCTTAAAATATTTATATTTCGTCAGAAGTTCCTCTGAGGGGTTTTATAACTACAGATACACTCCAATATCAGATCCAGACGCCAAGGGTTACTTTGATTTAATGATTAAGGTGTGATTTTTATCTTCTCTCAGTTCTGTGTCTATTTGTTTGATTTCATTATCACAATCCTAAACTTTTTAATTTTTTTAAGGTATATCCAGAAGGGAAAATGAGTCAGCATTTCGCAAGCTTAAAACCAGGCGATGTAGTGGAAGTGAAAGGGTCAGTTATTTCTTCAGCCAAATAGTAACTGAGGAAACTAGTTTGGTTATCTGCTACTTGTTCATATATTCGTTACCCCAGATATTGTGAGAACATAAATACAATCTTACTTTTGCAGGCCCATAGAGAAACTGAGATACAGCCCGAATATGAAGAAACACATTGGCATGGTAAACAGTGTTACCTTTTACTTTCTTTATAAGATGAAGAGTAACTATCTTTAGTTGAAAAGTATATTCATTACGGAAGCAGAATAGCTGTGTCTGACTGTCTCTTTAGTGTATGTAGTAAAAGGAATCTGTATTTGGAGCTTAAACTTATTCTCCTCCTCCTCAGATTGCAGGGGGATCTGGCATTACCCCAATGCTTCAGGTTGTAGAGGCTATCCTTAAGAACCCTGATGATAATACTCAAGTAAGCTTATTGCTTCAGTCTTTTGATGCATGATAATTTACTTGGTACTCACTGTTTTAGTTTAACAACATTTATTCATCAAACCCCTGTTTTCTTTTGATGGACTGAATTGTGTGTATATGTGTGTATGTTTTTCTTTCTTTTTCTTTTTCCGGGTGAATTACTAAATTATGTGTGTTGATTTGTCAATAATGGCATGGTGTTTCTTTAGGTCTCACTGCTCTATGCCAACGTATCCCCTGATGACATACTACTCAAACAGAAACTTGATGTACTTGCAGATAGCCACCCAAATTTGAAGGTCCGGCTGAGATATATTTAGGATATTTCTTTGTCATGTCATCCAACTATTTTCATGCAAATTGAAAATTTCTTTTGCTCTTGAACTTACAGATATTCTACACTGTGGATAATCCAACAAGCGATTGGACAGGAGGGAAAGGTTACATTTCAAAAGACATGGCTTTGAAAGGATTACCTGGGCCTGGTGATGATACATTGATCCTTGTAAGTTCTGAGAGTTTGGCATATTCTCAACCATCGTCTTGATTTTAATGAATCCTTTAAGATGGTATCAAATCAGATCTTCCATCTAAACATTGCCCATCTTGCTACCTATTTTTATCAAGTCCATTTATGAACAGTAGTGAAGGCAATCATGGAAGTATATCTCTACATGCTTTAAATTGCATAGTTGTAAACTCTAAAAATTTCTCCTGATAAAACCCCTTTTGAGTTGAAAGGTTTTAACCCAATAGTTCCTAATCTCCGTGGTAGGCAGTTATTTCTTAATGCTTTAGATAAGCCCATTTGTTACACCAAGGCTGCCTTCTGTACTGCTTTCTGCTTCTACTTTGACTAACCAAAAATCTTCCTTATACACTATTACCTACTTGTGTTTGAACAACGATATCCATGTGCTTGAACATAGAGCTAAAATGAAAATGGAGACTCTGGGGAAAGAATATTCCGTTGCTACTGGAATTAGAATTCTCCATAAAAAAGATGCTACTACTTTTATAATCCGAATTCCTTATCCGGTAAGACCTCTTGTCAAATATAATAACATCTCATTAACCCTTTTCACTTTTGTTTTAGTATCTAATGCTTGGATTAGAAGTGATGACAAATATTCAGTTAATACAAGTTCTTGATTAAATTTTGTTGTTCTTCTAGGTCTGCGGTCCTCCTGGGATGATGAAACATATATCTGGTGAGAAGGCTAAAGATTACTCACAGGGCGAGGTATTAATCCATTTATATCTGAGAATTCCCTGAGTTCTGACCTGTTTCCTGTGTTGTTTTCTGATGTACCAATCTTTTTGCATTTCAGCTGGCTGGCATATTGAAGGAACTGGGGTATGCCGAAAACATGGTTTACAAATTCTGAAGGAGAATAATCGAAGTGTCTGATTGTTTCTCTCATCCATATATTAAAATAATTTTTTTTTTTTTGAAGAAAACCTTTCCACAGAAGACAACTAACCTAGTTGTTAAATGAGGATTGAAATGGTATTCTGTGTAGCCATAAAGCCCTGATCTGAAATATGAGCATATGATATCGAAAGCTCTGCAAACATTTTTTTCTTCTTCCAGGAATTTTACTATTCTCTGCATTGTAAAAAGTTTTGGCTGATATTTTAACCTTTTGAGTTTGGAGCTTAAAGAATAAGAGTGATCCTTTCTATTTTGGTTCAGAAATGCTTGGTGCTTATAGGATTTCGACCCTATTCAGTTCAATTAATCTTTTAGTTTAAATTAGATGGTGGAGATATCGTCAATTAGTGATAGAATTTCACTTTTTCACTAGCTTCCGATTTGGAAAATTGACAAACTTTCACAGAAGATAGCTTCAGTGTTTTAAGTATCGAAGAGGATCTGAATCCATTTATATCTATTCATTCAGATGTTGCTCGTGCCTAGAAAAATCGATTCGTTTGCTCTCCAACTATTAAGTGGGGTCAAATTTTCCCTTCTGATCCTTTTCTAACGGCTAGATTTGATGATTAATCTGTTTAATAGGTACATTTCCTCTTTGAGTTATTTTGATCACTTTTAGCCAAAAAGATAAATTTTAGAACTATTTATTTATCTCTTCTTACCTTACTATTCCAACTTCTTTCCAGAGCATAGTGACAACCTAGCCAACGTTAACATATTGGGTCTGATTGGATTGCGTTTACCTAAATCAATTTTTGGATTGAATCTGAAAATGAAACTTAAAGTATTAAATAATGTAAAATTTAGTTTGAGTTTGAGACTGAAATCAAAATTACAAACTCAATCCAATTACATTGCCATCAGTGCCACAAAAAATTCGAAGCACTAGCGTCCACCTTTATTTTCCATCTTTTATTCTATTACAATTCTTAAAATGGATAAATTTTCAGTTTGAAAATTTTGTTTCAAGTTTCTTAAAATTTAAAATAGTTATGAAATAAAATACTGGTCAACAAGAAAATTTTGTTTCAAGTTTCTTAAAATTTAAAATAGTTATGAAATAAAATACCGGTCAACAAACCTGAAATATTAGTTTGATCTAAAATGGAACTAACCAATGCATATATATTCAAAAACTTAAAAAACTATCTAAATAAACAATATTAATTACTTTTTGGGTATAGAATTAGTGGTTTATTTAAAATTCACTTTAAGTTAAAGAAACGCCATTTTAGCTCGTTTGATTTGCCACTTATTTTTAAAGAAGTTTATTTTTGTCTTTGGCGGAGGGGAATCTACATATCCATGAGGTTGATTTTGTCTCACTTTCTTTGCACAAAAATATTAGTCTTATTCTTACTCGAGCTAAATCCATTATAAATGCGCTCACAGTAATCAATACGGTGTCTTCATTGACTTTGTAATTTTCCGCTATATCCAAATACAAGTTTCATTCTAGGCCTAAACACTTTCGACTCTGAACAACTCTCAAATCTAACACTTTTCTTCCCTAACAAATAAAAAATTGAAAAAAGAAAAAAGAGAAACCCTCATGTAGCCCAATAAATTTATGGTAACTTTCTCATTAAAAAAATAATGAATTATCATAATAATAATAATAATAATAAATCATCATCCTTCTCTCACAGAGACCCAAACTCCAAGCCCTACAGCATTATGCATCTCTGCTACCTCTGATGGCTCCGTAGTTATCTCTGCTCTCTCTCTACTCTTTCTTTCTTCCATGTAAAAATGGATGAAGAATTACAGAAACGGAATACTGATTGCGTCTATTTCTTGGCCTCCCCTCTCACCTGCAAGAAGGTTTCCCCCCAATTCCCCTATGCCTCATTTAGGGGTTATCATTTCAAAATGCCCGTTTCTGTTTATTTCTTGGAAGTAATTTTGGTTTTTTTGGATTGAATATACTTTCTTTTTTGTTTTAATTGATTTGGCTAGGGTTTTAATTTTATATATACTCTTGATTTTGTAATTAGTTAATCACAATAATGACGCCTTCATAAATGAGGCGTGCTCTTAGCTTTATTGCTTGTCAGAAATGAATGTCTATTGGATCATTATTTTGGCCTTTTTTGTTTCATAAAAGCTACTCCCTCGCTTCCTTAATATAAGTTGTAACGAAAATTAAGGAAGCAAAATTGTTTTAATCAAAATATCAATATTATTTTCTTAAATAAAATTAGCGGTATGTAAGTCCTTTTTCAAGATAATAATATTGATAGTTTGACTAACAAAATACGTTTTTTTTGTGTGTATCTACTTTTCGCTACATAAACGACTTATATTAAAGAATAGAGGTAGTATTCGTTATGTGACATTGCTATTTCCATTTTTTTTTTGGGTAAAATTTGATGACATTGCTATTTCTTGTTAAGTTGATTCTGACTGAAGCCTTTTTTCTTCCTCATTTTTCTTTTTCTTTTTTGGGTTGCCTATGATGTCTCTTGTTATCCTTCATATTCTTTTTAGCTCTTTGTTATTGGCATTAAATGCTAATCTTTATGTGTCATTCCTATTTCTTGTTAAATTGGTTCTAACTAAAGCATTTGCTTTGTTGCTATTGGATGTATCTTCTATTAGTTCTCATTATTAAGGGATGGAATGGACATCTTGGATTTTGACTATTGCTATTAACTTTTGTGCTCTATTTGGTTGTGTGCTTCAGGGGGTTGAATGTGAATATAGGCACAGTGAGACTGCTAGGCTGAATCCCAGGGATTGCTGGTACTGGATGTCTGGCAGCTGCCTAAATCCAACGTGTGCTTTTCGGCATCCTGTAAGCTCCCATTATATTTGAGCTAGTTACTGAAAACTTTGCATTCGCATCACTATATGCATTGACCCTTTGGGAATACCGTTTTTTATGATTGTTAGTGGAATGCTTAGAGCTAGTGAAATACTATATGAACCGATATACCATCAGGATAGGGTATGATAAAATCCATATTTTTTAAACAGGTTAGATTCTTGCTGAATTTGATCATGCAGAAACTCCTATCTAATCTTCAAGTTGTTCTCCAAGACTATTATCCTTGTCATAATGCATTTTTTTGGCCTAAAACTTTTGGTTCTCCTTACTTTGTTTCGAACGCTGAGAAAGGAAACTAAGTTGCTGGCCTAGAATATCTGGCCTAAAAAAGATTATAGTCCAATTGCGTGATCGATGATCCATGACATGATGTTAAACTGCTAAGCTGGGGGCTCTATCTTAGTTTTATCTTCAGCATTAAATCTTAGTGGAAAGCATGCTGGATAGATTTATTTCTCTGATATATATCCTAGGTACTTCTATTATATTTGTGATTATTTCTAAGTGGAATCCTGTAATTTTCCATGACATGTTAGTTGGATACTTTCTAATTAGCTTTATTGTGTTTTGACTTTTGAGAGGCATGAAGTAATTCATGGACTTTTTAGGTAGGTGTGATCTCCTTCTTTGTTCTGCAAATTTATTTGTCTGGCAGACAGAGTAAAAATGGGGCTCAGTTGCTCTCACTCCATATGTTAGTTTGCTATCCGCATCCAATCCTTTGGAGCAAGCTTGCATTTAGGTTGCCAAGTTGGATATTGGTCCTTTTAGTGAATGACATGCAGGGAGGTTGTTGTAGTATTAAGCTTCATCATAAAAAACCAAAGATGGCAAGTGTTAATCGGTGATAGCTGGAGTTTGTTTTTCCGTACATCTTGAGTGTCAAGAGTGATGCTGCCAACAAGATGCAGAAGAAATAAATTGTAATAGACTTCCTGTATAACAATTTTGTTTGTTTTCAATATAAGGTTATCGAAACATAAATATATTAGTATGAAAGGTAATTAGAGTCTCCTAACAATAGGAGCTGGGTTAAGAGGATCCTGTTTCCACTGGGTTAAGAATTAGGTGTGCTTTCACTGCATTGCCTGCCAAACAAAGCAAATATATGAATGTATGGAAATTTATGGCATTACATGAACTGCTTGTTAAGGTCCATTTCTCACTAACCTCAATTGACAAAGAGGGGTCTAGTTAATGATAAGTGTATGAATTCACCCAAAGAAAGTGATAAGTATTTGTTATCGGGAAGGATTGGGTTTGGCAGTTTAAGTCGTGCTGTCTTTTACTTAATGCTCTGATTCTATTTCAAATTTGATTAGAAATCGGAGCCAAGAGAAGGAGAAGGAACAGGAAAACTGATCCTCATTTCCTGATTATTCACAATTTTTAGAGCAATCCTTGTTAATTGTATATTTTGCTGCTTAGTATTTTTCCTGTTTAAGACCTCAAGCATTTACCTCTTATTTCTACTTCACACTCGAATTGCTTCTTGGCTTATGATGTTTAATTTTTTTTTTTCATTTTTTGTTTGTTTTTTTTTGGGGGGTGGGGGGGGGGGGGGGGGGTGGGGTTGATTGTCCATCTATTAGTTGGTTGAATGTGTGCTGTTTGAGCTAACTATTTTCTGTTCCTTGCTCAGCCACTGGATGTAAGTCCTGAAACTGCATCCGAATCCACTGTCCCTAATCAGCCAACTGCTGCACCAGTAAACAAGATGAATGTTCCTTGTTATTTTTATTTCAATGGGTTCTGCAATAAAGGAGAGAGGTGCACCTATTTGCATGGACCTGAAGAGACAGCGCATACATGGAAATCGTCAAAGGGAGCATCTGCTGCCGTTGATGGCCCATATTCAGAGAAAAAGACATCTAACGACTTGGTGCCTGTAGAAACACAATCATTTAAAATTGTTCCAAAAAGAGCAGCTGGAATGAAGATTGGACCTGAAAAGGAGCTCCGCCAGTCCCCTTCCAATAACATTGCAGAGCGACATGCTTCTCAACTTGAAGAAGTTGCTGCCATCAGGTCAAATTCAGCGATTCTTGAAGAAACCTTTGTCCATAGCAGATCCCAGGAATCAACTGGTCTGAGCTCGGGTGAGCAGAAATTGGATCCCGTCGAGCGAGAGGAGTGGTTGGAGTCCTCTCCTGGATTTGATGTTCTTGTTGATGGATCAGAAGACTTCGTTTGTGAAGATGATGCGTACATACTTCACCATGATGCAGATGACCAGGAACACTATGGTCAACTCTCAGGGTATGATTACGAGGATAATGTTGAGCAAGATCCTGCATATCCAGACTTACGAAACTCCTTTGATCGTGAAGTACATGATGGTTATCGCCATGTGGATGATGAGGATATGAACTCGATCACTACATTTTCATTCCGTGGGAATGACCGGATACCAGATCGCACTTTGCAACGCAAAAGGACATTATATCAAGAAGAGTTGGATTCTGAAGGCCGTTCTGGTGTGGACCTAAGGGACTATCTGAAGAAACGCAGAGTGATTGATGACCAGTATCCAACTTATTCTGAAATCAGGGAGAGACCCTGTACGGTATCTGGAGGACATCTGCGTGGGAGACTGGGATCAAAAGTGGAAGTTTATTCCACTGGTTCGCGAGTTGACAGCAGAACTTGCTTGAATGGTACTTGCAACCCTGCTAGATCCAGACATTCTATTGTAAGCAGTTCAAGACACAATTTGAAGCAAAGGAGACCAGCTGAGCGACGGGAAATTTTTTTCTGAAATCTCAAGGAAGATAGCTTCAAGGAGGCCGAAATCTGACGAGGAGTCTACCTTGTTTTCGGGACCAAAGTCCCTGGCTCAAATTAAGGAAGAAAAGAGAAAAACACTGGAAAATGGGAATTACTGTGACGACGGAACAGGGTCCTAAATGAGATTTTTAGGACAGTATAAAAAGATGAGAAAAAGACGTTTAGGGACGAAGTTTTCAGATAGTTGTTGATTACAGAAAACCTTAGCAATTAGTACAAGTTTAGTATCATTAAGACTACTGCTCTAGGCAGACCTATCATTGTTGTTATATTCTGATTTTGTACTGTTATTGGAATATTTTCTTAGTGGAGAAGGAATTGTTCTCATTTTTGTTGAGTTTTGAGAAAAAAGTTGGAAAGTGTTTTTGATAAAGAAATAGAAGTGTAGCCCTCTGTTTAAGCAAATACTGGGTCACTTTGGCATTAATCCGGCCTTGTCTACCTGCAAAGTAGGTCTCGTCACAATTCATGTGAGAGGGTTACGGGGTCAGTCCCACGAGGCCGTTCCTATATCAGAATTTTCTGCAAATACTACTCCTATTCTTAAATATAAGATTTTCATTACATGTTGTGAAAATTAAGATATATTTTTATAATTAAAATATCAATATTATTTTTTAAAATATAACTTATATATTACTAATTTTATTTAAGAGAATAATATTAATATTTTGATTACAAAAACTATCTTAATTTTTGCTTCTTTATTTTTCGTAACTTATAATGAAAGTCTTATAATGAGGAAGGGAGTTAGTACTATATTACTACCAAATAGAGGAATATCACTGCTATGATACAAAATGTAGGAATTTAAGCATTGAAGTTTGAAGTTTTAATCAACCTTTTCTTTAAAATCATTTTAATGCTAATAATGACACACAGAAAATTCTTTGTTTTTTTCTCCATTGGATATTCAGAAATTGCTGCTCAATTTTGTCAAAGTAAAACACTCAAAACTCTCTTGTAGTGCTTCATAGAATTTCACATAAACTTTCAACAATCCAACTTTTTTTTGGGTTTTCTTCTTCTTTTGTAAATAGGTTGTAAATAAGATTTCGGCTTTCTTATAAATAGTCTACATATATAACATAAATATTGTATATCAACATAGTAAATAGCTTGGCTCCCCAGGCGTAGTCAATTCCTTGAAGAATTGGTTTAACAATTTCTTGTGTGTTTATTTATTATTTTTAATCTCGTTTTTTCTCTCCATTATTGTAGTTTATTTCCAAACATAATAGTATTATTAGTCCTTAGCCCAAAAAAGAAAAAAAAGAGTATCGTTATTTACGTATTTAATACGTGTACATGTTCCTGCTACAAAAATCTGTCACTTTTCTTAGAGCACGTGTCTTACTTTGATTAGTTACCTGAAGAAACGGAGTAGACAGACGTTTGAAAGGGCAAATAAGTAATTACCTTTCTACATATATTCAGATAGCATGCCATTTTATGACCTCTATCTGCCTCAATATATATACATCTCATCATCACACAAAAAACAGGCAATTAAGACTCCCAATTAATTCATCTCTACAGATCTGAAGATCGAGCTCATGGAAGGTTTGCAAAGGTCAGAAGTGTCATTTCGTAGGTCAGGATCTTCAGGATTGGTATGGGATGATAAGCTCTTATCGGGGGAGCTCAAGAAAATAAATACCAAAGAAGCAGAAGATCATCAGATCAAAGCGGAATCAGAATCAAAACCCGCTGCTTATAAGTCTGTAACTGTCGAACCCGCGGAGGAGCCACCTTCTCCTAGAGTCTCTGCCGGTTGTTGTGGTATTTTAGGAAAGAAGAAGAATAAGAAGCCGGCGGCGGCGGCCCACGGAGGAGCCAAAACCCAAAAGAAGCGAAAACCCGCCGCGGCAGGCCATCGTGAGTCTTAATACTACTGAGTTTTTTTTCTGGCTAGTAATAGTCTGTCCCGTACATGTTCTCATCCATGTTCTTACTATTCAAAATTTATCATTTAAACACTATTTTCAATTTTATATACATGTGGTAAATTATAAATGGTTTGAATAGAAACATGTACGGGACAAACGATTTTTTGCGTTTTTATTTCCATAGGTGTATGTAAATTGGTCACTACATATATACACTTTGTGTATTTTATTTTATTTTTAATTTTTGAGTTTTGTGGATTGTAATTATTATTGTTGGTTTGGAAATCTGGTGTTTGAAACAAAATATTGATGATCATTTTCATGTATAAAGGAGCTCAATTCCATTCACTTTAAATGACCCATCTTCTTCTTTTTTTCAATAGAGATAATCACTATTTATACTCATTATCTAACTTTGAAAAGCAAGTTATACCCATTATCTTTTTTGCGTGCCATAAATAGTCAGTATAATTTTTGAAGTGCCATTTATACACAAAATGAGGATTCAGTCGTGCTGTAGAAAGCGATTAATCGTCTCTCTGGTTTGCAGGAGATGAAATCATTCCAAACTGAGGAAGACGCGAGATCGGCACTCAGCAGAGTGCTTTACTCACGCCTCTGAATTCTGCTGTCCGATTCGTCCTCTTATCATTCGATTTCGCCTGTTTGGGTATAAATGGCACCTAGAAAATTGTATTGACTATATATGGCACAAAAAAAAATAAAAGGTATAACTTGCTTTTCAAAGTTAGATAATAGGTATAAATAGTGATTATCTCTTTTCAATATTGATGATAATTTCAGTTGGGGACAGCTAGGTGGCAGTTGTTCAATAAAGAAGGGCTAAGCCTAGTGGGGTTTTAACTTGATTTTATATAATAATATATATTAATTTTTCTGTCCTTAATAGACCGGTTCAATTTGGACAAAAAATTGTCTGTCTCGATTGATGTTCTTACGTCGGTATAAATTATTTATAATTAATCACTAATATTTAAAGTTTGAAAAAATATTTACGTGATAAATTTTAAATGATTTAAACAATTATGAAAACATAAGTTGGAACAAAAAAAAATTCTTTCTTTCAATTTGCTACCATCACATCACCCACGAAAGTTGGCTGGCACAAGATAATTAGATAATTTATATATCATGTTTCACAATTCAAAATGACAATAATCTGATATGATCATGAGTAATATTCAATCATTAAATATGTATGGTATGAAGAATATTCAAACATTTGGACCTTCAACTAATGCAACTGGTGGATTCATACTGGCCTCATTTATTCTCATATGGACTAATACAGCAACAACAACAACAACCAAGCCTTAATCGCAATAGATTGGGGTCGGCTACATGAACCAAAGTAAGAATCACGTAAGGTCATCCACATGGATGCATTCTCTCCATTTCTTTCGATCTCAAACACAACTCTCATCTATTTCTAGCAGATTCATATCCCCTTTTATCACCTCCGTCCAAGTCTTCCTCGGTCTCCTTCTACCTCTTACGCCATCTATATTACACAATCCTTCAATTCTCCTAACCGGAGCATCACTTGGCCTTCGTCTAATGTGCCCAAACCAACGCAAACGGTTCTCTCTCATCTAGTCTTCAATAGGTGCTACACCCGATCTTTTTTCGAATAGTCTCATTCCTCACTCTATCCATTCTCGTATGCCCACACATCCATCTTAACATACGCATCTCCGCTACATGCATTTTTTCGAATATGACACCTCTTAGTTGCCCAACATTACTGTACTATATAATAATATCGGTCTAACAGATGGTTCAGTAAAACTTTCCTTTCAATCTCAGCGGTACATTACGATCACACAAAACACCCGTCGCACTCTTCCATTTCAACCAACCAGCTTTAACTCGATGCGCTACATCTCCGTCAAGCTCTCCGTCCCATTGAATAATAGAACCAAGGTATCGAAAATACTTACTCTCTGAGATATTTTTGTCACCCAAAGTTACTACAGTTTGCTCTGTCGTTCTGCTAGTGCTAAACTAATACTAATAAAATACTTTTAGAAGGCAGTGTATTAAATAAAAAGTAATTTTATTTTTAGGAGGCAAAAATGGGGAATTTCATGGAGAAATTTTATTTTAGTAGGTGAGTAAATTTAAATCTTACATTCAACTCAATGAATACAATATAAGGAGGCAAAAAAGTCAATTCTATCTCTTATTAATTTGCATTGCTGACATACATGTATTGTATTCATTGATTTGAATATAAATTTTAAATTTACTCACTCACCAAAATAAAACTTCTCACTTTCATGCGCCTAACCTCTCATGTCCATCTCTTTACCTCAGTCATGGACGAGAGCTTGCCAAAATCATTGGGGAGCTCCCATGAATAATTAAAAAATAACTCGATTAATTAAAAGAATTTCTCAATTTAATTCACATTTCCCCCCTTTTAATGCACTAAAAGGGGGAAATTGAAGTATAGATCATGGTAATTTGGACAAACTTACCTCAAATTTGGCTTAGTGACGTTAAAAAGTTTGTCCACATTTACTAGAAATTTCTAACAAGAGCTGACGGCCGTAATTTTTTATGAATTCACTATATAAATAAATATTAACAATAGTATTTAACTCCAAAAATGGTAATTTTCATGGGATCATTCAATTCTACTACTGTTTTTATAAGATTGGCCCACAACTCGTCACATGAATTAAGCGGAACCCACATCTGCAGGTTGATCCGTCTAATTAATGCGAGGGGCGATGAGGTCAATCACAAAAGTACGGTCCTATAATTAAAATTTTCATTTTGTGGTGTCCAGCAACCCCAATTCCATGCTTAATTACTCAGCTCAATTTATTATCTTTCTTTGCTTAATTGTTGTTCTGGCAAATCGTATCCAACTTCTAATTTTTTAATGCGTTTTCAAGTTATAACTTAACCTGCTGATCATTTTTACGATTGTGAAATTTAAGGATTAAGACTTTAAGAATGTATTATGAACTAGCTTTTAGGTTGCTTATCAGGTTAATGGTAATGAGTTGTTTTCATATTATGAATTATGAAAGCTTTGGATTGTGATCTGCTATAAATCAATACCCATCTGATTCAACTAGGAAAAATATAAAAAACAATACTATAAAGAGTTAATAACTATTTATAGCACTAAACTATTTACGAATTTCTCTTTATATAGTACTAAACTATTTTTTTTATCTAAATATGTCACTCAACTATTTACATTTATCAAAAAATATACAACCACCCATTTTTTGAGTGTTTTACGGCCAGCGATGACACGTGAGTTGCTTCGGAACATGAACAACGACGAAAATGAAAAGAAATCTTGGAAACGTTGGGCGATAACTGCTTAATTTGTTGTTGCAAGGGCAAACGGGTCTATCAAATTAAGCAGTTATGGCCCTGACGTTTCCAATATTTCTTTTCCTTTTCGCCTTTGTTCATGTTCTGAAACAACTCACGTGACATCGATGGCCGGAAAACTCCCAAAAAAGGGTGGTTGTATATTTTTTGATAAACGTAAATAGTTGAGTGACATATTTAGATAAAAAAAAATAGTTTATTACTATAAAGAGAAATTTGTAAATAATTTAGTGGTATAAATAACTATTAACTCATACTTATAAATTATTGTTTGAAGTTCGTGTTTGGCTTTGTTTTTTTTACCTGTTGAGATTTTGATGGCATATTGGTTCACCCAATAAGAATTTCTATAAATATGTGGTATTGTTGCTATTTCTCTGTCAAATTCTCAATTTATAGTTATGAAAACTCAACTCTTACTACTCGGATAATGCCTGATTGACATGAAATTGGTACTCCATTTCTCAATTCTTTGCAGCTTCGTGAGAATGATGAACTCTCGATGACCATTATAATTTTGCTGATTTGATCTTCATTTAACTTCCAAGTGGCCTAATCTCTTTCAGTTTGAGTGCAACGAATTTTGCAATTCCTTATACTTGACGCAACTTTTTTCTCAAATTGGCAATCATCCGTACACGCATTATCCCCAACACGCCTTTATCTTCTTCTTTTCTTTTTTTCTTAAGAAAAATTATTTTTATCAGAACTCTTAAATTCAAGATCTATTATTATGAATTAAAAATGGTAAGTCAATTTCGCTAATCTTTACATGCTTTTATCTTATACTACAGAGACAAAGATAGAGGGGTGAGATTTCTAAAAATACTATTAGATATAATAAATTTTATGTGTAGTTCGAAATATTTTATCAAATTTGTCCCCAATATTTTTTTTGCAATTTTTATATATAGTTCGACATACTGTTGCAATTTTCGCCCCCAACGCCAAATTTCTGACTTCGTCCATGTTATACTACCTTCACGAAACTTAGAATTTTGGGTTTTGACTAAAATAATATAGAATAAGATATGTTGCGGTTAAATGTTTGCATAAAAGATGTAGGTTACAAAAATGATTAATGACAATTCTGCCCTTAGAATTATGATATTGTTGCAATCATACCTCTCAATTTCCGAAATTAATCAGAGTATGCCCCTTTGAATGTTTAAGTTTCTCGACACCGTCTTTCTATTAGAAATTTGACGATTAAACTTACTGTTTACTATTAGTTGAAAAGGTTTAAAGATTATGGTTGCAGGTAATTAAAAGATAATTAATGCAAAATAACAAAAGTACATACAAATGAAAAGAAATAAAGAAGGAAGCAAGCAAAAGAAAATATTAGCACAAAAGAGCTTAAATTTTCAGTTTTTTTCAATGAAGCCAATTATAACGGAATTTTTGCAATTAAGTTCCCTACCAAATAGGGATCAGGTGGCCCAGTGGAAAAGGCTATCCAACTCTGGCCAGAGGTCTGGAGTTTGATTCCCTGTACTCTTCCCCCCAAAAAGTTCCCTACCAACGGTTAACATAAATTTTGACCGTTAGATTTCAGGGGCAATATTTAAAAACTTTACATTTAAAGAGCACAATTGAACATTTCACAAAAAATAGTACCATGATTGCAAAGGTGCCCTAATTTGAAGGAATTTTTTGCTGTTAACCCTACAGAAATAAGATATAAGATATATTTATAAATAAATAAATAAAAATATGACCAGGAAGAAATAAAAACTGAAATTAAGACTTTTTTTTTGAAGCCCGGCTGGGCGATTGTCCCATGAAGGGGAGAGAGAACTGCCTCACATGAGGAGGAGATAGCTCTAGAAAGGGAGACATTTTAAGCGTGCCCCAAGTATGGGGAGGATGTCGAACTCGAGACCTCTCGATCACAAGTCGAGGTTTGCCCCCACTGGACTGCGACCTCTTTGACTATTAAGACTATAAATATTATGAAAATAAGTTGAACAAGGATTCCATACTCAAAACATTTACAATTTCCTATTCATCATTCTTGGAAAATTACATATCAAGAGTTCTTTGAACTTTTGTTTTCAACACCAAAATGTATAACTTTTCCATTGAGAAATAGAGGAATCCGCCCGTGGAGTGGGTCACAAACGACCCGAAATTTGAGCCCACAATACAATGCCAGGCCGGCCCGTATATTTTATCCAATTCCTGCTCAAAAAATTATTTTATCCAATTCCATTTTATACTCATTTTTCCAAATTATCTGTTGACATTTGATTTTCTGTCATAAATTAATTGTTCACTTTTCTAAATAAATGATTTATTAATAATTATTTTTTTAATACTACCCTTGCATTAAATGTTGGAGAGAATAAAATAGAGAGAGAAAGAAGGTAGAATTAAATTGTGAGTAACATTAAATATGATATTGTTTGACATTTTACCATATTTTATTATAGAATTTGATAAAATTTTAATTCTGGTACAATTAAATTTTGATATTATTATCATATCCGTTTTTTCCGTTAAAAAAAAGTAATACATAAATCTCTGTGGTTTATTGTCTCTATAAGGCACTGCCCACCAAAGCAAAACCCTTTTACTTGGCGTCTTTAACTTCCTTGCGTCACTTATTGCGCAACCCACTTCTTGTTTTCATCCAAATTTGGGTTCTTTTTTAAATTCTTGCATTCATTTTTCTCCATTTCCAATTCTATTTGGAGAACACAAAGCGTTTAATTTTCCAGATTTCTTTAGCCTCTTGGCGAGCTTTGAGCGTTGTGAATCTGCAGATTTTTTTTGAAGGCCTTGGATGAAAGAAGTCCGCCCTTTTTTCTGTTTGATTATTCGGTAATCTCTTGGTGCTTGAAGTGGATTCTGGGTTGATTTTGTTTGTGGGTTTTATCAGAATTATGTGTGTTTATGAGGGTTTTGGAGATAAATCTTGGGCTTTATAGGCATGTGGGTTTTGGGTTTGAAATGAACGATGATCAATTCTTGTAATTGATTGTCTGGTTCATTAGTTTATTCAATTTAGATTTTCCTTTGCAGATTCAAAGACTATTACTTTAGGCATTCTTTGGTAAATTTAAAGAGTTTATCTTTTTGAAAGAATTGGTTATATAATTTTGCTTTTCTGGGGCAGTATAAACTGTGAATTATGTCTGGTGGATCACCTGTTGGTGGGGTGGATACATGAGGCAGAGGCATAGTCAAGGATATGCCTCAAGTGGTGATGATCTTGAGGATGATGCTTGTTCAAGGCTAACTACTTTTTCTCCTTCACTTCCTAAAAGTCGAACATGGGTAGATGTTGTAGAGAATTTTCTTTGGATTGCTTCAGCAGTTTTCATCATTTACTATGGTGATAGGCACTCCAATTTTATATTCCTTCTGTGGCATGATGGCCGCATTAGAAGGTAAAATTATCTATTAAAGCCTCTCAAAAGTTGATTATGTATTTATATGTTCGTTTGGTGATTATTTATTTATCGGTTTTGATGGAACAATTAAGGGTAATGAGTTATATAATGGAGTTTTCCTGTTACTGAATTACACGTTTCTTGAAAATTGGTTGGCATGCTCGGATAGGATTAGCATTTTGCTCTTATCCTGGGGAAGAATATATCCATTATAGTGCCTGGATTGGTAAACACTTGAGACTTTCTTATTCTAGCTTGTTCTTTTAGCGTAACATTGTTTTGTGTACTGCTTTATGCTAGTTCCCATCATTAGAGGGGGGTTGACTACTGCATCACAAATTTAAAGAATCCAATGGAAAACTCTGGAGTTAGTTGTGTTTTGCACTAATTGTTGATAATACAGAAAAGAACGATATCCATTCTCCCAGTTTTTTAAACCCCTTTCAAGTATTCTAGAAAGAAATGGTTCCTGTTTTGCTCTATCATCTTAGGAGTGTTATGATGAGATCAACATATATGATATATCTGGTTTCACTATAGTTAAATCTAGCATGCCGGCTTTGAGGAGAATAATATTTTTCTACATTCATTTTTTGTAAGGATTCTATTTGATAATACCTGTGCTAATCTTTCATTGGGTGTCTTTATGGTTACTGAATTCTTATCACATAGATTTTGGGGAATTAGACAGTCTTCAATTAAAACTGGATTGATCTCCCTCCAGATACCTGTACGATTCGCCTTATCCTAGATTATTTTTTTACACATGCAAAACCTGTTGACCCATAGATTTCCGTGATTTAGACAGTGTTCAATTAAAACATTGATCAATGCCTGTATGATTCACATTATCCAAGACTAATTTTTTCCTAGGAGATTTTCTTAACTAAAGTTGCTCCTTTTATGGTTTGGGCATCTTATTAAGAGCATCCTTTTGGTGTTGCAATTCCTTTCTGTTTTGGGTGGTTCATTGAGTTAGGGACCTTTTTATTGCTCTCAAATACCTTTCTATGTTAGTGTTCATTGCCATGATTTGAGTTATTTATCCAACCATATTGTTCTAATTGAAGATATACTGATATGAGCTAGTTCCTCTCTCCCCTCACAATATCTTTAGGTTGTAATCTAGATTTTTCCATGAATATCACTAGTTGGGTTCATTAATCTTTGACTTCATCATTGTCAATCAGAGGTCTTTAATTTGCTATGGTATTAGTATAAGAGTGTATGGTAGTATATGTTGGGCCATTTTTATTTTATGAGCTTCAACTTTAGGTTACTAGTTTTCTTGTCAGAACAAAATTATGAAAGCATTGTACTATTTTCCTTAATCCGTGCATAAATGTAGAATCCACTCCTATTGCTAAACCTTACTGAGGCAGGGAAATGATCTTTGTAGATTCATTTTTAGCTATACATCAATTGAATTTTGTTGATTGAACATTGCATGGTTGGTGTTATATTTTTAGGGTATGTATCTTTACTCTGAATTTAGTAGCTTATTATTGATCTATATTTGTCTACAGGATACCATTATATTTGGGGATGTTGGGTGTTGGTTTGAACGTTCTTTTTTTCTTATATACAAGTATGTTAGCTTGGGGATTCCGGAAGACAAGTGAGAAGTGGGAAATTTCAAGCATAGCTGCACTGCCAGTCGTTACCGTGCTTGGACTCATATCTTTCTGCCTGTACGAGGAACCGTAACATTTTTTTTTCTGAATTTCCTTTTGTGTCCTTCATTGCTCCATTTTTTATTTAGCTGGCCTTTCTGAATGCAGATTTTCTTTTGCACTATGGCCCATATGGAGTTTTTTGACCCTTCCTCTTGTGGTATGTTCTTGAACTTGGTGCTACTTTATTTAATTTTCTATCTAGTCATTTATATAGGTAAGGCTATTTGCCTCTTTTGTTTAATTTCACGTTCTTCTAACATAACTGTATATGTATCGGTAGAGAAGGTTTAATCATGAAATCGTATGGTAAAGAAATTTATATCTATCTGCATGGGAGGATGAGATATTGGCCTGTCTTTTGACATTTTGGTGGTATATAAAAGCCGACATTCATGATTAATAGAGCTTTCCTTAGCTGAAAAGGAAAGATAATTCAGTCTGATATGTACTATTATTTTGGAACTATCATTACCAGGAAGTTGATCATTTTCAAGAAAGAATACCATTGTTACAATTACTCGCGTTCTTAGACTATCTATGGCTTCTAACTCCCTGAAAAGTTATCCGTTTATTCATATTCTATGTTCTGTTATTTATCGTCTATAATTTAGCGCTTCTGAACAAAATTCTAAGTATATCAGAGAGCATGAATAGGAATGATTGATTACAGATTGATGACCAATTAATTACCTTACTTTTTGCAGTTTACTCTGTTCATGGCGGGCATGGTTATCTTGCCATATTTGGTTCTCGGAACAGTCAAAACGCAACCTGAGTTGCTACGTACAGATTGATTCAGTTGAAGTTGATAATTCTGACTTAGTTGAGTAGGAAACATACTGGGTAGTGATGGATTTGCAGTTATATGACAATGTAGTTCTTTTGTAGTTAGAAACATTCACCGAACATGAGTGACAACAGAAAATGATTTTCCCTTCTATTTTTGGTTCTTTTTTGTATTACTGCACAAATCATTTCATTCATGTGCTGTATATGTTGCTTGAATCTCACATCAAATGATGTGGGGGGGGAGAAAGAACAGAATTGCTGCTTCTTATATCTTGATCAGCTACCAATGAAAAGGCAAAAGAGTATCGGTGAGATGAAATTTTACATGATCTTTCTTTCTCTTGGAGCTATGGTTCCTCTTTTGTGCTTTACACTAACCTTATAACATGTGTAGCTTTTGAGTTTTGTTTGATTTATAACGCATAGTAAATACTCTTCTTATCGTCCATAATGAATCTCCACTCGCCAGTTCATATTTTCTTCTTATCGTCCAGAATGAATCTCCACTCGCCTGTTCATATTTTATAAGAAAAGTGAACATTTAATTCTGGACGACGAGGGAGTAGTTGACAAAATCAGCACTTATTAATATGAATGAGGTAGAGAGGGCTTCTATCTTGTTTCTTACTCCCTCCATTCCTAAATATAAGACTCTTTAGACAATTTGAGAAAATTAAGGAAGTTGTCATTTCCACCTAAACTTCCAATATTACCCCACCCTCTTCTCTCTCACTTCTATGTCATAAAGAAAAGAAAGGAAAATATTAAGGGTATAATTAGAATAAATTGTTGACAACTAATAAAAGAATCTTAAAACGATAATTAATTTGGATACCTAGATATCTCCTAAACGACAATTAATAGGGAATGGAGGGAGCAGTATATTCTCAAGATAGGACAGTGATTGCCTACTACTTGCAAAAAAATGTTGTGGATTAAATCTAATATTCTTTGCTATCTTGGCTAGGTATATTCTTTGCTATCTTTGTGTTTGTGTGTTGCTAGAAAAAGACAAAAACAGTCCGATTCCTATGCGGAACAGCTTTTTTTAGCCGTCGGATGAGATTTTGAACGGTCCAGATTTGGAGAGAGAAAAGTTGCGGCTGGACTTAAAAAATTAAAAAAAAATTCTCTCCAGATCTGGACCGTTAAAAAATCTCATCCGACGACTGAGATCTTGTCCCGCAGTGCGGAACAAAAAGTTGTTCCGCATAGGAGCCGGGGACGAAAAAAAAGTGCCACCAGATTGATACTTTTGGCCAAATATTCTTTCAGTTGTTGGGTAGAGGAATTTGTGTTTCCTCTTTAGAGAGTTGAGTCATGAGGGCACCTTCAAAAAAGATGTAACCCACAGCACTAATGGGGGGAAAAAGCCACTCCTCTTCAGTTATCACTTAGTGTTAGGGTTCAGGCACTCAAGTTTCTCAAAAGAGACAGCACTCATGTTTGAGGCATTCTCTGCTTTCCCGTCCGGGTGACAAATAAATGGCTAAGAATCCTCAATCCTAACTTGTATACATATGCATGTACCATCAATAAGAAATTGACAAGTTCTAATTTTTTAATTAAGAAATCTATAACCTAAAAGAAATAGTGGAACCCGTAAGAAAATTATATTTTCTCTATCCACTTGGTGGGTACATGCATGTGTACATAAGTTGGGTACAGACGACTTTTTGCCCAAATATAATCCCTATCACCGCCTGAATATATCTAGTTTTAAACGTTTATTTTTTTCTTTGTTTTCGAATGTGAAGTTTTATTTTGAAGGTAGAATATAATCAATATATATATATATATATATATATATGGGCTTTGAGTTCTGAAATGGCTTCTTATGCTTAAGCATAATCTGTAAAACCTGCCATGTATGCCGGTAGCTTAAAAGGTCTTGCCCCCTTGATGGTATCAGAGCCATGGAATTTTGTTAGTTCATTATGAAGTTCATAATTCAACATAAGGTTTATAAGATATGTCTTTTTTTTTAAATCTTTAATTTCAGATTTAAGATTATCAATCTCTTTAAGAATATCAGATACTGAAGTTGGTTTTTCCTTAGAAGTTTTATTTTCTAAGATCATTTTATGAACTTCAGACATGCTATATTCTTCCTTATATTTGTTAATATCAAATTCTTCTTTAATATGAGTTTTACTCTTAGAAGTACTAGGTGTATTACCCATCTGATCTATCATTTTTAATCTTAATTCTGGATCCTTAATTGTTTTTAACAATTCTATCCAATGATCAGATTCTAAGACATTAATTTCATGATCTTGTTCTTGAAATTGCGATATTATCTTATAAAGTTGTTCATCCTTCTTAGGAGGCTTTATACAGGATTGTCCTATTTGACAGGGTTCACATTCAGATTCATTAGAAGAACTAGTATAATAGTCACTTTCTATGATATCTAAACTATCAGATTGATCTGAACTATCAGTTGAATCTAGCAATAATTTGCATAATTTGTCTTTGACTTCATCGTCAAATTCAAGATTTTTAATCTCTTTCTTAGTCCAACAATTTTTTGCAATATGTCCGACTTTTTTACATTTATTACAAACAATTAGTTTGTCTTTCTTCTTGCTATAATTCTTATATTTTTTAGAGGATTTCCTCTTTTCTTTTCTATCAGCTTTTTCCTCTAATTTCTTCTTAGAGTATTTTCTTTTCTTCTTTCTATAATAAGAAGGTTTATCAACAATTTGTTTTTTACCTTTATGCTTATAAGCAGGCATATCCATACCAAATTGGCCACAAAATTCACCTAATTGTTTTCTTTCAACAATTCTTTGGTTTTTTAATTGTTGATTCAATTTAATTTCATTACAAAGGTTTAAACCTTCCTGGGTACAAGTTCCTATTAACTTCCCATAACTATATTCCTGATAAGGAATTGTAGGTTTATTACCCTTTAAAGATTTTCTAATCCTTTCCGCAAATAAGTGAGGTAAGCCATCTATAAACTTGGCTTTCCAATGAGTACTATCACTCTCTGGTAATTGTAATACTCTATTAAGAAAAGTATCTTTATACCATCTAAAATCAGTTAGTGTTTTACACCTAAGATTTTGCAATAAAGTTCTAATAGTATCATAATTTTCAGAGAAAGTCCCTGTAAAATGTTCAATTATCTGAACTACTAGTGTATAAACAGCATTTTCTTTGGTTTCACCATTTTCAACTTTAACAGTTTTTAAAATGCCTTCTCTATTTTCAGGTTTTAAATAGTTATCCCACCAACCTTTTAGTTGGCCTGTAAATCCTGCAACTATCATTTTTGCAATATTAAGGTCACTATTACCTTCATTTTTAGCAATTGTAGAATACATAAGCATCCTATGCATATGACTAAAAATTTGATTTTGAGTGAAATTATCTATGTTCCATTCATAGATATATTTTCCACCATAGCTATTATTAAGCTGAAAATAATCTTCTTCTTGAAGAGTATCTATTGGTGAGGGTTTAGTATAATAATACCTCTTTTGAATAGGCTTAGTTGCCCATTTTTCATTTACTACAGCATGAATATTATCATCTGAGTCATTTATGACTACATTAATATTATCTTCACTGGATGATTCATCTGAATCTTTTCCAAAAGGGTTTATATTATCACTTAAAGTATTTAAACTTAATTTTGACACTTGACTTCCTAGAAGTTCTACTAGTTTGTCAGTGACATCTTTCTCCCATACAGAAGATTTCTTAGACTTAAAGTCTTTAATTTCAGGAGGACTTTGTAAATTAGTCTCTCTTTTTCAATATTATGGCCTAAGAATCTTATCTTAGTTTGGAATAAAACCATTTTAGGTTTGGAAATTACTAACCCATTAGTTATTACTAATTTCTTAAATATTTCTAAATGTCTAAAGTGATCCTCTATTGTCTTAGAGAATACTAATATATCATCAATATAGACAATTATAAAATCAGTATAATTCATGAAAATATCATTCATAATTCTCTGAAAGTCAGAGGGAGCATTTTTCAAACCAAAAGGCATAACATACCATTCATACTGACCAAAAGGAACATTAAAGGCAGTTTTATACCTATCAGCTGGATTAATTTGAATCTGCCAATATCCTGATTTTAAATCAAATTTGGAAAATATCAAGGCATCATATAACCTATCCAATAAATCTTTTTTATTTGGAATGGGATATCTACCCCATTTTAATACCTTATTTAAGGGTTTATAATTAATTACCAATCTTGGTACTCCTCTTTCAATCTCCGAATGTTTATTAACATAGAAAGCAGTACAAGACCAAGGAGAATTAGATGGTCCTATAATTTTCCTTTCTAATAAAGATTGAATTTCTTTTTTACAAAATTCTAAATATTCAGAATTCATTTGACAAGGTCTAGCCTTGGTAGGAATATCTTCCTCATTAAAGTTTTCTTCGTAAGGTAAACTTACCATATGTTTTTTTCTATCCCAAAAAGCATTAGGATGGTCATTACATATTTCCTGGGCAAATTGATTAGTTATATTAACTATCTTTTCCTTTAATTTAGGATTGTCCAGTTTTTCATCAACTGTGAGCATATTAACTTCATATTTAAGAAAGCCTAATTGTCTTTCTTTATATAAAATATCATCATATAAACTATTTAATACCTTTGTAAAAGGTTTACTTATCCATTTGAATGTAATTGGTGCATTCTTATAAGTTGCTACCATCTTTTCCTTATCTATCCATCTAAAAGGATAAATTTTATTAATAAATGGTTGTCCTAATATCACAGGAACAGATAATTTATTCTTAGTTAATAAGAAATTTAATGGTATACATTTACCATCAGTACAAACCATTGTTTTGGATAATTTATATTTAATATCCATTTTATCACCACCTGCATGTTTAATATTATGAGTGGTTTTTTCAAAATATTTAGTAGGTATTACCCCTTCTTGAATAATATTCAAATCTGCACCACTATCAAATAAAGCAGTAAATTCCTGAGAATAATAATTCCCTATTAAAAGAGTAATTTTTATGTGCCATTTCTGTATAGTTACATACTCTAGCATTTGTAAAAATTCTTCTTTATCCTGATTATTATCAGTTTCTTTAAGAATTTCATCTTTTGCTTTATTCTTAAATTTTTTATCAATTTTATCGACAATAGTCATGGTTTCTAAATTAGAAATCCTAGTATCATTTTCTATATTCTTCTTTTTTAAATCTTTAATTTCAGATTTAAGATTATCAATCTCTTTAAGAATATCAGATACTGAAGTTGGTTTTTCCTTAGAAGTTTTATTTTCTAAGATCATTTTATGAACTTCAGACATGCTATATTCTTCCTTATATTTGTTAATATCAAATTCTTCTTTAATATGAGTTTTACTCTTAGAAGTACTAGGTGTATTACCCATCTGATCTATCATTTTTAATCTTAATTCTGGATCCTTAATTGTTTTTAACAATTCTATCCAATGATCAGATTCTAAGACATTAATTTCATGATCTTGTTCTTGAAATTGCGATATTATCTTATAAAGTTGTTCATCCTTCTTAGGAGGCTTTATACAGGATTGTCCTATTTGACAGGGTTCACATTCAGATTCATTAGAAGAACTAGTATAATATATATATATTATTTTCAATAAAATAAATAAATATATTTTATTTAATAATAGTATTTTATAAATATAAATATGACGAGTTGACGGAGGCGGGACGGGGCAAGGACATACTTTTCCCCGTTCTCATTCCCGGCCCCAAGCAGGATAAGAGCAGACGGGTTCTAATTTCAACGGGTAGATTGCCATCCGACAAAAAATTATTTGTCCCGTCCATATCCCTCATTTTTATTCTCAATCAATCACAATTCAGCATATGTATATATAATTGAAAAAATGTTCACATAGCGAATTCTGATTGCTTGGGATAGAAATATAAATATACACGGGACAAACGATTTTCACCTTGCCATCCCTACTTCTAGCATATATCTCTTTTAAGTCTTAAATGTTGACCCATATAAAGGCTAAAGTATGGATTCTGAAAAGCAAGGTATTGAAATCCGGCCAGGATCGGTTGGACCGTCGACCGACATGCTTTGCAGTTCGATTTGGCCCTCAAAATCGGTAGGGATAAAAAAACATACTTTTTTTGTTCAACCCGGTAAAATCCGGAAATCGGAACGGGTTTAGTAGAACCGGTCAGGTCTAATATGTTGTAAAAATTTTTTAAAAAAAGAAAAAAAATTGATTATTCTAATTGAGATTGTTATTGTCTTGTTGATTTGCCTATGATTTATGTTTATTATTTAATCTTGTTTGGAGACTTAATTTGTTATTTAGAGTTTTATTATAAGAACCTATAAGTTGTGACTGAATTACATAGCATATTAGTTGGAAATTTTCAAGTTTATATTAAGCTGGTATTTTAAGCTTTTAATTTGTGCATCCCATATTTGTTGAAATTTTTCAATTTTATTTCATTTTAAATAATAATTATATATTATATATTTATTTATAATATTTATGACGTTACCGGGTCAATTAACAGGTCGATGACGGTGCGCCCACCGATTCAACCAATAACTTGTAATTCAGTAACTTTTCCGGGTCGATGTCTTGTCCGAATTTCAAAACCTTGCTGAAAAGTTAAAAGGTATAGATTTTTTTTTGCTAAGTAAAGGTATAGATTTGATTACCCTTCATTTTTGAAAAACTTCAAATCAATTCAGTCTAAGTTGAGAAAAGTATTTGTCAAAAAAAAAGTCTAAGTTGAGAAAAGTAGAATGAAATAATAATAGCAGCTATCTAATTCAAGTATGTTCAAATTTGCTTTTCTCCACCACCTAACTTTTTTCCTTTCATAAATTTATTTGAGTTATGTGAACGGCAGATTTTACAGTATTTAATGCATTTTAACTAATTAAACTATCACATTATCACAAATTCATCATTAAAAATAGAATATTGAACACTTGTGTACTCTTTGTTTAACACAAGAGTTGAGAATGATTTCTAATATAATGAGATCGGGCTTCCTTTTTTTAGAAAAAATAAATTTATTATTAAGGTAGAAAAGTGTCAAAACTCATGACATGTTATTTCGAGTTAGTAGTGATATATTATTTATGATTGCACAAAGCTTTCTTTAATTTTTTAACAAGTCTCTAAACTTTCTTTGACATGCTAAAATCACGATTTATATCAATTTGGTTTCAGTACGTAACCTATATATGTTATCACCGTACTTATGTATTTTGAACGCTTGATCAAACGGTTAAGATTACGTTTGGAACTGATGTAATTTTGATAATTTAACCAAGTGATTTCACAATTAAGATCTATTTACGTAATAACCTTATTTGCATTAGGACCAAACTGAATTGTTAGTAGGAGAGAAACTCAACAACAACAACAACAACAAAAGTGATTATTGGATAAAAAATTTAGGATCAAATTTGAATTAAGAAGGCATAATATCACATTAAATTTTAACAATTATTTTCATTTTATACTCTTTGATCCTTATTTGATCCAAATTTTTTATTCAACAATTATTATTGAAAAAAAAGGAGAATTAGAGAGGGGGAAATTTTTCTCCAAGACCAAAATGACCTTAGTGGAGTAAGTCAAGAATGATGTAGTTGGTTGGACCCCACACCACCATTGGAAAAAATTTCTCCTACTTTTTATGACACAATTTGTTTGAATTAAGGAGTTGTGGGGGCCCACCTTAAAATTGTTTTGAATCTGTGTCTATAGAGTGATTGTTTGATTATGAATTGCTCAATTGTCCATTCACTTCAAGAACTTCTCTTTGTTTCTCATTTTGACCTCTCTCCTTTTCTCTCTAAAGTACTGATCTTTCCAGTGATGAAATGCCCATTATTAAAGGTTGAATTTTGTGTATGTATAAAGAGAGAGAGAGAGAGAGAAATTAATGGTTTAGGTTTGAATTTTTGGTTTGTTGTTAAAGACTGTTGTGCTTGGTAGGTTGTGCCCTTGGAGGAGTTTTAAGTTATGGGCCCAATTCTCCACTTAGAATTTTAATGGCTTCTCTTCTTTCTTGTTGATTGCTTTTCCCTTTGCTCCCATTTTGGAGGGTTTTAGGGTTCTTTTCATAGACAAGACTTTTGTGGGCATTTCTCTTTTTGTTTTTTATTCTACCCCTAATGCATAGAAATTGTGTAGTTTTGAATTGGGATTGTGATTTTGAAGACTCTAAGAGCTTGTGATTTTAGGGTATCTGATTCTTGCTTATTGACTTGGGAATTCAGCTTCATTTGGTGGAAAGTTGGTTCTTTGGGTAGTTTGTGATGAGAGTTTGAGGGACAAAGATCTATATGCCTGTTTGATTTTATATTTTTTTTCAGGTAAGAATATGGGATTTTTTTTTAAAAAAAAAAAAGTTATGGAATTGGAATTAATTGTAGTTTCTAATTTCATTATAATTTGGTTCCCGATTTTTTTTATAATTCTTTTTGTTTGCTGTAGATGCAAATGATGGTGGAAATTCGTAATTAATAAAGTACTGAGTGATGGAGAGAGGCATTCAGCCTCCCCTGGTAAATTCTGCTTTGTTTTTGTTATTCTCCCTCTCTCTATTAGATCTTGATCTTTAGAAATTTCATATTAAAGATTTTATTGGTCAGGAAGTGCCTATTTATTAAGAAGTGCTCCCACTAAGATTGTACTTATTGTCTATCTTTGATGATTTTTAGATCAATATCTCAGATGATTTTTGTTGGGGTGTTAAAATATGTAGAATGTTACTAAGATGTGCTAAATTACTATCAATTGAAAGAAACCAAATGTATATGTCACTTGACATTGTTTAAGTGACAAACCAAGTATTCCAATTCGTGGACAAATTGAATATTCTCGGTCTTTCCATACTCAATTCAATAAAATTGCTTAAAATTCAGGCCAGCATCTTTAAGCACTCACTACATCTCTCTATGCTATCTACTGGAGGTAAAATTATACTATTAGGGATTCTCATTCAATTGTTGATAAAATTTTGCCATTATTTGATTAAGTTCAGTTATGTGAAACCGATACTTTTAGCACCTAGTCATTTCAGATAGCAAAGTCGCGTTCTTGATAGATTTTTATGACGTCTCATCTCCAGGTTGATACGACAGCATGTCTTTGTAGAGTAGATGCAGGCCTGAAAACAGTTGCAGGAGCTAAAAGGTATGTTCCAGGAACGAGGCTATGTCTTCAACCTGATATCAAACCTTCTATTCATCCTACTAGACAAAAGCCACCACGTGACCGGAATAGGAGTCAATCTCCTTTGCTTCCTGGACTTCCGGATGATCTTGCAATAGCTTGCTTAATACGTGTGCCAAGAATTGAACATTGCAAGCTCCGGCTAGTCTGCAAGAGATGGTACCGTCTTCTGGCTGGTAATTTCTTTTATTCTCTTCGAAAAAATCTAGGAATTGCAGAAGAATGGATATACATTATGAAGAGAGATCGAGATGGAAAAATATCATGGCATGCCTTTGATCCTAGTTACCAGCTTTGGCAGCCACTCCCTCCCGTCCCTAAGGAATATTCTGAAGCCCTTGGTTTTGGATGTGCTGTACTGAGTGGTTGCCATCTTTACTTGTTTGGTGGCAAGGACCCGGTGAAAGGATCCATGAGAAGAGTCATATTTTATAGTGTGCGGACTAATAAATGGCACCGTGCTCCAGATATGCTCAGAAGACGACATCTTTTTGGCTCGTGTGTTATAAATAACTGTTTATATGTAGCTGGAGGGGAGAATGAGGGAATTCACCGGTCACTCAGATCAGCTGAAGTTTATGATCCCAACAAAAACAGATGGTCTTTCATTTCTGATATGAGCACGGCAATGGTTCCCTTCATTGGTGTTGTTTACGAGGGCAAGTGGTTTCTGAAGGGGCTAGGATCTCACCGGCAGGTTCTGAGCGAGGTTTACCAACCTGATACTGATAGTTGGTACCCTGTCTATGACGGAATGATTGCAGGCTGGAGGAACCCTAGCACTTCACTGAATGGGCATCTCTACGCATCGGACTGCAAGGACGGCTGCAAACTTAGGGTATACGATGAGGCAACTGACTCTTGGAGCAAGCATATAGATAGTAAGATGCATTTGGGAAATTCCAAAGCTTGGGAGGCAGCTGCGCTGCTACCTCTTAATGGGAAATTGTGTATCATCCGAAATAATTTGAGTATTTCTTTAGTTGATGTTTCCAAAACAGATGATACAAGTGGAGCCCCGGCTGAACATCTATGGGAAACTATTGCAGGGAAAGGGCAGTTCAAGACTTTGGTCGCGAATTTCTTGTCTAGCCTAGCTGGCCTAGGACGCCTCAAAAGTCACATCGTACATTGCCAGGTTCTTCTAGCTTGAAGATTGTAATTATAAACAACTTAGGTGGTGTTTTTGTTGTTGTTGTTGTTGTTTTCCTCTTTGGTCTCTTATTTCCTTCTCTTTAGGTCCTAGGTAGGTGAGGATGGTGGTCTTTTACTTGGTCATATTGTAGAATTCCAAAAAGTTTTGTTATACAAAATGGTTGTATAATCTGAAGCAGCATATCAAAGTGGTAATACTTAAAACAATATGTGTGTCCCATTCCATTACTAGGAAGAATCATGATATTTCCAGTTAAGGTAATGTTTCACCAGATGTGTCTCTTGTTATTACCAGATTGTGGCATTGAAGATATTGTATTGGAATTCAATGTACTGTGGTCATCTAATCTAATTTAAGAAATTCAAGTTAATTGCAAGTTTCTTTTCTTCATTTGTATTGTAAGTGGATTGGTCTGACTTAAGTTTGGCTTGGAGCAAGACCCTTTAAGCTGCCTAAAAATGAGAGTTTATTAAGAGAATGTGTGGGGCCCACAGGTGATAAGTCTTTATTTTGTGTTCTAGTTTAGGAGGTTTCAGTAATTTCCTTTTTAGAGCGATATTGTTTTTAGCAAGGCTGTCAAAATTATAATTTTGACTTGGAATCGAAAGGGTAGGATTGAAGATTTTACAAAATTATTTAAATAATATTTTATCTACGGAAAAAATAGATAAAGAATTCTAGCTACTTTTTACTGCCAAAATCAATTATGACTTATTTTCAGACCAAATCATTGTCTAAATAGTCACCAACAGTGAGAATAGTGGATGACTGAGGAGTTGGAATTGAACTCAAAATTAGGTTCTGCATTCAATTAGATTTTATTTTTTTTAAATTCAGTTCCCCGAACCCAGTCGATTCGACTGAATAGAGACAAAATCAGAGCGCACCGGATCGTTCAATTCATCGATTTTACGGGTCAAATAGTCAGTCCTACATGTCCTCTCCTTTAATGGCATTTTTATCGAATCTAACTCGATTTATGTCTTCTGAATCGTCTGATTCTACAATCCGACTCGCTATTTTGACATCTCTGATTTTTAATTTATTATAGGGTTTGCATCTTGTCTTGGTTGTTTTTTTCTATCTTTCCTTTCCTTTTCTTTTCTTTTTTGGATGGGAAGGAGTTGAGAATGTGTTTAGTGATCATCGAATTCGAGACTTTTCCAATAATAAATAGAAGAAATGTATTTCAAAGTGATTTTTTTTTATTCAGATTTCAAATAAAGAACTTGTATAAATTCATCTTAAAATCTCTTCTCCATGTCCTTCTACTAATAACAGTAATGTGTAAAAATCTTTTGATTTGTTTTTCACCGATCGATGAGGGCCTTAGAATGAGCTTCAAAATCCGCAAAGGTAGCCCAGTTGGTTAGGGGTGGCAGATTGTGTAGGAAGGGGTATGTTCGAATCTTGGCAGCTGCAGCGTGTAAGTTTTAACCGTCCAATGTGGGGGTGGCTTCTTGCGGTGGGGTAAGACAAGGCCTCCCACCAATCGAGCCGAAGGGTCACCTTGATTTACATCCTCCACAATTTCTGTCGGATCATAAGGTGAGTCCTGTAGGCATGGATATCGCCTTTTTGTATAGGAGAATGAGCTCCAAAATTAACCACACCATGTCGTCATCCCCATATGCTGCTAGGCTCTGATTTTCACATTTCACCCTAAAAAACCTCCATGAAAATTTAACTTTTATCGAACCAGAGATTATTTTTCAATAATGAATTCTAAGTTCGATTTCAACGTGGTAACAATAAGAGTTTTTTTTTTTTACAATAACTCGAATTGAATTGGTTTTTACTCTAGATCCTCTTAACATACACATTCTATCCTGTTGCTATATTTCTTGAAATACTCATTAAGCCAAATAACTTTTCTGATAATATCTTCTATGTATAACTAATTAAAAAGCTAAGAAATGTAAAACTTGCAGAGGTCAGAGGCTCCCCGTTCTTAACCATCCACTCTCTTTTTTTTTTTTTTTGACGCCACGATGGGCGATTGCCCCACATTGAGGAGAGAGAACACCCTAAATAAGATAGAATAAAGCTTAGCGCACGCAGGCGAAGGGTATCGAACCCGGAACCTATCGGTCACGGGCCGGCCAATGCCCCACTAGGCTAATGGCATCTTCGATAACCATCTACTCTCTTTGATCTAACATCTCTTAACACAATAAATATTGCCTTTATCTTTCGAAAAATTGATTGATTGATTTGAATTTAATTTTAAAATATCTTAATCATGGTTATTTAAATTAAAATTTATTTGTCGACCGCCACTATTACCTTACCTTCTTTTTGTATACTCTAGATCAAGAGAATCCAAACAAATCATCATAGATATTGAGTAAAATACAGAGCAAGACATCTTTTGACATATCATACATGGTTCACAACTTTGGCTATCAACTACATTTTTCCGAATAAAAAAAAAAAAAAATTCACCCCCTATAAGAAACAACAACAGGGTTGCCTCTTATCACTAACTTTATTTCCTTTTAAATGCCTGTGAAAGAATATTTTACAGGACCCGACTCCTGAGCACTGAAGATCCCTAAAGTTCTTGCTTTCCCATGACATCTGAGATAATACATATAAATAAAAGATTGTAGCCAGTCTAAAGTCTTTCCAAATTGCTGCTTTTGCCGTGACATCTGCGATAAGGAAGACAACCCCAAGTAATGCATAGAACAGAAATACTTTAGCCAGTTGAAGATCCTTTCAAGTATAATTGCGCCAATGAGAAGTATGTGTTCTTCTGCCTTTTATATTCGTTGTATCGCAGGAAAAAATAACCAAGATAGTCAAAATCTATAGGAGACATTTTTGCCTGTCAAAATGAGAGGATCAAAATTTAATAAAACAAAAAAGGGTGGGAAAACCAAACAAGGTATTATTCGAAACCATCAAAAGGAAATATTACCTGGATCAAAGCCCACAAAGCCCAATACAGGTGTGATGCCAACATGTACACGTTTGTCTCCACGTAAAGGGCATGAAGATCTTTGTCAGAAGCCTGATCAAACAACCAAGTTATGGAACTAACAATGTTCATCAAACTACAAAAACTATATAAAAGTGCCACTTCAAGCTTCCTCTTTGCTGAACATTGGAAATAGAATTGCTGCATAACAAGCTTCAAAGTTTTCTTCCAAAGATGTTTCACTTGGTGAGAGAAATAATTCTAAATCAATCTACAAATGCCATACAGAAGGGAAGAGTGATATGGAAAGAAGATAACCACATCCAAGAAGGTACTGCGTGCTACCAAATGCAGTTAAATTCTCTATCTTTCGTGTGCAAGTACAGGTGGCTCAAACATCATCCCGTAAAAGTTTGCGGAAAATTGTATGGAAGGGAAGCTCTCTGGACAAGCAGCAGCATGTAAGGGTATAAAGAGTACGCACCAGAGTTTAAATTTTCATTTTGGTGATAGGAAGCCCCTGACTTGGGTTTACATAACAGCATTCACTCGACAGAAGCACGAGAATCTCACCAAACCAAGTTAGCTAGAAGTAGAAACCAATGACTCCAATATAAAAAATTTGGCAAAAGATCAACAAAAGATACCACGATAAGGCTTGGGATGGTTTTTTCTCAAATCATGGTAGCATTAGCATGATATTCAAAAGTAGGAGTAAGAGTAATTACAGCAAGAAGACACCTCGAACAGAACATACAACACATTCTATGCTTATTACGAAGGGCAGGCGAATCCAACCAAACAAAGCTAAGATTTAGTAGATTGTAAGTTTGAAGATTCCAAGACAACCTCATACCTCTTCTGGTCTTTCAGGATACAAATAATGCCTGAAAAAATGATACTGTTCTTCTTTGTCTGGATACCTACAGGTAGACAATGTCTAATAGTAAGTCAGATGTTCTATGTAGCAATAAAAAGCAGAACAGGTGTTTGGAGAGGACATACAAACTATAGTCACAATCATATCCAGCATATTCATTGAAGTGATTTCCAATGTCAAAACCTCGATAACTGTATGATCCATACTCGAAATCAATGAAGTATAGTTTATCTGGAATCAATAGACATAGTAGTCTGTGAGAACAGAAGGAATCTATATCAGCAAATTTAGGGGAGGGAAAGGAACTAAAAAAAGGGAGGAAAACGCACGCATATGAAGAGCTTAACTTCCTCTAATTTTAAAATAAAAGTTTCAACCTCCTATACAGTAATAACAGTATCATAGCTAATTTTAAGTATTGAGACTTACTTGGTTAACATATTTCTACACCACTCTATCGTTACATACTTAATTTAAGGGCACTAAACATCCTAAGGAAACATTAGATGGTAATATTCAAGTTATAAATAGACAATTCATCTAATCGAACATATTGACATCCTTGCCAGTAAGTTGGATCCAGGATTATAGTCATTCATTTACTTCAGTTTCTTAAATATTCAAGATGAACAAACAGGTAGATGAACATTATAAAGAACAATTTAAGCCATGGTAAAGAGAACAACATATACATAAAGACATCTAAAACCAGTCATATTCTACTGTTGTAATGCAGATAGAATGGATGGAATCTTTTTCCCCCTCTCTATCTCTCTCTCACTGGATTGGGGGGCGCTATTTCTCGATTCAATAGAAGCTCAAAGAGGTGAATAGGGTCCCAAATAACGAGAGGTGAGGGAAGGGGTTGTGAGCCGAACCGAGGACCTCTCATCAGATAAGGAGTGCTTCTAAGCTACCGAGCTACCAAATGGCTGGAATCTTGACATTCATATTCTTGATAAAAAGATGCACAGCATGCATCATATCAATACCAGAAGTGCAAACTGCAAAGAACCCGAGTTTTATTACGAGGTACTTGAGTTGAGCGCAACGAGACATTGGTAAAAAATGAAGCTCAAACTGCTTGAGCAATGCTCAAGTCATGTTCGAGCTCAACACCAAATCAGCAATCTCCTCAGCATTTTAACCAGATATATCCTTCACCATTATTTTCTTCGATCAAATAGAACAAGCCGTTTCAAGATACTGTTTGTTCAACAACTAGAGCCAATCTCCTCATTGTTAAGGTTTCTTTATGAGATCAAAGGCTCAAACTCCAGCTTAAGTATGAGAGAAGACCAAGTTGAGCTGAATTCAGCTCAAGCACACTAAACATCAGCTAACTGAAATCTAACTCATGGCCTAGAGGCTGAAGGTCGAGGCTGAGTTTTTTGAGCGAACACAAGCTTAGAAGTGTTCACCTTAACTGAACAGCATGCAGAATAAGAGGAAATGCAATGCCAGGACTTAAAAGTTTTTGGTGGAAATGGTGCGAATAGAAGTGAGTTTGGGATTTCTTCACATTGACTTTGAGAGACAGAGAGAGAGAGAGAGCAGCTTCATCCGGGGGGAAAATGTAAGCAAATTAAATTTGACCTGATGCAACTCATTAAGATGTTAGGGTCATACCTTCATCATCATTAAGCATCAAGTTCCCGGAAAGTAAGTCATTATGAGCATAGACTACAGGGGCGTGAAGTTGTCTAGTCAATTCCTGTTGGAGAACCAGAAGTTTATCTAGTAAATTACTGTTCTTAGAAACTACCAAAAAGAATATGGAAGAACAACTTTGTAAAGCTAACTGAAATTCCCTTTTCCACTACCGTATTACTCCCTAAATTCCAAATAAAAGCTGAAAGACCAAAAGAAGCTGAAGTCTATATCAATAGAAGAAACAATTCCAGAATAAAGCATCAGCAGGAATACAGAGTAAAGAGCTTTTGAACAAGAAGTTGAAAAATCATAGAGATAAAAAAAAATAGATAGAAGAAGCCTAATCCTGCCTCGAAATGCAATAGTCACCAGTTTCGTTACTGAAGTTGAAAAGAGATTGTGCCCGGTCCCCTAAGGAGAAGCAAGAGTGAATAAAATTGAAAAAAATTCAAGGAAATTACCTTGAGCTCAGTTAATTCATTATGGATTTCTTTGAATGAAACTGTTTCATACTTCTTTTGTTTCTCGCTATCATCGAAGTTCAAGCAAGATGCTGCATGCAATCAGCAGTAGCATCTCAGACATCAAAGGGAGGAGATAACCAACAGATTGCTAGTAAAATAACATAAAGATTCTTAATTTCCCATTATGGGAGCTCAGGTTAGATCATGGCATAAAGAAAAATGAAAGTCACATTTCAACAACTTGTTTATAACAAGAGAAACCTGATTATTTGTTGATCAGACCTTTTGCATAGAACTTGAAGATGTCATTCCATAGTTGAGGTTCTTTGGAACCTGGAATTTCCACCAGATGAAATTTATGAAGTTGTATAGCAATTTCAGCTGCTAGCTTTGGATTTCTCATGTCTGTAAAAGTTTTAAAACATGTAAACAATCAAGGAGCATAAGACGAATTCAAATTAGACTCAGTTTCAATAATGAAGGAAATTTCTACAACAAATCAACTCAAGTCTCGGTAATTGCAAGCTTCAGCAAATTACTCCCTCCACCCCAACTAGGATGTATATATTACTATTTAGTCATTTCCAGAACAACATTTATTCTCGGTGGAAATATAGCTTACTTTACAAAATTAAAAATCTTACTTTATTACTAGGAAGAAAAAGAATACATATAGCCTGATGAACATCTATGTCTGCAAAAAAAATGCTTAGAAAGATCACAGAAAGAAAAGAAAAAGTACTATCGTGAATTTCAAGAAAAGTACACAAATTGTTCCCTTTCTGGGTCATCCATGTAAGCAGAGTTTCTCAATAATCCACAAGGGATATTTTCCTCATAAATGTTCTGCATGCTGAATGAAAGAAGCATGTGCACATACATCAAAATAGTTCTTGGGTCTGCCTTCTCTGATGCCTTTTGGCTTTTATTTGAGAGCATGATTCCGGACCAAACGTGACATTATAGGAGAACTACTATTTCAGTGGTATTCTGTGAGCAGGCACTTTGTGCATTCATTGCCAAATGATAGGTCAGTCTCCAACCCATCTATTTCAATGGTATTTTGGGAGCAGCCACTTTGTGCATTTATTGCTAAATGTTAGGTATGTCTCCTATCCATGGCCCATACCCCAATTATTGGGGACTTAATGGATTACGTTATTGTTATTGTTATTGTTATTGTTATTGTTATTGTTGTGTTTGGCCAGGGATGTGTGGAACTATCTACTTGAGATAAGAGTTAATTTTTGAATTGTAAAGAAAACTTGTTTATTTGTGCAACTGTCTCTAAACATTACCTGATGGAGTAAGAGTACGTGCCCTAATAAATGATTGCACCATCCCATTTCCAAAAATCCCAAGCAACTTGGCACCAAATCCAGCAGCCGAAAGGTATGGGATAGCCTGGGTGTACAAAAGAACAAGTAACTGCTTGGTTCATACCAAGTAATTAAAAATCCCAAGTGAATGCAAACTGAGAATCATCCTTACAATTATTTAAGAGTATATTTCTTCAGGAGGTGAAAGACCAAATAAAAATAAGAAAAGGATAATACATGTGATTATATGAATGTAATGCAGAACATTTATAAAAACAGAAATCCCCAACCTACCCAAAAGGATCGTACACATAGATATATCTCACAGCACATGTTTCATTTTATTGTTCTTAGTATCCAGAGAAAAAATGGTAAAATCTTTTCAACTGCTGTTGATACCATTCAACCTACCTAGATGAGGATATTATCAAGAAAGGCAAATTCTTTCCAAAAAAATTTAATAAATGTTGCTTAAAATTAGGTTAGCAAAGTATGTATTCTCCTTCAAGATTCTTAACTTAAGCATAGGAGCAATCAAGATATACAAATTAGAGTTAAGTAAAAGAGAATAAATATCATAATCATCTCTAGAAGTTGACAATAAAAGAGAGAGAGAGATGTCAAAAATAGTTGAGCTCGGTTTTACAACCATACATGAGACTCTTTACCATGATATGCGCCGAGTAAAAGTAACATATACATGGACATGGCGAAAGATGCCAGTAAATTTGATACGACATAAAGCAATAAACTTGTCAAAGGAGATCAATAACCAGGAGGTGTCATTTTGCAAAGCCTAAGCTGTAAGAACTCTTAACAAGATTGGGACATCTATGCAGCTTTTGATGATGAAGCACAGCAACAAGCAACATGATAAAAGAGTGCCTACGTTGGCTCGTGTTACTGGAGATTCTGGATTTCAGATTAACAGGGACAGAATCTAGCAGGATTATGCAGCAAAACAAAGAAGGCAATGTACAAGTTTTAGGGAGCAAAATCTGAAAATTCTGAATGCTTCTTGTGCAAATGTTAAAAGACCAAGCAAAACCATCATATACGGTTGCTAGTGCCCCCAACAATTGAATGGAAGTTGTAGCAAGGATAAAAAATACATCAGAGTTATCAGGCTTCATTACAACGAAAGAGGAGTTGAACAAAAACATTATCATTCGGTCCAGTTGGGATAACATGTCTAAAGCAAAGAGAACTTGTTGAATATAAGGCAAAATATCTCTAAAGAGGCTCAATCTTATGATGCAACCTCCTCCGCTTAAAAATAAAAAATAAAACACAAAAATAAAAAGAAAAGGAAATGCAGCTTCATATTATTCCACAATATCTAACAGTTAGCACAAAAGATCCAGCAGAACTAGTAAAATACCATGAAAATAATTCCTTAAGAGTTATGTACTTTCTTAAAACCATTATTGACTCACCTTTAGCTCCCTTTCTCGATTAATAACATAGTCTGTATTAGGGCCATATAGTCTAACTGTCATATCCACGGTATTGCCCTTTTCTTCTCTAACAGAAACTTTTAGCACTGCAAGGCAAACCAAACCTATTTCTGAGATACCAAGAAATGCTTATAGCAGGAGTTACCAAACAATCCAAACATGTATTGAAAAAGAAAGAAAGGAAGCAATAAGAATAAGAAGGGTAAAAAGAAACAAAAAGAATTTCTTTAGTACGAGATACACAGCGCTTAGAGTGGCTTAATTGCTCTGAGAATTAAAAAAAATGAACACTAAACACATACATAGATTTGTGATGCCACCGGAAACTGTATCAAGCGAGAAGCAAGACTCGTCCAAACTAGACCATTTCTTGAACAGATCCTTGCAAAGGTCACTGTCAAGTTCAATCCAGTGAGAATCAAACAATTTAAACAAGAAAAATAAACTAGAAGTAACAACAGAAACCATTATTAAGACACTGTACGGATTCCAAATAGAAGTCCATAAATTAAATTAACTAAAATAGAAAGCAATTGGAATTTGAAAGCAGTGTCTCCAGTCTAAGTGAACTGATTTCATTTTCACTTTTTTCTTTTAATTCATGAAGAAATTAATCAGCATGCTATGACAGAAACTTTATCATTCAATTTTTTTTAATATAAATAATTAAAAATCTTCACTTTATCCAACTAAACTTCGTAGAATTCTTCATCGATCTATTCTGTCAAAAACTGTCCAAATTTTTTAACAAGCAAATCCGTACTAAAATTCATCAAATTCAACAAAATTAAGTACTACCACTTCCATAATATAAGTCGTTTAGGACATGTAGCGAAACTTAAGGAATCAAAAAATAAGTTACTTTGTTAGTCAAAATATCAATATTAATCTTTTAAATAGAATTAATGATATACAAGTCAATGAGTTATATTGATATTTTCACTTATAAAGTACCTTATATATTTTTTTCATTAATTTTCGCTACATGTTTTAACATATGGAAGGGAGGAAGTAAAATAATATCCAAAAAATTACGAATGCGATGAGGTCAGATACTTATGATTATAACGAACTGAATATTTCTTAATTCAAATCCTACACGTCACGTCATACTCCAATAGACGCTACAACTGAAACAAATTCATACGGAAATGAGCTAAGAAGCTAAAAAATAAATAATTCAAAACCAGAAAGCTGATTTTTAGCCCTAAAATAAGTTGCCTAACTTCATAGACTTCCGAATCCGATGAAAAGAGAATGTAAAATGAACAAAATCAAAGGCAGAAGATAGAGAAAATTGGCGTACACAATGCGAGGCTTCATATCGGAAAGAAGTAGAGAGTGGTCGACGGTGAGAGACGAGGAAGGAATATCGGAGCTGTGACTCTCACGAGCTCCTTCTGCAATTTCCATGGCTTTCCAGATATTAACTGCCCCCATTCCTTATCTCGAACTATATCTATATATGAATATTCTTTGTTACCTAAATTCCTGGATTTTCGCTAAATTTGTTGGCAGATTCTTTGCTGCTTTTTTTGTTTCAAGGTGTAATGTGTGCTGCGCTGTAAACTGCCGGGAAGTTCGTGCTTGGAAATTTTCGATTAATGACGCAAAATCCTAAGAAGAAACTCTAAAGCGCATCGGAAATCTATAATATATAATATAAAGTTAAGAAAAGTTGAGGTAGAAGTTTGAGAGAGTGATATGTGATATTTTGTGGGATGCGGATCAATTAAAAACTTACATGTGGCAATGTAAGCTCTCTAAAATGCAAAAGATGTTGTTCTCCATTAGTTAATAACTTAAGCTAAAGTTTTAAATTGCTATTGAGATAAAATATGAAGTAAGAAATTTTAGCTCTATATATATACACACAAACTATAAATGAGTATTAATTATAACATACAACTAATGATATAACTCATGTATTAATGTTAATTGGAATTGAAAAAGTTTGACATATAATGAATTATGATGTTTCAAGTGACTTTTTGAGTTCTTATTCATGTAAAAAGGCATGTATTAATTGGAATTGGAATTGGAAAAACTTTAACTATTGTTAGTTATGATGTTTCAAGTGACTCTTCAAGGTCACTCATGTATACTTATAACTCATGTATACTTAACTCCCAAGACTCTTCAAGGTCATATAAAAAAGAAATATGAACCAACATACTTAACTTAAAGTTCATTAGTTATATTAATGAATGAAGTAGAAGAGTTTTGTAACTTTTATTATAATAATTATATTTTTTTAGTTTATTAGTCATATTAATGAATGAAGTAGAAGAGTTTTGTAACTTTTATTATAGTAATTATATTTATTTAGTTCATTAGTTCTATTAATAAATGAAGTAAAAGATTTTTGTAACTTTTATTATAGTAATTATATTTATTTAGTTCATTAGTTATATTAATGAATAACGTAGAAGAGTTTTGTAACTTTTATTATGATAATTTTATTTATTTAGTTCATTAGTTATATAAATGAATGAAGTAGAAGAGTTTTGTAGTAATTATATTTATTTAGTTCATTAGTTATATTAATGAATGAAGTAGAAGAGTTTTGTAGTAATTATATTTATTTAGTTCATTAGTTATATTAATGAATGAAGTAGAAGAGTTATGTAACTTCATTCATTAATATAAAATTTTGGGTTTTTATGAATCAATGAAGTGCCTTTTTAGTTTCTTCTAACCAACTATATTTATTTAGTTCATTAGTTATATTAATGAATGAAGTAGAAGAGTTTTGTAACTTCATTCATTAATATAAAATTTTGGGTTTTTATGAATCAATGAAGTGGCTTTTTAGTTTCTTCTAACCAACTATACAAATCAAAACCAATCATGCATTCCCTCAATAACTTAAATATGAAAAAAGAAAAATTGGATTTGATCAACTAAAAAAAGAAAAAAGAAAATATCGAGTTTCAATACTTTATTATTTCCCTAATGAAAGACTCTTGATATTCTATAACAATAAAAACTTTAATAGTGAAAAATATAATATAAAAAAATATGTTTCAAAAAACCATTCTTTTTTCAAAGAAATGACTTTTCATATTATAAACAACAAATTATAATGACTATTTAAATAAAAAATAATCTTTCACAAAATGGTTTTTTAATTTCTCTAAGAAAGTAACTTTTGACTTTCTCGGGAAACCAAAAAGTCTAAGAGTTTATATATTTTATTTATTGTCATTATTATTGTTATTGTTTTGTCGGTTAGGAAAGTTCAAGAGTTTTTTCTTCTTATAAATAGAGAAATGATATGAGCAAATATGTCATGGTATTCTTGGTTTTAATAGGTAAGAAATTCATTTTTTTAAATAATGCAATTCATGTTTTCACTTGATATATTAATTTATATGTTTATGAACAAACATCTAATAATTTTGTTTAGAGACAAATTATTTTTCAAGTACCAAGTTAAGAGAATATGTGTCTCAATTTCTAGAACATGTTTTTGTTGATTGAAGACATAGAGCTTGCCACCTGAAAAACATGGGTAATAGAAAATCTTGATACTTGATTCAATTCTTTTCTTGCCTTTTTTTTCTACGTAATTATTTCCTTGCTTTTGTTTTGTTTGCTGTGTAATTATTTTCTTACTTTTATTTGTTTGAGAATGAGGATAGATAACATGTAATACGCTATAGAGGGTGAACATTTTTTGTATGCAGGTATGATGGCTCTTAAAGGTTCCCAAAATAAGCTTCTTGAAGAGGAGTAATTAGAGAGTGGGCGCAAAAAAATTGACGGGAAAAGGGGGTGCTAAGTAGCTCTTTAGTGACAGAAGGCAAAAAAATGTAGGCTAAGCTTCTTTGAGGATTGTTTTTTGTATTTTGTTATATTTATTTCATTTGAATATATATTTTATATCATATGTAGAACAATTATAAAATATGAAGGCTATTTTGTTTTCTAGAAAAAAATAATATTTATGATGGTTTTGTTCTTAGACAAAAAGAATGAATTAGCAAGTTTATGAATAAAAAAGTAGAATTATTACATCTTATCTAAATTTATTTTGAGACATATTAACATATTTTTCAGTTTCAGTTATATCTCTAAGCAAAATGCAAGTTAGAAAACATGTACGACATCATCAAAAGAGATACAAATTAGAAATACAACCGCGCGATAGTATCTTATATGGACCAGGGCCATGGTAGGGCCTGTCCACTTGGCTGGTAGCTATCCACGTCGCCCATATAAAACTCCTAGCAAACTAACCCAAGTTAGTTATTCTTGTAATTTTCTCGAGATAAATGGACTATTCTTGCAATTTAGAGAATGAGGACTTTCCTAAATAGAAGAACGCTGCGTTGTCTTCTATTTGCTCTCCAAAATTTGGGGGTAACAATCACCGGAGAAATCAGACTCAAAAGCACTGCCCGTCGTCGATAATTTATCAATGTGAGTTTCCCTTCACACTATTGAGGCATTTTTTACAAGAATCAAGGTAAAGATTTTATAGCAAACATGTCTTTGAAGAGAATTAAAATGAAACAATTTGTCTTGATAGTGATGAAGAACCTACTTGCTTAGATCATCATGCATCCAAGGAAAATGACAATAGTTGTGAGCATGGTATTGAAGAGTTGGAAAAGAAACTACTGCAAGAATATGTTTTCTCTGAAAAAGATGCTTTAAATTTGTATAATAAGTATGCATACGCGGTGGGTTTTAGTGTGCGTAGAGGGAAACAATATTATCATGAAGGAACCAAGGAAATAAGGTTAAAGAATTATTATTATTCAAAGCAAGGATGGAAAGAAGAGATAACATGAAGTAGCAGCAATGTATTCAATCAGTTAGAAACTAGGACAGGTTGTAATGCTATGGTGGCATTTGAAGTGGATAAAGAGGGAATATTGAAAGTTAGGACACATATAAAGGACCACAATCATGAATTAGCCAAGGAATATGAGAAGTATTTGTTAAGGTCAGTGAGATCAATCTCCAAGGCTCAAGGTAATACTCTAGAATCTTTTGTCAATTCTGGGATATCTTTGTCTAGTACGGTTTCTTATTTATCTAAAGAATGTGGTGGTATTTCTAGATTGGGTTTTACACAAAAAGATGCTTATAACTTGATATCAAGCAAAAGAAAAGCTCTAATAGAGAAAGGTGATGCTCAAAGTTTGGTAAATTATTTCAAAAGTAAAGCAAATGATGAGGGTACGCCATTGTTTTTGTCTGATTTAAAAATGGTAAAGGAGATTGCATTTTACTTGAACTTGGGAAAGAATGATTGTCATTCAAGAGGAGTTGGAAACTCAAAGAGTAGTGCATGATATACATAAATATTCTGATTCAGGAGAGGGGAAAATACTATAAGAAGTTAAAAAGCTTAAAAAACATTCATGAAAATAAAATTAAAAAAAAAAAGTCATTTTTTTGTAAAGTAAAATTTGAGACGCAAGTGGGCAAGTGGAATTTGGAAGAGAGAGAAATCAAATTGGTGAATAGAAGCTCTTAACCTGCATTTAACTCTGGTTGTGGGATGAGGCTTGGAATTTAAAAAAAAAATTAAAATGGACGACGTGGGACAAATTTACTAAGCCTAAAGTGGGACTGCGCCTCTACCCTGCACTGCTCAGTCCCATATCGATATTTCCGAGCGCATCTGGTGGCCAAAAAAATGGTTTGTCACTATACATATTTTAACGTTGATACTCAAGCATTCACAATTCGTCACGTGTGTATATAAAATTGGACAAAAAATGTCATTTGGCGATTTCTAACCCCACATATAGACTGAATCCATCCACACAATAAGTCTGTCATTTTAACTTCAGTCAAGATTTAGTACAGTCGCCGTATTAAAAAAATTAATGGATAAAATTGTCTGTTTCACAATATATATTAATTTTTTGTGACAAATGTTATGAAAAATGATGACAATTGTTAAATTTTTAATTAAATAATGTATAGATAGTATTTCGCACGTACAAGTTTTTTTTAGCGGGCAATTTGGTGTGTTTAGTTAGTCCCTAAACAATTTATGGGTAGAGATAAAATCCATAAATATTATTTTTTGATTTTAAAATCCCCAAACAATTTACTATTAGTATATAAGGTCATTCCGTCCAAAACAATATTAGTCAACTGTTAATTTAATTTTTTTATCAAGTCAACATAAATATTTTAGGGGTATAATAGATACATCACATTAAAATATACTCCTTCACTCATTTTTTTTATTTTTTTTTATTTTTTTTTATTTTTTTGCATTTATTCTTGGAGTTGAGAAGAGAAGAGAAGGGACGAGACAATGGGGATGTTGAAGAGGGGGTGGGGCATCGGGGAAGAAGGACTGGGGTGGGAATGCATCATGAGAAGAAGGGATGTAGTGTAAAATACCATAATTACCCTTTTACATTTTTTCTTTGACTCAATTTTTTTTCCAAAATTTATGTTGACCGTAACTTTTTGGACGGAAGGACTTTGCATACCAATGATAAATTGTTTAGGAATTTTATTGTCCAAAATTAATCTTTAAGGACCTTACGTTTAATCTATAAATTATTTAGGGACTATATTGACCAATTCACCTTTTTAGCGCTGCCTACATCTATTGGATTGGTAGTAGTACTGTAGTAGGACGCCATCTATAAGGATACAAGCCTTTATTATTGGATAATTCTGATATGTATCATCTCCATTGGACCTTACGCTCTAAAAGAGGAGCCGATGCGTTGCAACAATGTTTGTCACAGAGGGGGATTCCCATCAACTGCTATACATGGTGACAAAGTACAAATGGTTGGTCAAACTTTCCTTTTACTTTAAATACTGTAGAGGTTAGATCTACCATGAATGCCGTTTGTTTCCAGTGTTTTAATGCTAAACCATACCAACCCTTTCTCTTGGTCTTTTATATTTATATTGGCGCTTGTTCCCTGATTTCGGTTGGTTATGGTATTGATGTAAATTGTTACGCCCCATAACCAGGGTCGATGACATGTCAGTGCCTCATTGGTAAATGAAGCACCTAAGCCACAGTCAGAGATTACTAATTAAGGCAGTCCAGTTATGAAATCCATAAATAGTAATAAAAACACTAGCGGAAGCATTATTCTAAAAATGAAATGTTTCTAAATTATTACATCTGAAGGAACCTACAAGTTCCAAAATAAATAACTATGAATTTAAATAACACGTGTGAACTAATCCAGTTAGAATCACTCTTCGTAGCCCCCTTCCCAAGCATCAACAACATAATCAAATTGCTCATCATCACCTCGCACAAGAAAAGCGGGATGGGACCGAGCTCCCGGTGCTCAATAGGGACCCAAAAACAGTAATAACAATAGCAATATATATATATATAGACATAACAGGACAGATATAACAGAATCAGATACAGATAATGCAGATGCCCGTTTCCCAAAATACCCCTATGTAAGTATATGCACACGACTCAATCCAAGTCTCACAAGACTCGTAACTCAGTCATGAGGGAAGTGCAGTGCAAGATGCAAGACTGATCCGAATCGTAATGTGATGGTTCATAACGTAACAGTGGGACTCGCACCATCGCGGTTTCCAGAAAATGAGATGCAAACTTGTGCAAAAGTGCACTACACAATAACCAATCATCCCAACTCCTATGCGACCAAATAGATTCCAAGCAAATAGCAATTAAAGACCCAAAACAGATGTTCGACTATACTTATCAAATCTGACGTCCAAGATCGGAATTCATGACATGAGCATCCCATACTACTCATGCACTACAAACCAATAGTTATGTCAAACAATCGAGTATAAAACAAACAAGGACGAACACATATTATGCAACAATTAAGCAATTAACAACATTCTTTGCACCTAAACGATTCCATAACCGAGTGTACGACAAGCACCACGCGTTGCCCATCCGGTACACCCAATCACATACTCGCCTTAAATACTTAGAACATCGCTAAGGCTATGACACACAATCCCACCACATGAGCTCGCTTATCTATTCACTACTACTCAAAGAATAACGGTGAGTGGTCCCAGCTTATAAACCAAACTAGGGACTGTTCAAGAAAACTCGTGGGTTCGGGTTTGCCCCCCAAACGACGGGGCACAGATTTTAAGGTTCAATCCATTACATTGTCTCATCATCCCCCATCAGGGACTCCACAAAACCACTACCGTATCTAATGATTGGTCCCACTAGATGAAGACCCAAGACGTATAGAACAGAGTAGAAGACCTCTCGGGGTCATATATCGTAACGAGAGCGTAAGACCTCTCTGGGGTCATATATCGTAATGCAAACGCAGAGCGTAAGTCTGGACGGAACCTCGCTAACTAGTGATCCTAGATAAGAGCTCACAAGGGGCGACGACTTGATCGACCAAACCAGCTTAAGACAAACAATAACACCAATTAAGACGACCTTAAAAGAGGCAAATACGAAAGGGACTCCCAACGGTCCCCAGATGCAATGTGATACAGAGCAGATACTGAATCAGATACATGATATACAGGTAACGACGCTTATAACATTTTAGCAATTAATGAAAGCGATTGAAATTAAGATATAGACATGCTCAGGTCATCTAACAATTCAAGAATTCAATTAAGCCAACGAAAAACCCAACACGACAACAATTATTCCAATGCAGTTCATGCTTTTCAATATACCCAAAATACTATAAAAACATGTCGTAACAAAGATATCAAGATTATACATAATTCACAATTATAAGTTAATTATGACAATTTACATAAGGCAATAACAAGAGCGCAATAATCAATTTACAAATCAAATTATAATGAGTTTAAAACATGCCCAAAACAGTTTATGCAATATCGAAAGTAGTAAACACAATTCGTGAATCTATTTCGTAAATTAAATAGTTTATCCGCTTTTACCGTGCAAGTAACATGCGAGAATTAAATGACGTGAGGGTCCCTCACCGTTATGGATGCGATTAACAATGAAAATTTCAGTAAACAAGTCTGGCAGACCTCACTCGCGGTGTGATAACTTTTCGCTAGAAACTCCGAATTGCGTCCCGTCTTGCGCTCACTCGAAGCCCTTTCAATTATCTTCGAATTGATATGTTGTGGGTCAAAAACGGAGGTCGATAGCCCCTCAATTACCCCTGTCGAAATTCTGGGCAGTAATGTATTTAATCGCACAAACATCCCTGGGTTACGCTCTCCACTCGACATACGAGACGGAAAATCTAACAGCTTAAAATATCGTTCCCTCTGGTCAGTTTATACCCCTATCAGTCTAGTTTGTAAATAAAAAAGAATTACTCCAATTGGAGTTCGAATATTACCTATATGACGATTTTACCGACAGTGTGCAGAAAACGAACTTCAGAAATCAGCCCCGCTTCCGATGCGATATCTTTTCGCTCCGAACTCTAAATCGAATCTCGTTTGCGTTCCCTTGAAGCCTTCGTGATTACCTTCAATTCGGCATATACCGCGATGAAAACTTATGTCTCGAACCCCATCAATTGTTGTGTCGAAGTTGATCATAATTTTCCTCAAACATATTTTCCTTCACTGTTGATGCCGCTGTGAGAGGCAGACTCTCCTTTTCTTGTTTTGGCACGATTCTCGACAAATCCTCATTGCCCAATCAATGATTTTCACACACTTATTTTTCTTGTTTTCTTGTTCTTGTGCGCCGCCCAGAGGAAAGGGAGACTCCGTTTTCTTTGTTGTTGTTCGTGCACGAATTCAAAGAAAACCCCCTGACCCATCACACGTTTTGCTTTTCCTTATTCTTTTTTTTTTTTTTTTTTAATCCCCCTGATCCCATGACATCCCACGTATTCCCTTCGATTTGCTTTTATTTTGTTTTCATCCTTAAATCATAATCTAATTAAATTAATCATCTAAGTGAATCACAATTAAGTCCTCCAATCACGATAGTGTGCGAAACGGCCCTTAATAAAAGTACACGAAATAAAACATGTAACATGTAATAACAATTAATTAGACACGTAAGCACGTAACCACACGAAATAAATTACGCCTACACCGTAATCGCGAAAAATAAATTACACGTCAAAAATCACGTACGCAAAAGTTACGGTTATCACATAAATGTTATATTGTTTGTTTAAAAGAGAACCAAGATAAGGGGTAAGTCTGGCATGGGGCGGACCCAATGGGACCGGCCCCACTCCCCTCTCACATAAAATTAAACAAGACTCACTTACGCAGTAGAGCCCCACAGCGTCATTCAAAGCAAAGCTCATTCAAGTCGGGTCCCTCCATCTTTTATGTGAGAGGGGAGTGGGAATGGGACCGTTCCACCCCAGATTTTTCCCAAGATAAGACATGGATTTCATCCATAGTTTATCTTACAGCAATGGTTCACTCGAGCAAACCGCTTTAGTGCGGCGTCAAGTTTGGTGGCCACGATTACAGGAAAGCTACTGCTGCTGTTGATGTTAGTGAGAACTATAACTACTATCCAAACCAGTCAGTTCAAGAATCTTATGCTCCTCCTGGTTATTCTACTTCCACCCGGGTAAACACTTTTGGTAATGGCTTATACAATCACTCATATAGCTACGAGTCAGTTGTTGCAACTGGCTGGGAGTGACCGACCTACGAAGAAAAATCATATTTTGTCGATAAGCCCTTAGTTTTTAGGTGGTAAAAGGAGTCGGTGGTGGTTATACCTAAATAGAACGAGAAGTTTAGAATCCTTTTGTTTTGATAAAAGCTATACTCCCTCCATTCCTCAATGTAGGACGTTTAGGGCATTTTAAAAAATTAAGAAACTTAAACGAAAAGTAATATTTCCACCACAATTTCAATCTATCTATTTCACTTTTTCAATAAAAGATATATGTTGAGGGTATAATTGGAATAAATTGTTGAAACACAATTAAAGAAATGTAACTAACAATTAATTTGGATACATATATATTTTCTAAACGACAATTAAATGAGAATGAAGGAAGTATTATTTATGAACAAAGATGCTTTTCTTATGTGGTCGGGATTGATCCCCACTCTTCTAAACTACTAAATGTTAAACACTCATCACTAGACTATTACCTGAGTGATGAATAGAGATGTTGATTATATGGGGGAAAATTACGTCTAAGTTTGAAAATGAAATCCTTTTCAAATTTCTTTCAATATTAACATTTTGTAAAATATTCTTTTTTAGTAATTCTTTATTTTTATGAACTCAAGATTATCAAACAAAAAAATCAATTCAATTACTATCAAATTAGAGTCCTAATATTAAAAAGATGTCACATATTTTGATTTTCACTTGTAATGCCATTTTAAAAGAGGTTGAATTATAAAACTATTTCTTTCGAAACAAAACAAAAAATTAATTGCTCATCGCCTCCATTATCTTAATTCCTGCACGTATAAAATACCGAGTGTACTCTCTTTCTCAAATACCCTTGCAACGAGCGAGGCTAAAAACGTCCATTAGCGGTTTCTCACACGAAAACCGTACCACATAAAAGCAACAGAACGCCTCCATCCTTGCAATCTTCAAGCCTACCGCATTCTACATCCTACTTCTTTACACTTTTTGATTAATCCGAATTTCAATTTGATTTCAATCTTTTTGTTTATCAATTCCAATTCATCCTCAGAGAAAATCATCAGTTAGGGTTAAATTTACAGGAATGGAAGAAATTACAGAGGCTGTGAACAACATCAACATTAGCGGCGGCGGCGGTTCCGGAGACCTTCAGAAGAAGAATCGCATTCAGGTTTCTAATACTAAAAAGCCGCTCTTCTTCTACGTCAATCTCGCCAAGGTACTTTTTTTCCCTTTAATTCTGAATTCTCTGTTAAGATCTCTATTTATGAAAGGACATACGAATTTATCTGTTTTTAGGTAAATGTAATTTTTTTGTTGGATCTGTAGCGAGTTTTTAAATAATTTATGTTCGTCTTTTTTTTGTACAGAGGTATATGCAACAACACGACGAGGTCGAGCTCTCTGCTCTTGGATTAGGTATTTGACGTTCGTTGATCTTTTTCTTCTCTACTTTCATGTTTTATTTCGTCTATTTTAGTTCGTTATGTATGTAATTTCATAATATACGGTTTTAGGAGTGTTTCTTCTCAAACACAAGTCATTTTGCATATTTATTTTAGCATTTAAAGAGCTTTTCTTTTCTTGTATTACCCCTAATAAATTTTCTAGTAATGCAAGATTGTTTGGATAATGAGGGGGAAAATGTGAGAGGAGGGATAATTAGGTACTTCGACAGAAAACGGACCTTGTTTTCAGCATTCTTAATCTATGTGCAAGAGTCTAAACCGACTTATATTATGGAACACTGTGGGGGGGGGGGGGGGGGGTATTATTTTAGGTACCAAAAGCTTTGTTTGTGGTTTGCGGATTTTAATATTTATGTGGTTCATCAGATTAAGAGATAATATGTTTCGTGTCAGTTCCTATATTAGCATAATAGAAACTGTGACTCGTATCTCCTTCATGCCATTGGTATTTTAAGTTTTTGAAGAGCGTGCGTCATTTTATGGGTGAAGATATTAATTGCACAAGCATGACCTTTTGTTTCTCCATTAAGAGGAGGTATGGTTGTCAAAATTGTACTGTTTCCGAATATTTTTTTGTTATCTTCACATTGCTGAATTATTGTCTATGAAACGCTAATGATGTCCTGTTTCCTTTTATACTTCTGCAGCTATTTCTACAGTTGTTAGTGTTGCTGAAATTTTGAAGAATAATGGGTTTGCTGTTGAGAAGAGTAAGATTCTTAATATTTACGTAATATTTAAGGAAATCATTTTCTCTTAGGTGCTCCTTCAGCTCTTTGGAGCTGTTATAAATAAATGTTAATGACTGCACTGCAGAAATAATGACCTCTACTGTTGAGATGAGAGATGATTCAAGAGGGCGTCCGATCTCAAAGGCCAAAGTGAGTTCTTTGATGGATTTTTTCGCATTTGTCAATTAGATCTGTACATGCTACCGTCCTTGTTTGCTATTTTAGGTCCTAATGATCTTATTAAGTTATCTCAGTTAGCAGAGGTCCTGTGTCGTCAGTCTCATTTTGGCGACTTCTTACCTACCAGGATTTATTTCTTGAATGAGCTGATTTCTTGTGCATCCTATTTATAGACTTATCTATTGGGAAGTAGTTTAGACTGGTAGTTCTATAGTTCCTACGCCTTCCATGGATGTGTGTTTTTAGTTAGGTTTGTCGCGAATAATGTCATTGTCTGCTGGTATTGTGTTTCTTAGATTGAGATTGTCCTGGGAAAGACGAACAAATTTGATGAGTTAATGGCTGCTGCTGCTGCTGAGAGGGAAGTGGCAAATGGGGAAGAGAAAAGTTGAAGTTGCACTTATTTGTCCTCTGGTTTCTCCATCTTAACTATCTTTGAGTTTTGGAAAAGATACAGTTTCAGTTATAATTTTGTATCAAATGTAGTCATCTAAGAACATCAGGTTCATTAGTGAGTTCTGAGTTTTATCATAGTGTTTCAGTCGGTAATTCAGAAATTCAATTTTGTTATTTGACATTTTCCGTTTGTTTTGTGAACACATCTGACTTCATAAACCGAGTAAAAGTTCATACCCACTCAGACAATGGTGCTATTATGAGCATAGACAATTGTCTTTACAGTTTGTTATAAAGCTATGATAGACAATTATGAGCATAGACTTTTCTACAGATTGAAGTACTGTAAATGTATACCTGCAGTTCTGTTAGTACATCAATGTCACGGGATAATGAAAGGAATTTTACCTTGGGCAGTTCTGTAGTTTAACAATAATACATTTTTTGTTGTTGATTTTGTTAGTTCTCAACACCACTTCCTAGTCCTCTGCAAGATCATGAATCTTTGGGAATCTGCTCGTAATCCCTTTCAAACAAAGTCTTTCGACTTCTAGCAGATTAAGGACTATTGTAGAGAACAAAACTATCACTTTATGTTATTTCAACATTGTATAATCAGTTCTCTCTAGACAAAACAAATTCAGATGGACAAAGATTAACCTAACCATCAAAATCTGCAAATAAGCAAAAAAAATCTCTAGGCAAACTTGACTTAAAACAGGATGAAAACCCAAATTTGGCGGATCCAATCTCAACAAAAGGAGCTCAAAACACCCCAAGTGGGGAGGGCATCACAAGTTCCGCAATGCTAATCGTACTCGAAGCAAAAACGTATAGCTATCCTAAGGTCCTAAATCGTCTTCAAGGAGCTCATTCGCTCACTTTAGGCATCTTCATTTTCAACCAATATTTTCTTGCAGGCTTCATAACACATGAAAGAAATTCCAGCAGCAGGTACTAACTTCATGCAGCTTGGCCCTAAACCTCTGTATAGACCTGAAACTCCTTCATGTTCAAGTATGCTTATAAGAGCATGAAGCATATTATGGTATTGCCTCCCATTTAGAGCCCCGGCTTGCATGTGTTTCCGTGCAACCTCTAGCGGGAAAGTTGCACTACTGGAAATTGCACCAGCAGCAGAGCCAATCAAGAGGGTTGCAATATTTCCAATCTCTTCTTGCTTGAAAATTTTCTTATAAGCCTGTCTCAATGTATCATAAGCAAAATAATTGGCCGCAGCATAGGGAATTACTCCAATTAGACTTGGAGTCAGACCTCTGTAAAGCTCTCCGGGTCCCTCTTCCCTCACAATTTTCACAAAAGCATCCAAAAGACCATTGTATACGCCCCTCTGCATATGAAATTTATGCAAGGATGAGACATGTCGACCAAACAGGAAGAGCACGGCTCCCCATTCCACCAGAATTAAACACTGACAGACATATATACGCATAACAGGTCAGTCTGTTTAACATACCTGCACAGTCAGTCGAGTTTTCAACAACTCAAGTGGATATGTGACCAATGTAGAACTAATACCAGCAACGGCACCAGCAATTGGAGAAGCAGGAATAGGTATTATAGGCTGCTCTCCAGGCTTTGGTGTCAATTGCTTCTTAACTGTGTCATAAGCAAACAGCTGCAGGAGTTGAAGCAAAAAGAGATGAGCTGAAGTACATCGATATCATTCTCTAGTTTGTTCATGAAAATCTTGGAGCTCAGCACAATAATAAAACTGCATGAAGTAGTTGATAATTGACACTCTTCATGAACACACCATCAAACAGTGACAAAGTCAATGCATGGGAATGACAAATGGTTGTGTAGACAAGGTTCCAAACATCAATTACAGGCAGAGAGAAAAATAGAAATACCAAAAGATTCAGATCATGAAGTTGAGGCAAAACACCCAACAACGTTTTTTGGGTAGAAGTAGCTACTCAAAAACTCAATTGTTATCAGGATAATTTAAAAGATCAAGTCAAGTATTCCTGGAAGAGAAAAAGGCCACAATGACCCTCAATTACTTTCGTTTGGCTCATATTACCCCGCCATCTTTTATTTTGGTTTTTTTATAGATATCATCTTTTTTCGTTCAGCTATTTCTACATTGCTGCCGCATGACTTGTTTTCCGGCCAACCTCTGTTGAGTTTGGCCAGAAAAAAAAAGTCATGCGGCAGCAGGGTAGAAATAGCTGAACGAAAGAAGATGATGTCTGTGAAAAACCAAAATAAAAGATGGCGGGTATTATGAACCAAACGAAAATGGTTTGAGGGATTTATAGAATTTTCCCCTTCCAGGAATTACTTTCACACCAACCCCCATAGTTACCCCCACTTAATTATGCTAGTGCTGGTCTTCCGGAAAATGCCTTCAACATTAATTAAAAAAGAAGCATAATTTTGTTTCTTGAAAACATGAGGGGGATCATCAAGTGCTGTGGCCCAGTGGGCAAGTGCTTGGCCCGGGACCGAGAGGTCCCGGGTTCGATACCCTCCGCCAGCGTTGCGGTGAGCTTTATTCTCCCTGATCTAGGGCTGTTCTCTCCCCGCTCATGGGGCTGTTCTATCTCCCCGTTCATGGGGCTCCGCCTTCGGGCGTTCAAAAAAAAAAAAAAAGAAAACATGAGGGGGAAAAATTAATATTTTATCCTGTATATGTATAATCCTTGTCCACTATGCAGGAAGTTATAGCATATGGCTCAATCAGTTAATTTTGATGGCACACGAAAACCTATCAAAATACAGAAAGCAGCCTTTAAGAAGCATAGAGAAGTATGATACAGTCTCCTTCAAACATCCAAAGTTCAACTTTCTTAAAAAAGGAAGGTGAAGAGAACTCACAACTTACTTATTCTATAGGAAAAGTTTGATTGCTTCATTCAACAACTATACCGAAATTTCTTTTGTCTCATTCCTTTACTTTTTCAGTAGTTAAAAGATTTTGTCAAAACATTTAAACAAGAGCGCTTTTCTTTATAATAAATATTCCAAAACTAGGTAGCCCATTTTAACTTCGACCAACTCTAGGCTATTACCATCAACCGAATGAGACAGAATACCAGTACTAATGCCATATGATTGATAACTAGGTCAACTGATGTGATTAAGGAAATAAAATTATTAATAGGTCAAATCTTTGAATCACAAAATCATTATGCTTGTCACTATTTCTTGTAAACTCAACATGCCAACTTCCCCACTATCAAAAGCTTCTAATGCACTAGCCTAGAACGGGAGAAAAACGGAGGTGACAACAAACGGAGGGAGAAAGCAAAATGAAAATTTGCAAATCCAAAGCATACTAGTTTTGAAGGCTAATTCAGTCTACAAGCAATGGCTAGCGGCCGCACAGTTATCAGGAAAGAGAACTAACCAGTTACCACATTCCCAGATAAATTAGGTAAAACTAATGCTAGTTACAAAACAACCTACCACCAGGAAAGTTATAGATTCTTAAAGATATCCATAAAAATGGAAGATATATGTTCATACCTCGATTGCCTTGCTTGGTGCAACTCGTATGACATTCACCAGATTACCCCTAAATAAGCCCTTCCACCCTTCATTTTTCATAATGTCTTGGAAAACTTCAGTAGTTGAGTGCCCACAGCTCCCAACCATTAGATGAGTCCTTATGGTCTCTAGTGGAGCAACCGCAGTTCGCGACACTGCACCTGCAATTGCCCCACTAATTAACCTCCTTAATGACGGATTATTAATCTTAATCCTTAATTTAAGACCACCCTTTTTGTTCCTCTTCTTATTCTTTGCCAACTCCCCTTCCTCACCTATCTCCAATTCTTCATTCGCCAATAACTCAGCCACACCGCCCAATTTCAAACTAGGTTCAGACAACATATGCTTTCCAAACAAATTATTGGCTTGGGATGTTTTCAATCTACCCTTGCCCATCTCCCCCACACTAGCAAAAAAGATTCCAGAGCTCAAATTCTCATCTAGGGGACACCATAAGAACCCAAATCCAGAATCTGGAAACAACCCATCCCTATTGCTTCCGAAAAAATTCAGCCGATTATTTCCCATAGTCTCTCACAAAATTATCAGCCAAAAATACAACCAAAAAATGAATTGATCTTTGATTATATAATGGTTCTCAAAAAAGAATTCAAAACAATTCGGGGCTTTGCAATTCGTTTAAAAACCCAATCTTTCAAAGCAAAAATGGCAGAAAAACAGAATAAAACAGGAAAACAGTATCAGGGGTATATATATATTAGAAAAATATATGGTGAAAACAATTCAGGGCTTTAAAATTCGATTAAAGAACCAATCTTTTGAAGAAAAAATGCCGAAAAAACAGGAAAGCAGTAAAAGGGGTATATTAAATTGGAAAACAAATTATGAAATTAATAGCAGGAAACTGTGATGTTGTAGTTAAATTCAAACAGAAGTATTTTCTCTTCTTTCTGCAGCGTCTACCTCCTCAAGAAAGTGAGGAGAGCAGAGAAGAAGAGACCGAAAAATGGATTCCTTTGGGCTCACTCGTTCCGGTTTTGCTTTATTCTTGAAAGAATAAACAAAAGAGAAGATTTAAGAGTGATGAAGCAAGTAAAATGAGAGTATTATAAAAATAAAATTCTTCACCTAATATGACTCTTTTTTTTTTTTTTGGGTTAAAGAGAAGATATATACAAAGGCAACTCCCCATCTCTTAGGGTAAGACATAAAATTGTTACAATTAGGCATATCTAACAATACCTTTTCTCTATAACCTGCCACATAAGCCTAACAAAAGGATGGCTATGGATAGAGGTATCAGTAATAGTCCTAGTAAAAAGGCCTCACGGGTATCCCCGCCACAAGGTGGCTAACAAAAGGGGTAAAGAGTGTAAAATAACAAGATCAGAGGATGCAGAAAGTCCTCCAGCTTTGGCCAGTCCATCAGCACAGGCGTTGGCCTCCCTGTAGATGTGAGAAATGCTAGTCTCCGGTAACAACCTGAGTAATGCCCTGCAATTAGAGATAAGATAAGATAAAGGGTGAGTCGAAATATCTGCATGCTGTACCAGCTGGATCACCACCTTAGCATCCATTTCCATTGCTAATTTTTGTGAATTAATGTTGATTGCTAGATTGAGTCCGTCTTTAAGTGCCCATAACTCCGCTACATTATTCGTGCATGTGCCGATGTTCCTGTGAAATCCTATAATCCAATCACCGTTGCTATCCCTAATCAGTCCCCCACATCTCCCTTTCCCGGATTGCCTATAGAGGAGCCGTCAATATTGAGTTTCAACCAATCAATAGGGGCTTTGACCAAGATACAGAAATTTGTCTAGTTCTCTTAGCTCCTCTTGAACTAGCACCCAGAGCATAGAATTCGGTAACTTTTGAAATGGCATCCATGCTGGGTTCATTGCACGGCTTCCTCGGGGAGAAAAGATGATAATTTCTGTGTATCCATAAAATCCAGCATCCATAACTGAACAAGCATCCCCAAGGTACATTGTTGAAGGGAGAGGTTTTAATGCAATTAACACCCTTCTGTAACCACTTCTTGAAGCTGATATTACTGATACCTGGGATATGTTGATGCATGTTTAGTCTCTATCATAGTTGTTGAGCTGTCCCACAATCTCTGAGTAGATGTTCAATAGTTTCGGGGGAAGAGTTGACATTGGGGACAAGTTGGGTTTGGTGAAATATTATTCCTGTGAAGATGGTCTCTCGTAGCAGTCGATTATGAAAACATTGCCAAAGGAACATTTTTGCTCTCTGATTACAGTTGACAGCCCAAATCCAATCCCAGTTCTTGCCGAAAGTTCTATCATCTTGAGTGTTCTGGTGTATTAGGAAGTGAGTATCCTTAGCGTTGAAGTTTCCATCAGCCGATCTTTTCTATTTTCTAATGCAATCAACAAGTTGCTTTGGTAGCTTGAAGGATAGCTTACTGAGATTCCAACTACCAAAGTCATTAAAAATGAACTTAATCGTAGCTTCATCTTCATCATTGCTAATAGGTCCCGAAATAAGGTACCTAAGTGGTCCCATACCAGTCCAATCATCATGCCAAATTCGAAAAACGTTACCACTTCCTGGGATCCAAGTAGAAGAGTTATGGAAAATTTATATTCCATTTTTTAGGGCTTTAAGATTGATAGAGCCTGGGTTCTTCACCAACCCCAATTCTAGTCTTACCTATTACTCCCTCCGTTTCATTTATTTGTCGCTGCAAGAAAATGATTGAGATACATTAATTTAAAATGATTGGGATACATTAATTTAAATGTAGATAGACATTTTTACCCTTCAATTAATACATTTATTTTGGCGTAATGACACAATTAAAATTAGTTGTTGACTAAATTAATGAAAGATAAGGGTAAGTTTGGAAACATACAGCTATTGATTTCGTAAAGTGACAGATAATTAAAAATTGATAAAATATGTCTAGGCGATAGATAATTGGGAACAGAGAGAGTATTACATTTTAATATATAATAAAAATGAAAATGATTTACCAAAAGCAATCAAGAGAAATGGTCTAAGCCCAACTAATTTTTTACTTTTTAATTTTCATTAGGTATATTATGGACATATTCCAACTTTAAGAAAAACTCAATTCGAGTTTGACCTCCTAACGTAATGCATTTGAACCTGATTCACTTAACTGAATATTTTCTTGAACCTTACTAGGCTACTAGAATTATTGGCTAAAAGATTGGCTAAAATAATTTTTTGGACCTTTTTGCCCTTATAGTTGGATGAATCACTTATACCAGCAGGGGGTAAGATAGTCATTTAACACCCTCAATTTGGGAGTTTAGAATTTTTATCCCCAAAATTTTAGGAGTAAATCATTTTCCTATTTTCTTTTATGTTCTTTGCCACAGACAGAATTTGGATAAAATTGATATTTTTAGTCACTTTTGGGACCCATTCCCCAAGAGGTCTTCTTGTCTTGATAGAAACTCCACCTGCCTTTAGAATGCCAGCACGAGTTTTATGTTCATAAATGAGCAGTTAAAAAACGTGCACGACTCTTGGTTAAACTCCCGAGGTGCATGCACCCTAAGATCAGGCCTTTCGACAACAACAACAGATCAATTAATTTACTCCATAACTATTACAAAAACTCAATTTTCCTGTTCTTATGCATGCTAACTTAGAACAGAGAAGGAGACACAAGAGGGGGGGCTTGGGGTCCTTATCGTGCTACTATGATACTGTAGAAAATACATTAGCTGCAAAAGGCAAGGGCAATCAGAGGACAAAAGAAACAACGTAAAACTACATTTTCTCCGTTCAGCTTAGTAAAGCCTAAAATTTTCATGACCCTATGTAATTATGAAGCATAATATCAATCTGATTTCCCTTTACTTGAGGAGCCCTTCTTTGTTGCGGGGCCCTTCTTGAAAGATTTCTTGTTTGGCTTCAACTAGCTGGAATTCGATGATGGTTTCCCCTTTTGGTTCCTTCGTTTTTTCTCCTCCTTCACCTTGTACATGCTGATAGCCTATATTCGACGCAAGTTCATTACATGAAAACACACAAGATTTATTGTTTGGATGGCAAAATAATAGTTGAATTCAGAACCTCGGCTGGAGTGCTACGACGTACCTTGTCAACATTGAGAATTTGGTGGGAATTCTTCGACATCAACTTGTTAAGAATCTTATCAGTCTGCTGCTTCTCCAAGGATCCCATTCCTGATCCTTCCACCACTGGTAGGAACTGATAAAGGGGTATGTTACTTGTATTAGTAACTAGGAAAGAATTGATTGACTTGATTACTAAACTAGAGGGACTAAATTACAAACCTTGCGATACTTCTTGTCATGTTTTGGTGGCTTTTCTCCGGGTAACTTCTTGTCAAATTTTCCACCACTGGCTGTTGCATTTGCTGCCATACCAGCAACATTTTGTAGTTCATCCTTGCTCACTTTCCTCGGTGCAGTGTGGGTCCCTGTTATGGGTAATGCTGTTGCTGCAAGTTGAATATGGCTGAAAAGGAAATTTATTCAGGCTGCAGTATGCGAAGTGACATTTTTTCGTTAACGGATGCAGTTCACATTTGAGAAGATGATGTTGTATGTTTAGAGAGGTAGGAGGAAATGATCAACTTCTCATGAAACCTAACTTCTTCTAGAGTAACATCATCACATAATAGACAATAAGTAACCCCATCACATGATAGACGAGAAGAAAACATATTCTATCAATTGTAGGGCTATAAAAGGAAAGAGAACATCAAGATTAAAAGCTAAGCTATCAATTTGATATCAATACGATAAATTCCTCCATAGATATATAACTTCAAAGTAAGCTCCTAATATTTTTAATTAAGGCAGCAAACATCACAATTTCACTTTCTGACAGAAAGGTTAAAAGATAACACAATGTGCATTACAAAAACAACAACAAAGACGAGAATCCAAAAAACGATGGTCAAAAAGCAAACCTTGGTAAGGCACCAACTTTGGCAGCGTCTTTCAAGTTCTTCAGTCGATTTTTCTCCTGCTTTTGAACTCTAGTCTTCTTCTCCTTTTGTCTTTTGGCAAAGGGATCTTCTCCTGGCTCTGGGAAAAGTCGCAAGCTTCAGTGCTTTAATATGATATAGTATTAATGCATACATCTTAATTATCTCTATCAATAGCAAGAGAAAGAGTATCTAAATTTCTATGCTCTGCAGAAGGAATGTACAATGTCCTTATTAGGGGAAATAAGTTTGAAGCATATGAATGTATAAAAACCTGACTTTTCACAACATGGCTTAACTGTACAACTAAAACTTGCAAGGATCTATCATCTTTCTTCTCTCAAACTAGAGATTTAAGATATAGTTTACATATAATCAGTAATTGATGTATTTCCCATGTTGATTTCTTTGAGTGAGTTGTGAGTTTCCTCCTCCTAACTCTTTATTCAACTCCCACCAATCTTCAGATATGTAATGATCATAGCCAGAATAACCTTACTCTATTTGTAATCTGTCTCTCTCCCTCATATACACAGAGTCACACAATAGATTGGATTGTTCGTGAGAGGAGATGTGGAACCCGAAGTGAAAATTTTGTACTGGAGTTTTTTTTTTTTTTTTTGGTGAATAAGATGAAAAATGAATACACCATGATAGTACTCCCTCCCTTTCATAATACAAGTTCCTTTAGCATTTCCTTCTTAAAATATATTGTCCTTTTCCAACTTTTAAGAAATATTTCAAACATTACCCTTACTATAGAGAGAAACAAAGAGAGGTTGGTGGTTGAGACTTAATGGGGATAAATTAAATTCCTTAAGGTTATAATAGGAAAAACACCCCGTCTCTCCCTTTCTTAAATTTAGGCTAAAATACCTAGAAGACCTTCTATTATGAAAGAGAGGGAGCACCATATTACCATTTACTGTTGTTAACCTTTTTACCCTAATACCCTGGTTCTCATTTTCCGCTTCTACACAAGTAGGGAGATGAGGATTTTTTTTTTTAATTCACCAATGATTCTGAGGAGGTTGGGGCATTTATACAACATAGATTTATATTGAAACTTTACTTGTTTATAAAGTTTCTCCTTCTATTTCTTGCTCCTGAATTAGCTTCAAAATATTTCACACTCCCTGCCCTCAAATCGAGCATCCACATTTTTGTTTAGGGTTGCCTCAGTCCAAACGTCTTTTTATATACATTCCGGCACTACACTTACTTAAGAAGAAAATGGGGATGACTACACATGGATACCATTATAACTCATTCCAGGTAATGTGGTCAATGATAAGATTTAATATTGACTAATTACTTGAATCAAATAACATTACTGGAGAATGGAGATCCAATCTACAATTGTTCACTGCTGTTTGGAAGACGTAAAAGCACGCAGAGGGTGATCTGATAACAAACTTCTCTAGTAATCGCAACCTAAAGCCACTTAAAATGAGATTTATTCATATTACTAATGGCAAACAATTTTGACATACATCTAGCTGCGTGTCTAATTAGCCTTCGACATACACATCAAACAGCGTACAGAATGTATGCAGAGATAATTTCTTATACAATTGGAATATTAAGATAAGAACAAACATTCTTAGCCATTTAAACCAACCCTATACACAAACACGCAGGCGTGCGCATGCAGACACTCACTACACTAAAGATTCACTGAGATGGAAGTATTATTCAAGATCAAATATTCTATGAATTTTTCAATTCCAATGAGTTATGATGGTTGGGGTCCCTTGGAAGCTAAAACTGAACCACTATCAGCTTTGTGTTTGGTCAATGCCCTGTACCCAACATTTATGGAACAGAGACATATTAAAGAAGGAAGAAGAAGCATTGATACATGCGTTAAGGGTCGCCTTTCATGTTCCATGGTTTCCCCTTTGGCTATTTGCATTGAGTTATTTAAATATAGGCTGCTAAACCGTATTATCTATAGCTCCTCTTTAAGATGGACAAAACTGTGCAAGTGACATATTATAACCCGCATCGGACATGAATAGCAAAATGAACTTAAATTTCAGTATAAAACTAAAACAAAGTTCTCTGCTATCAAATCGCTAAAATCACAAACATTCTCTAGGATAAAAAAGACACGTAAAAAGTGAATATTCACCTTCATCCATTTTGGCGTCAATAATTGGTATATCTCTGTCATCATTGACACGATCATAACCATGGCGCCTTTTCCAAGTGCCTGTTTGTTCATCAAATACAACCTTGTCTTTTTTGCGCTTCTGGATACCTGCATATGATATTTAGAGAGTCAGCCTTTAGTAACTAGTAAGTAAATCCAGGTGCGGTCAAAGTACTGGATCAGCAGAATTATATTGATCTAATGCATTATGTTGGTCTTAAAAGACAGTTGAGAATAAGACAGACCTTTCTTTTGGGCAAACACTTCCCATCTTGTAGGAGGCTTTGGTTTTGGTAGCTGAGAACAAATGAAAAAAGGTTTAGTTGTCCTATGATATGCTGAGACTACCACAAAAATTAATAACAGAGGAAATCTATTTTGTCAAACATAAAGACAGATGCTGAGTGTGAACATCATATCATGGCCAGCCTTCAGCTAGCTGGTAATCTTGCCTAGATTTCTACCAGTTAAAGTAAATACAGTGAACTGGCAGCTTTAATTTGACACAGTATGTGAATTGCAAGGAAACTATCCATTAAGCGCTATTGTTTGGAATTTCACACTTTTGGTCCTTTTTTTCCGCCGGCAGGGGGTGGAGGGGTGTTGCGCTCGCACATAAGAACAGAACCAGATAAGGCACAAATACAAAATTCAAGAAACCCAGGTGCGGTCCATCAACATCTTCATTTCAGGCATCATTTCATGTGCTTTTATGCACATTGCATCTTAGTAGCTTCGACAATGGTTCAGTCAATTTTTATATCATAAAAGCAAGACTTTTACACCTCTTGATCACACCTTAGTGAAACTACATTAATTTCAATGAGAATCTCAGATATATTCCTTCTTCTTGAATCAGATAAGTAAAATATAAGTGTAGATACATGTATTCTGTATATTTGCATGTGCAATCCGTGCTAGGAAAAGACACGACATACATTTTTGCAGTTTAATATAGTAGGAACCTTGCGGGCTCTTTCAAGCTTTTAATGTGTACAAGGGAGAAATAACAAGTAACATGCATCATGAATCATAACAAGAATTCAACCAATTTCAGCACCCAAAAAAAAAAAAACTATTTACTATTCAGTACTCATAAAGTAAGAAAAAAAGAGCATACAGGCTTCTCTCTGGGCAATTTAGTGGTGGGTGGAGGCAACTGGACAAGGGGGCCGTCACGGTCATCAGTAGAAGGCAAATTAAAAAGAGCATCTGCAACAGCTTGAACTAGCTTTGTGCCATGCTCTACAATCTCCTTCACTAGCTCCTCCCTATAATATATTTCAACAAAAAGATAATACTTTTAAATAGTGTTTATGCTATACAAACAATAACACAACCCATTAAATCCAAATAATTGGGGGTATGAGCGGGAGACATACCTAACATTTGACAATAAATGCACAAAGTGACTGCTCATAGGAGTCACCCACTCACCCTACACTGTCACCCTAACATTTGATTTGATTCCCCTCAAATCAAAGCCAAAAGGCATCAGATAAGGCAGACCCCAAGACCCAAGAACCATTGTTCATGCTATACTACAATAAATCAAAACTCAAATGCCAAAAAAACAGATTAAAAAGTCCTAAAAACTCATCAGAAACGAAATTTCCCTGCAAAAAAATTACTCTGCCAATGGTTGTATGACCAAACCAATACGCGGTAACTAATTTTTAACTGTTTTACTTACAAATGCAAAGTAAATGAACATCAACAAACAAAATTTAAAAGTAGTGATTCTTCAAAGAAACAAAAAAAAAGAAGGAAAAAGAAGGAAAAATCTGACCTGGAGGAAGGAGGAGAGGTAAAAGTGGGAGGAAGAGGGTCGAAGGCCATAAGGTTTCCCAAATCAATCTCATATTCTGCCATCTCTCAAGAATCTTACTGAGGTTTTGGCGGCTTTGGCTTCTCTGATTCCCTCTCCCCGCATGCGCAGCAGCAAAGCTTTGCTTTCTCGTTTTTCTGATTTTTCTGTTGGGAGGGTTTATTATGTGGGTTTGGCGGGCGACCGGGCGAGGTCCATCACTAGATATCCAGGGGTAAAATTGGAACAATATTAGGTTACCATTTTTTTCCTCCAAATTTGTTAAATTTACAATTTCGACCCTTTAGTTTAAATTCATTCATTGAATATGTTCTCTATTGCTGATTTTTTTTTTTTTTTTAAGCGGTTGAGAAAAAAAAATACTTTTAAAAAAGTAAATTTCTTTTTATACATGTGAGTTGTTCTTATTTGTTAAAAAAACACTTAAATTTTTTATAAATCTTTTTAAAAACTGCCACTTTGAGAGAAATAAAAAAAATATATTCATATGAATATGTTGTATTCGACATTATTATTTACCATGATTTTTTAGTAAAAATAAATTAATTTCAGCGTAAGCTATTTTTAAAAAGTACATCCTAGAAATGCTTTTCCATATCAGTTTTTTAGGTTTATTTTAAGTTATACGTTAAGTCAATAAATTAAGAATATGTGAGTATTAATTTATTTTTAAAAAAAATTAATTATAAACAAACAAGCTCATTATCTGCCAAAACAAACAGAAGCCATAAATTCACCCCATAAAAAAAAACAGAATCCATAACATGATGATAGCCCTACAACCATTTTTTTTTTTATTGGTACAAATCAATAGTCTGTTTTGCTAAGGTATGAACAACAAAAATACTCCTACGTTTAATAAAGATAATATAAGTGTCTAGTGAGCCAACTATATTCTTCCTAACTATGGGCCTCAAAGATACAACCTCTTACCATGGCAAATACGACATGATTGACTCTCAACTGTAGGCTTGCTCTTCAACAGGTACTATTTCAATGACCGTTGATTAAATGTGAGACCGTTACACTAATTGCATAAAAAAAATGTCATTGGATAATGATTCCATTCCAATAAATTACTATAACAATATCATTTTGTACTTATAGTTCTTATTTAGCACTTATTCACAAAATTAAATATTCACATCTTTATTTATATCTAAGTTTCTCCAAAATAATGTATCATCTGTTAAAGTAAAGGAATTTTTTTTTTAAAATTTAAAATTGTTTATATTGTCACAAGGTTGTCTATCCTTATTCTACAATAATGTGAATAGTTCTGGACTAAAAAATAATGACATAATTAATCTAAAATAAATTACTCACTCCATTCCAATTTATCTATCTATATTTCCTTTTAAATTTGTCACAAATTATCTGTACACTTTCAAAATAAATGGCGCATTAATGATGATTTTTCCAATCATATCCATTACATTACATGTTGGAAAAGGAATGATATAGAGACAAGAGGAGGTAGAATTAAATTAAAAATAATATTAAATAGTGTTATGTTTGAAATTTTACCAGATTCCATAATTTGAGACGGAGGTAATAACATATACTTCCTTTGTCCCAAATTAATCGTCATACTACATTAATTAATGTACGGATATTAAAGTTTTGATAAATTATACTGTATAACATGAGCAAATGTTTAGAATGTCCACGATGAATATTTTCCAAATAGTCAATCACATAATGAATATATTTTACCTAGTAACCAATTACTACCCTCTGTATAGCTCCAACTGTATCAATGTCATTGTCCTAAACGCATTTTATGATTTTTTTAAAGAAAAATTATATCATGGGAATCGGGTAGCCCATGTGGTAAGGCTACCCAAACACGGTTCGATTCCCATATCTCTTTCAAGTGGGGCAAATAATTTCTCCTCCTTATGAGGCTAAATTCCCTCACAGGCATGGGGCATGCTATTTATGAGTTAATCATTAGTAATAATATTATTGGCTTACTACGAGACTATCCAAAATCGACGGAAAATTTTAATATAGGGCGATCATTATGAGACTGACCCCACAATCATCTCACATGAGTTGAGGCCAATGACGGATCCATAAATATATTTTACTGGTGGTCATTTATACATTTATTATCTAAATGAAATAAAATATATCGTATATAATTAAAAAAAAATTTCTCACTAGGGTCATTTAGACCCCCACTCACAATAAACTGGATTCGTCTCTGATTGAGGCGGGATCTAAGGTAGGCTTTATACGTGGGGCCCAGTCCCAAAGAACGCTCTATGCAAAAGTGACCCAAAATCGACTGCCTTTAAGGAATCGGTTTCACAGTTTTACCGATGAGACCAATCGAATGGTGGCAAATAGCATAGCATGACCCGATCCGGATCTTCTTGTATCCTCAAATTGAATCACTCTCTCCCATTTGATTTTTGGGTTTTTCTTAAGAGAGAGTCCATGAAATATCCAACAACCTTAAAAATCATCTGATCTTCAAATCCTAGATTCTTCCTCCCCCAAAACCCACTACAATTTTAATCCAAGGAAGAAAAGGGCCTCTTGATCTTCTCTTCCTTACCAAGTTTGGATATTTTCTTGAAATTTCGATCCGGTTTTTGTTTGGGTGATAATTCTTGAGAGATATGGATGGAAACAAAGACGAAGCTTTGAAGTGTTTGAAAATCGCCAAAGATTCAATCGAATCAGGTAATAAAATCCCGTGCCCTAAAATTCCTCAACAAAGCTCGTCGATTAGACCCCTCAATCGAAATCGATGGTCTTTTATCAAACCTGAATTCGGAAAATTATAATTCTTCTCCTGCCGATGAAGAAAAACCGTTCGATCCACTGAAAGATTCAGGGAAAGGGCCAAAGCGTAGGGTTTCGGCTACTGGGCCGGCGTCTTCTTCGACGTCGGTAGCCTATACGGAAGAGCAGGTTACTGTGGTGAGGGAGATTAAGAGGAAGAAAGATTATTATGAGATATTAGGTTTAGAGAAGATTTGTAGTGTTGAGGATGTGAGGAAGGCTTATAGGAAGTTGTCATTGAAGGTTCATCCTGATAAGAATAATGCCCCGGGAGCTGAAGAGGCGTTTAAGATGGTATCTAAGGCGTTTCAGTGTTTGAGCAATGAGGAAAGCAGGAAAAAGTATGATCTTGTTGGTTCTGACGAGCCTGTTTATGATATGCCTGCTCGTAGACGGAATCATGGTGGAATGCAGGGATTTAATGGGTTTTACGAGGCGGATGTTGATGCTGAGGAGATTTTTAGGAATTTCTTCTTTGGGGGAATGCATCCGGCAAGTACAACTCAGTTTAGAGGATTTAGTTTTGGTGGTCCGGGTGGTGTTAATGTTAGAATGGGCGGTGGTGATCGTGGTGGATCGAATGGTGGGTTTGTGAGGACTTTGATTCAGTTGTTGCCGGTTTTGTTGATATTGCTGGTGAACTTCTTGCCTACCAATCAACCGCTGTATTCGCTTTCGAAAACTTATCCTTATGAGTATAGGTTTACTACTCAAAAGGGTGTGAATTATTATGTTAAAGCAGGGAACTTTGAACAGGAGAATCCGCCTGGTAGTCCTCAGCGTGTGGATTTTGAACAACGGGTGGAGTATGATTATCATTCCATAGTTGCTCATAACTGTAGGCTTGAGCGGCAACAGCTCGTCTGGGGCTACAGACGGGGAACACCAAATTGTGATGCATTGCAGCGGTTTGAGTCTGCAGCATGATGGCATCATAGAGGTTTTGATTTGTTTTCTAGTTCTGTTTATTTTATTAAAAAGTTTCCCTTTATGTTTCATATTATTTCATATACATCGTGCAACCTCAATTGAAAGAACTTTTAAGCCCTGCCATTAGTAGTTTAGTGGCGTAAACTTTGATAATAGAAATTGAGCTCTGTTCTTTTCGAACAGAATTTGCAACAAGTTCCGAAAGATATCCTGAACCTGGTCTTTTTTTATACATGGCAATAAATCATATAAAGTTGTTTGGAACATCATCATCACTATATCATCCAGGTGTTCATGAGATTTCATGAGAGGGTTAAATTATGTCCTTTTAGTCCTTTTGTATCTTTTATTATAAATATGATTGTGGTGTGCTGTTTTGCTCTCTCAATACTCAATAGTATGTAGATTCATATCATAGTGGATTGCTGATGCTGCTTTTGTTTATTTTTTTTCCACTTTTGGCTGTTTGTGGACATAACAAATATATCTAGGTAATGTAAATATATTCACGTGATCACACTTTTCTGACTAAGCACAAGTTACTTAAAAACTAGTTACGACCTTGTGTGATGTGTCAAATGCAGAGTTTTGTCAATCCGAACTCAAAATGATTCATTTTGTATAACTTTTCCATTCTTATAGATCTAATGCATTGATATTCCATCCAATAAAACAGAAGAATTATAAATCTCCAAAATTGTAGATAAAAAATACCGCAAATAGTCATTGCTTTGTTTCTGTATGTGTAGATGTTGCCCTGTGATTCTAATTTGGCACAGTTATTCTAGTGGCAATTTAAAGTTTTTCCTTTTTTCCAGGTAGATTTTTTTGTTGATTAGTTGAACTTGAACAGAACTTGCTTTGCCATGGAAATGATGGCTGCGATTAGTGTCTAGGAAGCCCTATCAAAGAAGATATTGCACTTTTGAGATATCACTATTGAAATATGGAGCTTATGATAAATTAGCAAGTTTTGAATTGTCGTCTATTAGGAACAAAGTTGGTATGTCCTTCCTCAGCATTTAGCCGAAACTTTCCCTCTTTTCTTCTCAAGGAAACTATCGGTTTTCCCCCCTGCCCCATTGTCTATACTTGACAGGTTGATTACCCTCTTCTCCTTTCATCTCTTTGCATATAAAGGCAGTCAAAGCATTACTCCTTTGTCTGCTTCTCTGCATTTCACGGTGTAAAAAATGAGATTTGGTTGGTGGGGAGAAACTGTGCAATGTGGTTATTTGAAGACTCTTCCTTCTTTTGAGATGAATTTTGATACTTGATCTGCTGCTTGTGCTTCTAGTGCGCATTTCTATCTCTTGTTGTTTATGTATATCAGTAACGTGGAAGCTTTTTGCTTCCAGCTTCCTTGCAAAAGGTTGAAGAAAGATGAAATGATTTGTTGACACACTTGAGAATAAATTAATGTGTAGCTGGCCTTGCATGTTGGAGGCCATAAGATGTGCTCTTTAAATCTTTTCCTACGAAATGGTCTACTAGATATGCTTTCTCATGTGTAATATTTTGGTTGAAAAAATTGGTACCATTTTGTTCTTCTCTGGGAATCATCAGTAAGCAAATTTGTATTACTCTAGGGGGAAGAAGCGTTTTGTTAGTTTTACTGGTTCTTCATCTCATATCCCCTTCACTTTGGATTTAGTTCATGTTTTTTGATGAACGTGTGCTATCTAGATTTGTAATAATGCTATCAGTTTCTTCTTTTTTCAGGATTATGTTCTCAAGTACTTCCACAGTTCTTGGAGAATGAAAGTTACTACTGGTATACTGGTTTAACGGAATGATGCATGGAGTTGTAGTCGTCAGTACTGCTGGATTCAAAGTAGTCTAAACTGGTAGAAACTTGTCTGGTTTTTTGTGATAGAAGTTAGCTTTCATCTGCCTTGCAAGTTGCTTTTCGGACTAGAAGTTCCAGCCCTACTCCGTGGATAGTTGGATAGAATCAAAGACTATAAATGATTACAGTAGATTCCTGAACACGCCATGTATCATTCCGATTATATAGGAGAATGTATTTTATTTTATTTTTGTATGGTGTTATATTTGATATCTTTGACAAAGTCAAGCAAGGATTATGAGCTAGATATTGGTTTGTACAAATATTACTTTCGATGTAATAAGCTCCTTTTTTAACACTTTGGCACTCTTGATCATTATAGGAGGCTTGAGGCTATTTCACTTAAGTTTTTGTCCTTCTTGCTCTTTAAATTCACAAACAAGTGGATAATGGAGGTTAATATTTTGAAGAAAGCTCAAGATTGGACTGTGCTTAGCTTCCTTTTAGCAATTAGGTTTAATTTGTTGCGTCCGATTTACGAAAGCAAGAATATTAGGGTTGTGAGATTTTTAATCCTCTAGCCCTGTTTTCTGGGCAAACGAAAGTATCCCATGATAAAGCACAGGTAACATGATTACATGAACATCATGTAGAGATGAGTATAAGCTTTGAAAGAGCAAAGACAAAAACTAAAAACGCAATGTAAGCAACAGGCAAAGACAGAGACTCAATGATCATCTAGTATGATGTTCTTAAATAAATAATTTTGTATTTCTCTGAGGCATCCGTTACAGGTTACAAAATGGAAATTTTTCCTGACTGACTATTTTCTACCAAAGCTGGCATTCCTCATTCCTTGGAAGTAATGACGAGCAATCCAAGCGCACCTATCAAGATATACTGCAAAAGGAAGGAGATCAAGTTAATAACTCTTGCTGTTCAGGTGGTGAGAATAGATATCCCACACCATATTCTGATCCCCGAAGGAATAGAAACTCTCAACAGCCAAAAAAACCATAACTAGACATGTTTTAAGGATAGAGAACGGAGTTGCAAATTATCATCAATGGTCCAAAATCATATATCAACAAGCACGCAATTCACTGAGAATCAAACCTTGATGATAGGCTTTTCGGTCATGATTATAGTCACCCACCCAACATAAGGCAAGAACCTACAGAGCAGAGGACAACCAATATCAGGACATCATCATTATGATAAAGCACCCAATTAGTAACTCCAGTTGTTCACATCTTATTTGGGCTGCAGATCCTAGTATAAGAGAGAAGAGCTAGAAAAATTACTAGAGAGGCCTCTTGCTAACCACCATTTCTGTTTTCATACAGGTTGACATGACAAAAGCACATTGGACATGTTCCAAAAGCATAACAAATCGAAATAGAAGAGCTTTTTGCACAAGGATTAAATAATCGAGGTTAATTCAAGCACAAGAATCAGAAACAGTGTTGAAAACTTGAAATCAGTGTTAACTGTAAATTTCTCATCACAAGCAAATTGAAAGATGTGGAAGGTCCAAATTTAAATTTAACCACCCCAGATGCTAAGCACTAGCCATTGCAAAGCACATGGAAGAAATCTCACTTAATGAACTTTGTGGCAGTAATGCTTCCGTAAAAAATCAAGATGTTAGTTATACCCTCATGTACTGCTCAACGTGAATCATTTAAACTATGGAGTAGTGACATGCAATCAGTTCAGTACCTCAGGGTATAAGATAATACAAAAAAACACTACTCTTTATCAACTTACCCAACAGCTCTCCCCATTATATGATGTCTTTGCAGCCAGAGTTGACCATGAGCATACAAAAGTCTGTCATCCCCAAAATTATTATCTCCTGATATTGCAAACACAAAAATATTGAAGGTATGAAATTAAGGAACTGGGGCAAGAAAAATGGAACCCCAAACCATTCAAATACAGATAGAGATAATGATAAGAACTATCCGAAAATATTTTTGCAGATTACATAAGATGATATTCAAAACTTTGCTTCTCCGATTTTTAAAAAGGTCTGAGTTAATGTTTAATTCGGAAAAGTGGCATATAAAGGAAGCATAACTTGTTTACTGTCTAAATAGCATCAACCAATTTAGTACCTTTTGTGAGAACTTCTACTTCCCCAGTTTCTTGGCGCTCATGAACCTAGAAGAAAGCACAATAATACCATCAGAAAAGATTAATAGAAAGAAGGGGGAAAGTAACAGCATGAAATAAGGTGAATTGTTAATCCTTTACCGTAAACCAACCGGAAAACAAAATACTAACCATGGAAACTGATATACAATTCCAATGAAGTCGGCACCCTCTCAAATACGCTCTTTATATTCATGGTAGACTTATAAAATTCCAGTGTGTTTATTGTTTTCAAAATCGCCTAACACCCTTTCATTAGTCAATGAAGAGCAAGACTGTATCTCCACTGAGGACAGGAATAAACCTCCCATCAAATACCGAGAAGAAGTATGAGTGGATAACAATGGAAAGAATGAAATAATATTACAATGTTTTGCTTCTGTATGACTTGAGACACCCATCTTCCCAACCAAAAAACAGAACTCTTTTCTTGGCTTAGGGAGTGATCGATTGAAGACACACACGATAGCCATCTAACACCAAATGCTAGCTCAGCAAGAGCATCTGGGTCGCAAATTCAAATAATATTTTACCTGTTCGGTCCTGATGACATGATATTAGCATTTTGGAACTCAAACACTAGAAATCACACATAATATAAAGCTACTTGGTAGTAGATTTTACAAAGATGTGGCAAGCGACCATTTCTCATTCCATAACACTCAACAAATGAGGGTTGCAAAGTTTTAAAACTAATGTCCCATCACTTTTACTTCCTTTTTTTGGGTAGGATTCTCTTACTGGAAACAAGCATGGTTCCCAAAACCTTGCTACAATTCTCTCTATTCAGAGGAAAATGTCCTCTACAGGCGGGAAATACAATGAAAACACATATTTAGCAAATAGGATCAGTCAATTTCTCAGATTAAACCAGAACAGAAGATTAGAGAGAATGTGAAAGAACAGAGAATTTTTGTTAACATGCTTACCTTAATAACTCGATGTACTATAGGAATTTCACGCCCCTGTCAAACAAGCATATAAGAAGGGAGGATACATTAGATCAATCAAAGAACAGCCAGTACTTCTCATATGGAAGCAAGATAAATCATCCAATCAATTTAATGATCAAGAGAGTTTATTCATTAACCCTACAATCAAGCAATAAATTTTTGTATGAAGATGAAAGTGAGAGTCAACAGAATGAATTTTAAGAAAAATACTCATAATTGCAATCAAAATGGTATTATACAGTCACAGTTCAGCTCTACAGTTTTTCTGTTAATACGTAACTCATATACAAATTCCAGAAATATTCTACAAATCGGGACATATCATGCTAGCTAGATGATATTATGCTTTTAAAAGTTTATTTTAGTATCTGTACATATATATAAACTTGCAAGAATTCAAGGGGTGGCACAATTTTCCAAATGAGTCACAGTTAAACCACCATCTGAAAAAGTTTCAACTGAGCAGAGGCAGACCAAATATGCAAGCAATCTTGAAAAACTGGTAAGTTACAGAAACACCAAACCAAGTATTAAAAAAAAAGAAAATGAGGTGATAATCAAAAGAGCATACATCAATATTAAATACAACAATCTCCCCTGCACGAATAGGTTCCTTGCTCATACTCAAGAACAAAATGTCACCCTGCAAGAAAAAATATGTGTCATTCCTTTGATGTTTCTGCATAGAAATTTCATCTGAAAACTAAGATAAACACAAAGAGCATCAAGAGTAGATCATAAAAAGGGCTGCAACAGACTCAGTGGCAAAACTAATGCATCAGAAAGCGCAACGTGGACATCATTAAAGACAACATGGCATCCCTGTAGGCTCAGTCAAACGGCATGGTTGGACAAAAACTTTCCAACTAATTCCTATGTATACAGTTCAAACATGAAAAGGCCAAACCAACAGTCACCAAAACTGTAAATCACGACGTAAAGGAAGCAAATAGTAGGCTAGACAAGTTTTTAAAATTACCTTTTCCCTCCCATTATCTGAAACCAGGTCCTGGATGGAGCAGAATGGAATAAAACAATTCACACATAAAAGTATGCTACAAAATTTAAACTCATCTTTGCCCTAACATTATCTGAAAACAGGTCCTGGATAGAGTAGAATGGAAGAAAACGATTCAGACAACCATCCAGGACAGTATAGGATAAGGATGAAATTGAGTTAAGCAGAGATCAATATGTAATTGTTTAACAAGAATCTTAGAAACTGGGACGAAAAATTCAGAATCGAAAACTAAGTATCCGAATAAATCTGGAACACAAACATGGTCTCATGGAATCGTGTATAAACCACGCCTAAAGCAATACATCCGATTAGACCTGGTAAACCTGTTTACGCAAGAAGGGCGGGAAAAAAGAAAAAAAGTAGGAAAAACCATCACCCTTTTAAAGCCAGGTTCCATGCTTCCAGAAAGCACAACAACTACAGGCGATTCACTGCCAGTTACACACATCAATCCTTTCCATATAATCAGAGCAGACGTAACGATCATACCTGCAAAAAATATCCAATAAATCTAACAGTTCATTACATGGTTACACCAAAAAAAAGTTAAAAATAAGAAATAAAAAATGTGGCTCACATAAACTGATTTTTTGCCAGATACATCGATTTCTCTCTCCATAAATCTTAAATTGAATTTAAACACAAATATTCTATTTTCCCATTTTTATTCATTCATAGATTAATACAATTACACTACAGGAAGCATGCGCATATCCAATAGAGAGAGAGAGAGAGAGAGAGATAACATCAAAATGAATTTATCACAATCATCATCATTGCCCTAATTTAGGCTCCCCAAATAAATAAATAAATAAAAAAAGTATGGATAAAGGTGGGGGAGAAAATAAACGAACCGAGGCTGACGACTTGAGTGAGAACTTGTCTGAAATTAAGAGATTTGACGGAGTCGATTTGGTCGCCGATCCAACCCATTTTTCTCTCTTCTTTCTTTCTCAGTTCTTTTCTTTGCGACTGAAGAAATCTCTTGCAAGTGAACGCCAAACAAGGAGGAGCTAATTTTTACGTGCCCCGCCGGCATTTCCTTTCTGTTTCCCTTTTTTCTTTGGTTAACCCGGGGCAATGGCCAATGGGTATTGACCGGTCCGGAGTCCTAGTCGGTCTGGGACTAAGATCATTAGGTTTGTAATCCTAATTCTATAGTCATTCACAACATGGTCCATGCGTGTTGTGGATGAGGTATGAGACCAAGATCATTAAGTCCGAAATTCTAATTTTATAGTCATTCACAATATGGTACATGCAGGTTGTGAATGAGGTGTTGGACCAATATTATTAGGTCCGATTCATTTTATTAAGTGCCTGTTTCTTTCATTTCAAACTAACTTAAATTTGATAATTGAAAGTTTACATAGTGTAATTTTTACTTAAGGATTAAACCTGATCTCTTGAACTATTACATGGCATAGACTTGATCTATGATGTTCTTACAAGATACCAACAATAAAAAAAATTAAAAAAAATAAAAAAAAGTGAAAGACTAATATCACATAAGGGGAAAAATTCAAGGTGGGACTGGGTCCCTATGGGGACATGGCCACCTCCTCTCACATAAATTCTGCAGGACCCACCTGTAAGATATTTTCGCAGTGGTCCCTACATGAATTTATGTGAGAGGAGAGTGCGCCACGTCCCCATAGTCGTCGCCCCCACCCCTGCACACGCCCACATAAGGGGATTCAAACTATCGGCATTAGTGTCGCATTAACAAACTGACTCGCGACTCTATTGTGGTTAGCACGATCGGACTTCTGCCTTTTCTATGTAATCTAGCTTGAAATATATGTATATTCCCCCCTCTATTTTCTCTCTCTCTCTCTCTCTCCCTTTGCGTTTTCTGCTGCTCTTCGTTTTCCCTTTGTTTCTGGCCAGATTTGGCCATTGGCTCCGGTCATTGGTCGAATCTTGCTCATTTTGTTTAGGGTTTATACCTCTATTTTGTACCACGAATCATATGAAACTTTTTTCAAAGTATTTTCTTCAAGATTCAAGAAACAGAGGTTAGATCTGTCTCAGATCTTCTAGACTCGTTTTCTAACTTTCTAGGAGGATTCGTTCAACCCGGACTTGATCTGGACCCTTTATCAACTTTCTACATCTTCCCGAGGCAATTTGTAGGACGGTTGATACGCCCATGGTCCTATAAATTGTCGATCCCTACGGAAGATGTTGAAAGTGATATTATCCTGTCTATGTGGTTCAAGGATTGCGATGAAGATGTTGCGAAGAAGAATATTATGTATTTGTTTAGTTTGCTAGTTTTATTAGTAGTATTTCCTAACCATCCAACCTTTCTTGGGTGTATTTTTTGTCTGTTATCATGATTTTCTAAATCATTGTATAACTTTTATTTTCTTATATTTTTAGATTTTCCTTTGATTGTAATAGCTTCGGCTATTATGTGATTAATGGAAAGTTTCTTATTCAGCAAAAAAAAATAGCTTGAAATGATTTGACTTTTAAATCACAGTTTTTTTTTAAAAAGAAAATAATAGATATTAGGAACTATACTATGAAGGTGAAATTTTAATGGATCCCCTACCATTTGAAATGAGGCATCAAGCCTTAGAAAAATTCCAGCTAACCAATTAGCTAGAACATTACAAGACTTGCGGTCATAGAAAAATCTAGAAAATAAGTGTCCTAATCCCTATTGTACAAAATTCTATGGTCATACAACCATACACTACTACCAAAAAAGCAATAGCAAAATCGATATCACGCACAAACCAGAGGCATTCCACAACTTGCAGAGTTCTTGTCTACAAACTTTAAAAACACGTAAAATTAGGAAAGGAGATCAGCTGAAAACCGCGTAGAGTAGTTGGTCAGCTACCACGCCAAATACGAACAGAATGTCCGCTCACGATCCTCCATTTGAAGTCATGTTGCAATAAAACTCTATCTTAAAGGATGCTTCTCAAAATTTGATAGGCAGACCCCATTGATTGCTAACATAAAAACATGAAATAAATCACAATCTAAAACAAGAAGTAAAGCCTAAGACTATTATAATATTAATCATGAAGTTTGCAAACGCATTTATTATGAAGAGGAAAAAACTATTAAAAACGCAAACCATTATGGTGCGCGTTAAAGCGTGAATTGCCCAGGAGTTGTAACACACTTGGCAATTCAAGATCAAACCACTCATGGGTCTTGGCGGGGCCGACATGCGACCTCCACCATACCCTGAATAACGGCAGGAGCCTCGTTTAAAAACAAACCATTATGGTGCGCGTTAAAGCGTGAATTGCCCAAGAGTTGTAACACACCTGACAATTCAAGATCAAACCACTCATGGGTCTTGGCGGGACCGACATGCGACCTCCACCATACCCTGAATAACGGCAGGAGCCCCCGTTAAAAACAACCATTAGCCACTGTAGAGTAAAAGAAACTCCATGATTTTTGAAATTATAAACAAAACAAATATTTTCAATCAGCTCAAGCAAAAAAATCCCAAACAGCACAGTGACTGGCCCAATCGTGACTAGTAGGCCAATAATGGGACCAACAATTAGCAAACATAAGGTATATTCTGTCTGACCTAATAGCATAGTAGGCCAATAAAGAATCAGTTAAAACTGGGCCAACACCCTACGGACCAGTAACATAGAAATTCCACAAGTTTGCCCACCATCCTGGCAAAAAATAAAAAAGTTGGCTTTCCCCAGTTTCCTTGATCCAATCCAAGGTTTATGACCCTCCACTCCGCCAGAAAATACAGTGTCTGGCGCCCCCTCGTCGGAACCCAGCAAATGCCAACCACCATGTTCGCCTCCGACGTCTCCCCTCTAGCCATTCCCTTCCATAATTCCAACCTTAGCCATCGCCTTCCATTAAAGTGTCTGACTTGAAAAAGCTTAAAAAAACCATACAATCCCGTGCTACCAATCCGACTCAACAACAAACTTGCCGGTCGGACTTCAAAGTCACCTTCTTCTGTACCCAGAACCAAATTCTAACAGACCCAGATAGGTCCGAAACGAAATCTAGCAGACACATTCCTTGTACCCTCCAATCTGATACATATCCCTCTACCGGAGCAAAGCCAAATCGTTGATCCAACAACCAAGTTCAAAGGAACAGATCATCTGTTCCAGCAAAACAATAAAGGTGCCATGTAATTGTAATAGCGTCGTTGCGCAAAATCGAGACCCTAATAGATGCCCAGGAACTAAAAATCATATTGATTGAGAACGACATCAGGAGATGAGGAGCGCGCCCGATTACAAAACTCATCGTCCGGCTAGAAGACACGCATAATGGCGGCGTAGGAAACCTTAGAATACTAGGGAGAAGTTCCGACATGGTCGGAGCCTCATCAGAGACGGGGGAGTTTATTATACAAATTGTTTTCTTTTTAAATCACATTTAATACACCCATTTTTTTTTAAAATGACTTGCGACTTTAGTGGGAAATAAATTTTTGTACAAATATACACAACAAATTTCAACCATCGAATGAGAGATCTTACAATCGTATTTTTTTTAGAGATAGTTAGAATGAGTGTTTTCAAGAATATATTTCGAATATCTTCTATGTATTTAAAACTTTGATGGGTGAAAATCCTCTGTCTCCGTTTGTGTATGTCCCCGTGTCCCTAACCAATCAGAATTTACTATATAAATATTTGTTTTAATTATATATACACATGGTGAATTGTGATTGATTGATGACTTTGAACATACACTCGACTGAGCATGAGTGATTTTTTTGCCAACTTTGATGGTTGAACTTGTTTTGTGTGCAGAGCCAGTTACCACTTGCTCTAAGCTCGGGATTGACTTTTCTTATTCAGATTAATTACTAATTTTACCCCTCAACTTCGTCTACATATGCAATCATTACCCTAATCTTACGAAGCATTTCACTTTTGTACTCTTCTAACAAAATATGTGACCTACTACTACGAAGCAATTATTTCGGCTACGATTACGGCTAAGGGTCTACGTCTACTTATTATAGTAAAGTAAACCCTAAATTCCTACCAAACTGACGCCGTTTTTGTCGAAGCATCATATATAATCCTTCCTCCAGTCTCTGCAAAACCCTAATTCACTCTCTGCAAAACCCTAACGCCGGCGGCAACAATGGTATGTCTCTCTCTCGCTCTCTCTCTCTCTCTCTCTCTCTCTCTCTTTCCGGTAGTATTATTCGTGTGCTTATGTCGGAGACGGAACCTAAGATGATGATGGTGTGTTTTTGTGTGTGTAAAATTTGTGCAGACAGGTGAAGCTGTAAACCCAAAGGCATACCCACTAGCAGATGCACAGATGACTATAACTATACTTGACCTAGTTCAACAAGCTGCCAATTACAAGCAACTCAAGAAGGGTGCTAATGAAGCTGATTTTAATACTACACCGTTTAATTTGTTGCTAATGTTATTGTTTAGGAGGTGTTTATTATTTATTTATTTATTTTATTTTTGGTTTTGAAATTTCAGCTACGAAGACGCTCAACAGGGGTATGTCTGAGTTTGTAGTGTTGGCAGCTGATACTGAGCCACTTGAGATCCTTCTTCACCTTCCTCTTCTTGCTGAAGACAAGGTATTGTAACTTTTGGGGAATACTCCGGTGCTTTATTATGTTTTTTATTCGATTTCAGTTAGTTAGCAGTTCCTGGATTACCTTTTTACCCCATGTTTCCCAATCATATGTTATACCTCTCCATTTTACAATGTATGGCTGTGACTTTTGTGTACTAACTCCCTTCCGTAATATAAGTCTCTTTATACATGTAGCGAAAAGAAATGTACTTTGTTAGTCAAATAACAATATTTTCATCTTAAATAGGACTTGTATACTAATAATTCTATTTAAGAGAGTAATATTAATATTGACTAAAAAAGTACCTTATTTTTTGCTTCCTTAATTTTCTCTATATGTCCTAAATGACTTATATTATGCAATGGAGGGAGTAATTTTTATTCGATTTCAGTTGTTACCACTGGGGTTATATAAGATTGCGCGATTATTATTTTTTAATTAGTCTCCCTCTGTTACTTGGTGTTCATATGTGATATCTTGCAAGCTTTTGTTGGTGATTTAGAGGCATTAAATTTTTAATGAAGCAGTTTTGGATCTTAGAAATGGACCAGTAGTATTTAATTTGAGATCATTAAGGAATGTAGGTTGGACCTTGCAAATTTTGGATATGAACTTACAATAGGATGAATAAGAGTATGACTTTGCAATGGGGTATAGAATGCATTTGTTGGTTGCAATGGTTGTAGGTTTAAAGATGATCAAATATTTCCTTTTCCCTGAATATTAACTTGTTTATTGTAGTGAATCTCTAACTGAAACCAGGCCTATTGCCCACTTGTATGTATAGCTTTCCAGCCCCTCGTGTCATTCTTCCCTGACATGTAATGATGCTGTTTAAGTCTTTCGTTACATTTTCTTTGTTGACTTTAGGTCGTTTCTTGGCATCCTGTATGACAACAAATGAGTTTCTTTATTTGAATGAGCTGTATGTTGCAATAAGAAGAGGTTAAGTAAATTTTGCATGTTTGTTTTTTACCTCTTGTTGGGAAGAAACCTTAAAACTTCTTACTGACAGTACTTAATATGTGTTTAATGCAGAATGTGCCCTATGTGTTCGTTCCCTCCAAACAAGCTCTTGGCCGAGCATGTGGAGTCACCAGACCTGTCATTTCATGTTCTGTAACGAGCAATGAAGGGAGCCAATTGAAATCCCAAATACAGCAACTCAAGGTGAGTTGGTTTCTAATGTCTTGCACCATCCTGATGTTACATTATCTTCTTAAATGTGAAAGGTTTTTGCTTGTACATTCCGTTAGTTGTAATACTCTCATTTATGTTTTGAATATAGGATGCTATTGAGAAGCTCATGATTTGAGAAGAGAGGTTTGTTTTCGGAGTGATGGGCCTCCAAGAGATACTAAATGCAGAGGCTTTGACTGGAGTTTGTTTGTCACCAGGCAGAGCAAGCTTTTTTACATTTTTTATTTACAATGGTAGAAATAAACACTATCCGCGTTATATCTATTGGAAGTCTTGAGTCTAATTATGTACTGAATGATTTTGTTTTATGGTAATTTGTTCTTATGATGTTTAGTTGAGATGACCTTTGGAAAAAAATAATTAAACAGGAACTTGTGGTTTGGTCTTGCAACTTAATTGTGCTAAGATGGTCCGTAGTGCATGTTTTTGCTAAATAAAATATTTATTATTAGAATGATCCAAACTATGATGAGAGTTAAAAGAGTGTCTTCCCTATCACACATGACAAACGGAATATTTTTTCGGATGATATATAATTTATTACACAATTTGATTTAGCTCATTAAACAAAGTTGTAAGCATGGTAATTAACCTTCTTATTCGCAAGCTTTACATCCTAGAATTTGAACCTTGTAAGGAAATTTGTTTCCACCTTTAATAATTTCTTTACCCGTCCAATGGCAATCATGATACATGTTAGTACACTACGCAATGAAAGAAATGGAAAAATTCGTTCCCAGTACACCCATTGGAGTTTGTTCTCTTTCATATAAAACAAAATGAATAAAAAAGTATACATTTTTTTTTACTGGCAGAAGAGATATATTTTTACAGCTTGTGAGAAACAATTACCAAACATTCTTCGTTTTCTTGATCCAAACTTATTACCATATTTTTTTCCTTTGCTTTGTTCATTATACGATGTTATAGGCATGTGTATTTTCTCATACCGGATAATCTGTAATATTCTTAAATACTTAATTACAACATTGTCATAGAATATTACATATAATTTGAACCGGAGTTAATTCAACATCAGTGGGCGTGCCGGAGTGGTTATCGGGCATGACTAGAAATCATGTGGGCTTTGCCCGCGCAGGTTCGAATCCTGCCGCTCACGGCTTTTTTTATTACCTTTTTGCTTTAAAAGCATAAATAATTCTATTTCATTTCGATCAAGTCTTCAGCCACCCTCATAGCCATATCGACGTTTCCATAAATCCTATAAGCACCAAGCAAGCTTTGCAGCACTGATAACCCTGGCCCTCCTGGAATTTGACCGACAAAATATTCAGCCTCGTTCAACCTCCCTGCTCTTGCCAACATATCCACCACACATGAATAATGCTCCGCAGATGGTTCAATAGAATAGTCTTCGACCATTGAATTGAAAATCTGACTTCCTATATCGACCATCCCCTTCCGACCACATGCTGTCAATACAGAAAGGAAAGTGATTTGAGTCAGGCTCTACATTGTTCTTCTTCATGTCCTCAAATAAGCTCATTACGGATTCATAGTCTCCGTGCCTGGAGTATGCTGCTATTATAGCCGTCCAAGCAACTTGGCTTCTTTCATCCGCCTCCTGAAAAACTTCCTTTGCTTCAGAAATACTTCCACGCTTAGCATACATATCAAGAAGAGCCCCTAAGACTATGGGATTGTAGTTCAGTCCTAGCTTCAGTAAGTAACTGTGGCACAGCTTTCCATGATGCAAGGGAATTGACTCAGACGAGCCTATTGCATTTAAAACACTACCAAAACTATATTCGTTTGGATGAGACTCGAGTAAACTTGACAAGAATGTCTCTAGAGCTTCTTGATGCATCCCATTTTGAGCGTACCCAGATATCAAAGCATTCCATGATACAATTTCCCGGTACTCAAGCTCCTGAAAAATCTTCATCGAGTCTTTCATGGACTCAAACTTGGCGTACATGGTAATGAAGCTATTAGCAACATTTAACTTGGACAAAAAATTTAGCCTTTGTACAGAATCCATGAATCATTAGGCCTTCTTGGACCATATTGTTTATCGTTATGGCATGAATCAATCCAACAAACGTAACATCATTTGGATAAACTGCATCTCTTCTCATTTCATTAAATAAGTACACAGCATCCTCTTCAATCATAGAGAGCATTGTTGTCCAAGAAATGACGTTACGCTCAATCATGCTTTCAAATACCAACTTTGCTTCTTCAACCATATTAGACTTTGAATACATCGATATTAGAACATTGCAAACTGAAACATGTATTCCATACCCAGTTTTAATAGCCAAACTGTGAGTCTGCATTCCGAACTTCAACTGTCTTTCCTGGCTACAAGCTGAAACCACACTGATAAGTGACACGTGATCGAGTTTCACTCCTTCTGTTAACATCTGAATAAATGCCAAAATGGCATCCCACCCATAGCTACCCTCTTGGGCATACCCCGAGAGCATAGCATTCCAGGAAACCAAATCTTTACTGGGAAATTCAACAAACATTCTTTCAGCTTCAATTATTTCCCCCCCCCACTTTGAATACATAGTTACAAGTGCATTCCCAACAAATAATTCGCTCCCAAATCCAAACTTCAAAACAAGGGAATGCAGTTGCGTACCAAACTTAAACTCCTCATAATCAGTAGAATGCGCCAAAAGAGTAGTATAACTCACAGGATCGAAAACAACTCCTTCCGAATGCAATCGACAACCAATACTCAAGGCATCCTCCCCATTTTCAAACCCCGAAAGCAGGGTATTGTAAGAAATCGTATCCGGGTTTTTCAACTTTTCAAAAATACATAACGCCAAATCAAAATGCCCTGATTTAGAGAGCATATTCATCAGAGAATTCGAGACAGTCACAAAAGACATTCGGCCAGTTCTCGTTGCAAAACCATGGATTTGAGACCCGAGTTTTGGGTCACCCCTACAAACCTTGAGAGCAATTGCAACTGCAACTTCATCGATTTCTGAAAGACCAATTTGTAGCTGGTGTTTGAAAATAGCAAGAGCTTCAAAATGGTGTTTTTTGTGTACATGATCGAGCATAAAATGGTGAATGGAGTTAAGTTTTGGTTTAGGACTTTTGTCAAACACGTGGTGTGCATGGCGAAAAGAGTGGAAAATTTTGAAAGTAGGTAGCCGTTGAATGGGGTTGCTACAGAGGGTAGTGATCTTTAGTTGGCGGGAAATGATCTGAAGGGGGCCGCGGGATCCTACTTGGTATTAGTAAAGGCCTCAGGGTCGTGTAATGGGCCCAAAACATAGTCAACCTAAGTGTACCCTCAATTGACCCAGATTCATAACTCTAGTTTTGTTCTGATATGTACCAAGTCTATTGGATCATTCAATGCAGAATTGACCACATTACCACATAATAAGGAGATAAACAATTTTGTGATGATTTGGTCATTTTTAGAATACAAAGTCCACATGGACCTAATGCATATCAAAATTTTCCTAAATCATGAATGCCCAAATTTGGAATTTGATCTCTTAAAAAATCTCCTTTTTCTCGCCATTCTTTTGGACCTAACAAAAAAGAGAAGTTTCCATAACCATTCATTTTCCAACCTACTTTCTTTCGGTGGCTCCAAGTCAAATATAGGTTGGTAGTTACATGTGTATTTGAAATGTATCTGATTTGGTTTGAGACTCAAATTTTGATTCAAACACTTATTATTGAGTTTATTTTTTAATTGGAGGAGGAACATATCTATTACAAGTAATGGAGAATTCAAGAAGTAGGGAGGAGATTCAAACTCATGATATCTACGTAATGAGGCCTCAACATTGGTCACTAGACCAATGCCTTACTGACTCTTTTGATTGAGTTTGTGAACGAAGAGTCGGGCACTAATCTATAAATAATTTGGTTTGAGTTTGAGATTAAAATTTTTAAGGTAGGACTGGAATTTTTAAGGTGGGAAACAATCCAATCATACTCCATATTCCAACTCACTTTTATTTATAAAAAAAATCCGAAATGAGTTGTTGAATTTTTAATTTTCATGAATAGCTATTCACAAAAATCGAAAGGTTATTCACTTTTTTTTTTTGGAGAACAACTGCTTTTCATGATATATTTTTGTTTTGCATAGTGCATCTGAAACATGAACGACAATGAGTGTGATTGAATTGGGATTGAATTTGGAATTTAGGTCTCAAATTCAAATTATTTTTAAACTCAAACAAAATTTTAAATGATTTAATACCATAAATTTCATTCTCAAACTCAATCTAAAACTGATTTGGGTTTGAAATTGAGTATCAAACCAAAGCAAATCCAAATCAAACTCAATTCAATCACACCCAAATGCATATCCATTTTTTCTTTTCTCTGTGGGGGCAAGTTATTATATTATATATTCTTTTTTCCTACTATAGATCAAGATCACAGAGGACAACCAATTAGCATTTTGTTTTTCCCTTGGTTTCTGTCATGTCCTGACCTCCCAGAACACACACAACTCACAATCCAATTAATCACAGATAGCACTATTGGCCTCAAGCCCCAATCAGACAATAAAGAAAACACTGAATTGAGGGAAATATATATATATATATATATATATATATATATATATATATATATATATATAATATAATGAACTCAGCAAAACAGGCTCAGTACAATAACTTCACTTCAAGTACTACGACAGTCACAGCTGCAATATAAGCTAAGTAAAACTGATAAAATGAACCAAAACAGAAGGATAAGGAACTTGACGAACTCAGTGATAAACCACAGCTGCTAGACTTGCCATCAACATCTCTTTAGCACAATTCAAAGCTGCAAAGCCACCACGACTCGAGAGTCTCAAACTAGTTGCAATCTCCATTCCAGACCATTGCGAACAATAATCTGAGAAGGCAAAGCCAACCAGCAATTCAGTAACTAGAAATGGGGGAATAATAGAGAGAATTAGAATCTAATGGAAGGAGGGAAATGTGATAAGAATGAAGGAAGCTTACAAGGGAGAAATGGTTTCACTGCCAAGGGCTGATTTCTGGATATATTTTTCGACACCTTCACTTTGGCTGAAGTTTCTATTTATAGCTAGGGTACAAACCCCCAAAAGGATCCTATCCCTTCGCAGCTCCCTTTCTGACAATGCCCTTGGAATCAACAGTTGATTCATTGATGATGCTCCCTCTGCCAATGAAATCGATGCATCCAAGAAAGGAGAAGAATTCTTTCCTCGTGTCCTTAAGCCAAGCCGAGAATAGATAGTCTAAACTGTGTCGTTTGGAAGTTAAAATCCCATTAAATGGAACGACACCGTTTAGAAAGCGAATTAGGTTAATTAAATCCCCAATTCTATTTAGCCCCAATTACTCAATTGATTTTCCCTCCAAACATAACAGCTGCTCATTCCAAGTGCCAAACTTGACATTTTCCTCTTCTTCATTGCAGGATCTGACAGTTTCATATTCTTATTATTGCGGAAGACCTCTTTTTCGTCAATGGCGAAAACATTATTTTAAGTTGTACCATTCAATTTATTTTGCGACATGTGGGAACCTAGCCTGTATAGTGTAAATTTTGCTATTCTTTTTGAAGGTCTGTTTGGTTCCAAGATTTTAGTGAGGAAAAGAAAATTGGCCGAATTCTGCCATTTTTTTATTTTTATGGGGTACAGGAATTCAACGCAGCTGCGTTGGACGACCTTTTCCACTAGGCCATCAAGAATCCTATAAATCTGCCACTTTAACTAAAAGAAACATACCGTAAATTGTTGTTGAATAAAAATATTAAATAATTATTTTTAACTAAAAAGAGAAAAGTATAAATATTTGATAAAAGGGGCCTTTTACTTTTAAAATATCAATTAACTTTTTATTAGCAAGAGAACAAAAATTTGGGACAAAATGCATTTGGTCCTATTTCCAAATCAATAATGATTGTTGGATAAAAAATGTGGGATCAAAGAAGAATCAAAGAGTATAAAATAAAAATAATGGTTAAAATTTGATATGACGTTATGTTTTCTTGAATTTTTTGATCCAATAATCACTACCCATTTTAAATATTCAGATTTTGTCTCTCATCTCCACAATTTGGATTGAGGGAAAATAAGATGAGATAAATGATTAAAAAAAGAGAGGAACGGCGAGGGAAGGAAACGATTGAGTTAATTTGGTATTTGGATATAGTAAGATAGAAAGAGAAAGAAAACTGTAGTTTACATAATTTTCTTATTTTGTGTGAATATAAGTATCTCAAAATAAGGATAATTAATTAGTTAATATTAAAAAAAAAATCATTAAAGTTGATGTTCTTTCCATCTGTTTTCGTGCACTTAAAGACGGCAAAAAAAACTGATATTTTATAATTAGATTCAATCCCTCACTTTTTTTTGGTTGAAGAAAATAGATAATCATATATTGATATCAGAGATTACATGTGGTAGGAGAAAATACGGAGGATTTCCAAACCATTGAGATGAGGATTGATTCCTTGTAGCTAGTTTGACCAATATATTAGCTGCATTGTTACAAGATCTATGAATATATGGAATTTTGACCTAAAAAGAATCTAAAATACTCTTAGCAAGACTAACAAAATGATCGACAGAAGAGAAATCTTCTTCACATTGCTCTATCTTGTTAACTATGCTTTGACAATCACTTTCAACTTCACAATGAAATAAGCTTCTTTCTTTGATGAAACGGGCTCCTTCCAGAATGGCTAGTATCTCAGCGTGCTCTGGGGTTGGGGGATGAGGTTACAAAACGTGAAAAACCTGCTACAAATTCACCTTTTTGATTTCTCAAAATATCACCAATTACTGCTGTTCCTGAAATCCACGAGCCATGAACATTAAGTTTGAACTTATTTGTGGCTGGATGTTTTCATTTGTCATGCCTCTGAGCGATAAGGGCTTTAGCATGATTTTGCTGAGATATATCTTGTTAACCTCACTCTTTCTTCTATTCCTTTGATTTATTTTACAAAAAATCAATCCAAACGCAATAAATCCAATCTCCCCGTCTCACTCCTCTTATTTTCTTCATTCAATCCTTGAATGAAACGCACAACCACATCACAAATTTCTAGCACACACCACCCATCTTCATTTGAAGAAAGGACAGCAAAAAGATGAAGACTATGCAGTATCATTTGTCAGTTTCTCCTTATACCACAAACCTCATGAATCAAAATGCAGGGACGAAGTCAGAAATTTGACTTTAGGGGCGAAACTTCAACAGTATACTAAACTACATATAAAAACGGCAAAAAAAATTTCTTGGGGGACGAAACTGATAAATTTTTTCCAAACTACATATAAAAGTTACTATACCTAATAGTACTTTTAAAAATATTTAGGGGTTTCGTCCCTGTCAAAATGCACTACCTTTAACAATTTACGAAGAACATTTACAGGAAGCATATTCCTCGCTCATATGTATCCATATCCACCAAATATAATGAAGAAGGAAGGAAGGAAATGTGGAGAAAAGACCACGAGTACTAGTCTTATTACAATATTCACCAGATGATGATCATGATGTTGACAAGCATATTCATTTCTGCATCTCTATCCCTCTTTCTACTGTCACCACTCACCAGCCTTAGCAAAAAGAAAAGATATCGATCCGAGTGAACCCCACCCCAACCACTCACAACTCTTTAGGGTGGATATGAGCTGAGCTGGGGTTAATTCATGCTCATCTCATAGTTCAACTCATATTTGATATGAGCTAGTTTTCTCAGTTCAAGCTCAATTAATCAGTAGCTCACGAGCAGCTCATCTCATTTATATACAAATATTTTTGAAAAACTACAGTGATTTGTAATATGAGTTTAATATCTAGCTGATACAAAATAATTCAAGAGATTTTCTTAGAACGATAGCATATAATAGAAGTTTAATATATCTATACTAATTAAAATATGTAAAGACTCGGAAAAAAAAATCTTAACAAAATATAAATTAAACCAATAAAAGTCTAGCTACCAAAAATTATAATTCTTATTAATAAATAATAAGAGTCTCTGAAGTCTTATTCTATAAGCAATTTAATTTCGGCGGCATATTTTTTCCACCTGAAGAGATGAAATACACTATTGTGATAAAGAGAGTATTTTGTAAAATAATAAGTGATGATCATTAGTAATAACAGACAAGTAGTAATATAGAATTTCTTCTTAATGCCATAAGTGACTCGAAGACAATCTCCTCCACAAATCAATGCTTGGACTGTTTTCAGATTAAAGAAATATGAATCAATAACTCTTCCACCGTGAGAAGATGATAAGACTATAAGAGATTCTTAGGGTTTCTTAGTTTATTTTCATTGAGAAAAGGCGCGGTTACTTTTTAAAGGGTATGTGCGGCTATATATATAGTCAACTCATTAGCTAAATGAGTCGAACTCTATCTAACTCAAGTTCGACTCATATTTTAGATGAGCCAAACATCTTGGCTCATGTATCGCTCATTTAACTCATGAGTGGAGTTCGTTGAGCCGAATATCGAATTGAATCGAATCAAATCGTGAGCTACTCGCGAGCCAGCTCAACTCATCGTTTCCACCCCTACAATTCTTCATATGTTTATAAATTTGGAAAAAAAAAATTACCACATGATAAATTTTGAGTGATTATGACATATATAAGACATGTATAGGGATAGACGATTTCATATATCACCCCAATGAGATCAAGATGTAAACACCATAACAAATACTCCATCCATTCCTAAATATAAGACTCTTTAGACAATTTTAGAAATTTAAGGAACTTGTCATTTTCCCCGAAAATTTCAATATTACCCCTCTCACTTCTATAGCATAAGAAAAAAAAGGAAAAAATAGGGATGGCAGAGGCGGCAAATAAAAGAAATGTCGATGGTATAATTGGAATAAATTGTTGACAACTAATAAAAGATCCTTAAACGACAATTAATTTGGATACCTATAAATCTCCTAAACGACAATTAAATAGGAATAGAGAGAGTAACATTTTTCTCTGGGTTGATCATCCCAGTATTCTTTATTGGGCATACGGCCAACAAGGTGTTTCTTGTCACGCCCGTGCTTTCGGACTCATGAGATCACGGTTCATGAGTTTGGTTGCACTTAGAACCAGTTATTTGACATCCGTTTTTAATAGATCGAAATGGTATATCAAAGTGACGATAAATATCTAAATTCATACTTATAATTATTATGCTCAGTGCATACTTATAATTATTATGCTCAACTCTTGCAACTTAGTAGGTTTGGCCTCGGATGAAACCTCCTAACTCGAGTATCTCGACCTACATACTTGACCTACTATTGCCAACCATTCAAACCCGTCTCCTCTAAGTCCAAACATTATTATTAATCATAATTTACAAAAGAATTTACATTGGGTCCACTTGGATTAATGTGTCTCAAATTGAGATTCTTATGTACGTATCAAATTCAAAACAAGATTCTATATGATTAATACTTTATGTTTCATTTACAAACTCAATCCAAAGATAGTTTGAACATCAATTTAAATTTCAAATTAAGTCGAACGCAATCCAAATACAATCGTCTCCCACTTCAATTTGAACAACAAGATGAATTAGCTGGTGAGTTGGGTGGAAAGAGAGTCAATAAACCCAATTATAGAACATGTTACATGTGGAAGGTCTATGAAAATGGAGGACAAGTTGAAGTGGCAAAATATTTAGATTATACAAAAGTTAACACAGTTAGATATATATGATTGAGGCACCTTTTTGCAAAATTAATTGAAAATAATTCCTTAGCAGTTGGAACCAATTGTTTATTGATCACACACACACAAAAATCAAAAGGTCCAATAGCCCAGTGGGGCATTGGCCGGCCCGTGACCGAGAGGTTCCGGGTTCGATACCCTCCCCAAGTATGAGGTAAGCTTTAATTGTCTCCCTTCTAGGGTACTCTTCTCCTCTTATGAGGTGTTATTCTCCGACTTTGCGGGTTGGTTCTCTCACCCTTTGGGGTTCCGCCTCAGGGCGTTCAGACACACACACACAAAACGCAATAAATCTTTGTTTTCTTTTCTTTCTACCTTAGTGGAAAGAAAAAGGTGAGAATTATAGATATGGGATGCAATCTTCAGTGCACCTGAAGCTGGACTTATCATGTTCATACTTCATACTATGGTGCTAAATTTTCTCATGCACATGACATGTTTAAGTGCAATGATTATTTGCTCGTTACGAGTACATGCTCAATTATACGATCCAGAAATTTCAGACTAGATCAATATAAATTTTACATAATTTTTTAAAAGTCAAATATAAATATTGTTCATAATTTCCTAATATTTTCAAATTTTCTTGCAGAAAAAATAAATGTTTTAAAATTTTTAGGACCCCTTAATTTTATCTGTGGTACAACTGTCATTTGTCAATGAGTTGGACCGACTAAAACTTGTAAGAAAAATGTATATAAATAAATAATTAAATCATGCACATAATAAATAATTTACGAAAATATAAATATAAAAGAATTGAGATAAAGAAATCAAGTATAGGAGTCGTGACAAAGTCACTGTCCTAAAGATGTGAAGGCCTCCTTACGTGTGGGTGATAGCGGTCAGTCACGGCTCCAAGATAAAACCCATTTCTAATTGTCTCCGCAATAAGCACGTTCACTGTAATACTTCTCACGAACTAATCCAATCTAGTTGCCCAAATATAAAATGAGAATTTTAGAGAATTTGAGAGTATTTAGAAAATAGTAATAGAGCTTATGAATAATTCCCATTGATATCAAACGTTTGTAACTCCTATTTAAATATTATAACCCCTCTATTTGTAACCTTCTCACCATTTGTTTTGTAACTCCTAAATTCTTAATATCGAAGGAGTTAATGAAAGATTATTTTACTACTATAAAATGGGAAATCCATATCTGCCCATTTAATTGTTACTTGAACAAAAAAGTGGCAATCAGAAGCTAATCACCTTCAACACAAAAGGTCAAATTTTCAAAACAAATGTCCCCATAAAGTTGACCTTCAAAATAATTGTCATCCACAAGATTTAAAACTTCAAAAGTAAATTTTGATAATAAGATTTAAGTATAAAATTCTATTTATAACAACACCACACATGGTTCAAAACAAATTATTATCCCACAAAGATTTATCTTAAAAATAAATATTTCAGCCACAAAGTTTAAAAACTTTCAGAAAATAATTTATCCCAACAAAATTTAAAATTTCAAAAGTAAATATTTGAGCAACATTATACTATGCAATAGGCATGGATGTCTTTCGGACCTGAACCTACACTTAATGTAAACAATATTAGTATAAGAAAACCATAATGGACTAGGCCTTGAATTAGGTCTCTTTGACAAACTTTAACTAGGTACACACATAGTATTGATTGAATATTTAGTTCAATATGCGGGTAGCGCGGTTAATGGCCATGCACTTTGATCTTGATTACCGTGAGAGTCTCTAGAGATTGCCCGATCCCATAGCCACGGCCTCATGGCAACTCTCACTTAGGTGAGTCCTCCAAGGGTACGTGTGACCTCTACCCTGCGAAAATATCCGCCCCGGTCTCATGAAGGGTTAAAACTCATCATTAACATCACATTTCATAGCATCGCACCTTAGGGATGGGAAGGAGTTGTATCATGTACAATCTCCTAATATTTGATGCTATATAATGAGTCACGCAGTACGGGTTGTTTCTACCCATTGAACCTTCTACATGGGATCACCACTCACAAAGGTTGGGTTACTCCCGGAGGTAACTCCCGTGCGGGCAAAAGAATATATATATATATATATATATACGGTTTGGATTATTAATTTTTTAAAACCCAACCGAAAGTTCGATTTTAATTTAGTCTAAACCGAAACCAGTCCAATGCACCGCTCAAACCGAAAAATTAGTTTGAATGAGTTTGGATTGGTCAGTTTTGATTTTTCATGAACACCCCTACCAGTTATCTAAATTGACTTCGGATTTTTTAGTACACTACTAGTCTATGTTACCTGAACCCTTCGTTTATATCTGTAGTACCCATGTCAACATGACATGACATGTGTATGGGTATAAAAATACTTACCGTATGGATGAAGACATGGGGCAGGGAATGGCAGTTGCCCCCGAGATTTCTAAAAATACTACTAGATATAGTAAATTTTATATGTAGTTCAGAATATTTGATACAATTCACCCCAACATTTTTTTTGCAGTTTTTATATGTAGTTCGGCATACTCAGGGAAGAAGACAGAGGGGGACCCCCCCTCCGAGATTTCTAAAAATACTAATAGATATAATAAATTTTATATGTAGTTCAGAATATTTTATCAAATTCGCCCTCAACATTTTTTTTTTGCAATTTTTATATTTAGTTCGGCATACTGTTGCAGTTTTTCGTCCCAACACCAAATTCCTGGCTTAACGGATTTGGTCAACACAGATGAAACACTTTTATTTTTAGATGTTTAAGTACCCGACACCTAAATACATACATGCACGTATCTGAGTCCGGATAACATAGCAACTAGTACATTAATGATATCATTACATGTGCAATGATATAATCGGTCCAAACCCGATGAATTCACTCTGGTCTTATGTTGTTGCTACATACGAAGTGCATGGAAATGATGTATTAAACAATGTACTAAAAGATATAATCACAAAATTGTGCTTCCATATCCAAAATGAAGATCTGGAAATGGCGGTAATATTTGTCGTATGGAGGGTGCCCCTGAGGAAAAGTTGTTTTCCCTGCAGGCCCCAAACTAGATAGGCATTCTTGTAAGAAGGCAATAAAGACATAAACAGTTAAAAAAAATCCTCAACTGAGTAAAGTGCATGTCTTAATAGACACTGGGACGTCTCTGGCCATGTTCTCAATTTCCATTGGCAAATCTGAAAAATAATGCATTATCTTGATTGTTTTTTTATTTTTATATGTAAATGCATTATCTTGATTGACAAGAACCAAAAGATTGCCAATGTCAAATCAATAATTGATTGGAATATATATATATATATATATATATATATATATATATATATATATATATATATATATATATATACTGAGAGGCAAGACCTTTTAAGCTACCGGCATACATGGAAGGTTTTCACGGATCTTGCTTAAGCATGAGAAGCCATTTCAGAACTCAAAAGCCACTAAACCTCGCCTTAATGCCCTAACGCCTTCATCCTCTCAACGGCTTGACGGGCTCAACAGGCTTAACAGTAAGTTCGGCTTTTCCTTCCTGAAACAACCTACATACTTAATCATATTCTAACCATAACGCCAGATTTCTTAGAAACCCCTAGTCCTTAGACATCTTTATCATGGAGTTTCCATAAATTCATTAATCAGCCATAATCCAACACAAGAGAGTTTAGCCTATAAGGCTCATAAACAAAATATATTTAAAATTAAAATAAAAACAAAAACAAAAAGACTTACAGAAATTAAGGGAGAAACCTTATATACAGCAAGCTCTGGGAAATATTATTGATAAGAGTTTTTGAGTACAAGAGAGAGAGAGAGAGTGTGTAGAAAAGCCTCTTTAATCCTAAGAACTAATCCGCTTCTTATAGACATCTGCGGATTTCAAAATTAATTAGAACTGCTATAATAACAGTAGCTTAAATTATTAAAGCTGAAGCTGCTTTATTAAAGCTTGTCTTGTAGTCGAACATATCGAATCTAATCTACTTTATAAAAGTAGTACATATAATGCTGTCGGCAATAATGGAAAAGTAAAGATTCCTTACTATTCTTCCACCTTATCTTTTCCCTTCTTGGATTTATCCAAGCTTCCTGTTATGAACTCCGCTGATGTCTTTAATACATCATCAAGATCAACTTCAATATCATTCGGATCTTAAGCATCTTCAAAATCATCAAGTCCTTGAAATTTATTAACACTAGTCATTGAAGTATCACTTCTTGCAGATTTTTTCTCCCTTTCCATCTGCTTCTTTTCTGCCAAGACTCTTCCTAAGTCTTTAAGATATTTGGCAACAATTTCTTGACTTGAAAGATTTATATCTTCCATCTTCTGAGTATCACCTCCAAATCTGAATGTCAGACTTTCTTGGATTTTCATCTCATTATACTTATCAAGTTTTTCTTTGATATTATCAAGAGTATCTAAACAATTTAATTGTTTTGTCTTGGGATCTTCCTTCATCATTGTATCCCAAAATCTTGTATATGAACATCTCTTCAAACATAATAAATTATTATGATCAGAACCAATTATAGGATCATTCCTCCATATATATGGAATTGAGAATTCTATAAAAAAATTCATCTGGTTATAACCTGGATAAAGTCTTTTAGACGTATTAGGAGTTACTTGAATATATTCATTATAATACTCCTTGAATAATAGAGGTAAAATTTCCTCTGAAGCTCCATAGAACTGCCACCAGTTAATAAACCAGTTGGGAATTTTCCGATTATAAATCTGAGAACATAGTTTAATAAACCATGTATGAGTTCTCTTACCATTCTCATATAAGAACACTTTATCAAAGGCCTGGATATAATCCCAATAGTTGTATTTCAACTGAGTATTCTTTATAAAGAATGATTTTTCTGTGAATGGAGATATACCCCAGTCCTCAATAGATATAATCTTCTTGATTATTATTTTTGAGAAATTATAAATCTCTTTATTAGTACCTGTGAAGTGATTAAAATCACATTCATTATCAGATAGTATCAATTCATAATATTTTTGAGATTTATAAGTCTCAAAGGTATTACCCATATTGTTGAGATATTTCTCATATATGATCCAGGGCTGATCTTCCCATTTGATATCATCATCATTTAAGAGTAAAATAACTCTTTCCTCTTGATTTTTAATCATGAGTTCATCCTTCTGTTTTCCTTCTTCTACTATTCTAGCAAAAGAGGGAGCACTTGAAGCACTAGAGGTATCACCTTCTTGAGTTTTCTGCCAGGCTTTAAACCTTGCATATTCATCATCATCTTTTCTGGATAAACCAGAAATATCAGAAGCTATCAACTTCTTGTTACCATGTTGAGCAAGGACTCTATCTGGCCCTCTACCTCTTCCTCCTCTTCCTCTATAAGAGGAATTACCTCTGTAACCTGACATTACTGAATCAACAGAATACTGGTTATCAAGGTTTCTGTATAAAGGGCTATTAGGATCATTAAATATATTTATATCATCCTCATAAATATAATCAAGCCATTCATCTTCAGTGTATGACTTTCTTTTTGGAGATTTATAAACTTGACTATATGGATCATCCCATAATAAATCAATATTTCCAATATCATTGTCTATTTCCATATCAGCGAATATCTTTAAATCCAATTTTATCAATTGCTCCAATGATTTATTATCCGGGAGACTTATGTCTTCATCATCTGAAATTATAATTTCTTCATCATTCTCATAACATTTTAAATTAATGTTATCATAATAAATACAATTTTGTAACCATTGTTCAAAATACATTTCTTTAATTATTGGATTTAAATGAATCATAAATATTCACGAGTTAAAAAGTCTGGAAGACTATTATCTTCTCCTTTTTTATAAATGATTTCAAAATCAAAGGGAGCTAAATTAGCTTGCCACCTAGCAAACATTTGTTTAGAAACATCATGTTTGAAATCTTTATTAAACATATACTTGGCTGATTGACAGTCTGTTTTTATTATAAATTTCTGATTATATAAATCATCTTGAAATTTTAAAACACATTTAACTATAGCTAAGATTTCTTTGGCTATAGTAGCATAATTCTTTTGACTATCATTCCATTTTCCTGAATGAAATCTAATCAAATTCTCATTCTTATTGTCAGGATTAACCTGTTTAAGGATTCCACCATACCCTATATCAGAGGCATCTGTTTCTATGATTTTATCCCAATTAGGATTAGATATCATCAAGCAAGGCAAAGTTTTTACTTTTCCCTTTATCTTCTGTATAACCTTAGTATGACCTTCAGTCCCAAGGTTTAGGATTCTTTTTCAATCTATCATATAAGATTGCTTTGTATCCTCTGCTAAATTCTTGTAATAAGGTAGGATGTAGTTTAAACTTCCTAAAAATCTTTGTAACTGAGTTTTACCAGTAATTATATCTGGAAATTTTGATCCAAATTCTATACTTCTATTGATAGGTATTATTTCACCTTTTTCAATATTATGTCCTAAGAATCTTATCTTAGTTTGAAATAAAACCATTTTAGGTTTAGAAATTACTAACCCATTAGCTATTACTAATTTCTTGAATATTTCCAAGTGTCTAAAATGATCCTCTATTGTCTTAGAAAATACTAAGATATCATCAATATAGACAATAATAAAATCAGTATAATTCATGAAAATATCATTCATAATTCTCTGAAAATCAGAGGGAGCATTTTCTAAACCAAAAGGCATAACATACCATTCATATTGACCAAAAGGTACATTAAAGGCAGTTTTATACCTATCTGCTGGATTAATTTGAATTTGCCAATATCCTGATTTTAAATCAAACTTAGAAAATATTAAGGCATCATATAATCTATCCAATAAATCTTTTTTATTTGGAATGGGATATCTACCCCATTTTAATACCTTATTTAAGGGTTTATAATTTATTACCAATCTTGGTACACCTCTTTCAATTTCTGAATGTTTATTAACATAAAAAGCAGTACAAGACCAAGGAGAATTAGATGGTCCTATAATCTTCCTTTCTAACAAGGATTGAATTTCTTTTTTACAAAATTCTAAATATTCAGAATTCATTTGACAAGGCCTAGCCTTTGTAGGAATATCTTCCTCATTAAAGTTTTCCTCATAAGGTAAACTTACCATATGTTTTTTCCTATCCCAAAAAGCATTAGGATGGTCATTACATATTTCCAATGCAAACTGATTAGTTATATTAACTATTTTTTCCTTTAATTTAGGATTTTCCAATTTTTCTTCAATTGTAAGCATATTAACTTCATATTTAAGAAAACCTAATTGTTTTTCTTTATATAAAATATCCTCATATAAATTATTTAATACCTTTGTAAAAGGTTTAGTTATGAACTTAAATGTAATTGGTTCATTTTTATAAGTAGCAACCATCTTTTCTTTATCTATCCATCTAAAAGGATAAATTTTATTTATAAATGGTTGTCCTAATATCACAGGAACTGATAATTTATTTTTAGTTAATAAAAAACTTAATGGTATACATTTACCATCAGTACAAACCATAGTTTTGGATAACTTATATTTAATATCCATTCTATCACCACCTGCATGTTTAATATTAGAGGTAGTTTTCTCAAAATACTTTGTAGGTATTACCCCTTCTTGAATTATATTCAAATCTGCACCACTATCAAATAAAGCAGTAAATTCCTGAGAATAATAATTCCCTATTAAGAGAGTAATCTTAATATGCCATTTTTGTATAGTAACATACTCAAGAATTTGTAAAAATTCTTCCTTTTCAGTTTCAGAAGATTCTTTAAGAATTTCTTCTTTTGCTTTATTCTTAAATTTTTTATCAATTTTTTCTACAATAGTTAGGGTTTCTAGATTAGAAATCCTAGTGTCATTTTCTGTATTCTTCTTTTTTAAATCTTTAATTTCAGATTTAAGATTATCAATCTCTTTAAGAATATCAGTTACTGAAGTTGGTTTATCTCTAGAATTTTTATTTTCTAAGATCATTTTATGAACTTCAGACATGCTATATTCTTCTTTATATTTATTAATATCAAATTCTTCTTTTGTATTATTTTTACCTTTTGAGGTACTAGGAGTATTACCCATCTGATCTATCATTTTTAATCTTAATTCTGGATCCTTAATTGTTTTTAACAATTCTATCCAATGATCAGATTCTAATACATTTATTTCATGATCTTCATCTTTAAATTGTGATATCATCTTATAAAGTTGTTCATCCTTTTTAGGAGTTTTTATACATGATTGTCCTATCTGACAAGGTTCACATTCAGATTCACTAGATGAACTAGTATAATAGTCACTTTCTATCAGATCTAAACTATCAGATTGTTCTGAACTATCAGTTGAATCTAATAATAGTTTACATAATTTATCTTTGATTTCATCATCAAATTCAAGATTTTTAATCTCTTTTTTTGGTCCAACAATTTTTTGCAATATGACCAACTTTATGACATTTGTTACAGACAATTATTTTGTCTTTCTTCTTATTATAATTCTTATTTTTCTTAAAGGATTTCCTTTTTTCCTTTTTATCAGCTTTTTCCTCTAATTTCTTTTTAGAGTATTTTCTTTTCTTTTTCCTATAATAAGGAGGTTTATCAACAATTTTCTTTTTACCTTTATGCTTATAAGCAGGCATATCCATACCAAATTGGCCACAAAATTCACCTAATTGTTTTCTTTCAACAATTCTTTGGTTTTTTAATTGTTGATTTAATTTAATTTCATTGCAAAGATTTAATCCTTCTTGGGTACAAGTTCCTATTAACTTCCCATAAGTATAATCCTGATAAGGAATTGTAGGTTTATTACCTTTTAGGGATTTCCTTATTCTTTCCGCAAATAAATGAGGTAAGCCATCTATAAACTTAGCTTTCCAGTGAGTACTATCACTCTCTGGTAATTGTAAAACTCTATTTAGAAAAGTATCTTTATACCATCTAAAATTAGTAAGTGTTTTACACCTAAGATTTTACAATAAAGTTCTTATTGTATCATAATTTTCAGAAAATGTTCCTGTAAAATGTTCAATAATCTGAACTACAAGTGTATAAACAACATTTTCTTTGGTTTCACTATTTTCCAGTTTAACTGTTCTTAAAATACTTTCTCTAGTTTCAGGTTTTAAGTAATTATCCCACCAACCTTTTAGTTGGCCTGTAAATCCTGCAATTATCATTTTTGCAATATTAAGGTCACTATTACCTTCATTTTTACAAATAGTAGAATACATAAGCATTCTATGCATATGACTAAAGATTTGGTTTTGGGTAAAATTATCTATGTTCCATTCATAGATATATTTTCCACCATAGCTATTATTAAGCTCAAAATTATCTTCCTCATGAAGAGTATCCATTGGAGATGGTTTTGTATAATAATATCTCTTTTGAATAGGCTTAGAAGCCCATTTTTCATTTACTACAGCATGAATATGATCATCTGAGTCATTTATTACCACATTTATATTATCTTCTTCTGATGATCCATCAGAATCCTTACCAAAAGGATTTATATCCTCTTCACTTAAAGTATTTAAACTTAATTTTGACACTTGACTTCCTAGAAGTTCTACTAACTTTTCAGTTACATCTTTCTCCCATAAAGAAGATTTCTTTGACTTAAAGTCTTTAATTTCAGGAGGACTTTGTAAATTAGTCTCTACCTTCAAGGGTTCAACAGTTTCTGGTTTAACCACTGTAATTTGACTATTCATTAATGTTATTACACTATCAATTTTCTTATGTAAAGAAATCATTTGCTCTCCTAATATATTTAAATTAAGATTAGCAAAATTATTTTGTTTAATTAATAAATTAATCTGTTTAATAGTACTATTTAAAATATCATCTTCAAATAATTTTGATAGAGCTAGAAAATCACAATTTTCAACTTTAAACTCTGTTAATGGAGGATTAATATCCCTTATTATATTACCATTTGTTAAATTATAATTTCTTTCCAAAATATTAATATAATTTTGGATATAGGTTGAATAAAACCAAGGAACAAAATATATAATTTCATTCTGTATTTCACAAAATTCATAGAATTCTTTTTGAAATTCTTTTTGTCTGATTTTATCAAAATTATTAAAGAACCATGTTCTAAATAATTCCCATCTGGGTAATTTAAATTCATTCATGATTATTTTTCTGGCTTCTGAACCAGAACTAAAATCTAATTTAGGTTTACTATCCATTACCTAAATTATAACTCATTTGAGACAGAGTCTCAACATCCTTCTTATTATTAAAGGCTCTTAATATATTATCATCATGTAATCTTAATCCATCAACTTTATTATCCTTGACAGATTCATTGCTACTATCATCTTTTCTATCCTCTTTTATATAAGAGGTAGATAACCTAGATGGTCCAAGATTTTCTTAAAAAAGTCTTGAGGGTCCAGGGATATCTGGATCTAATGGAGATATAAAAGATCTACAAGATCTTGGAGTTGATGATTTAGAAACATCTTTTAATCTATTGTTATTACCAAAGTTTAAACTTACAGATCCTTCTGGGGTCTGCACAACATTTAATAAATTTGTCTGTATAACAGGCTGAGGTCTCATGGCCCTTTCTATTTGCCAATTATCAGGGAAAGTTATCTCATCCCACTTTATAGATCTTCTAGTAGTTATATTAGATCTACCAAAATTGGTTTCAATTATAATTGTTTCATTCAATTTTTTATCTGCCAATTTGCAGTGAGGATTCAAAGTATATAAGGGTTTAAAATAAATCCTATAACATATACAAATAACTTCAGACCCTGGAGCATAATTATAACCATGAGTCTTAACATTTAATGTTAAAGCATCAAGAATATTGCTATCAGTTAATGAAAGCTGTAAATTTGGATAAACATTAAAATATACTGGCCCTCTAGCCAGGCTGGATTGTAGAACACCCATGATTGATTTTTTCCAATCAAGATTATATATATATATATATATATATTCGTTGAATAAATTTAGTTTTCATTAATAAAAAATAACCGAAGCCATTACAATCAAAGGAAAATCTGAAAATACAGAAAGTAAAAGTTATACACTGATTTAAAAAATCACGATAACAGACAAAAAACACACCCAAGAAAACTTGGATAGTTAGGAAAAACAATTAAAAAAACTAGCCAACTAAACAAATACATAATCTTCTCCTTCAAAGCATCTTCATCGCAATCCTTGATCCACAGGGACAAGAGAATATCACTTTCAACATCTTCCTTAGGGGTCGACAATTTATAGGACCATGGGCGTATCAACCGTCCTACAAATTGCCTCGGGAAGATGTAAAAAGTTGATAAAGGGCCCAGATCTAGTTCGGGTTGAACAAATTCTCCTAGAAACATAGAAAAAAAGTCTAGATCTGTGAAGATCTGAGACTCATCTAACCACTGTGTCTTGAATCTTGAAAAAAAAACTCTGAAAAATGTTTCATATGATTCGTAGTACAAAATAGAGTAATATAAACGGAATAAAAGGATCAAGATTTGACCATTGGCCGGAGCCAATGGCCAAATCTGGCCAGCAGCAGGAGGGAGAGGAAACGCAGGGAAAAAAGGGGAAGAGAGAGAAGAGAGAGAAAAGGGGAAAAAGGGAAAGGCTCACTCTCTCTCTCTCTATATATATATATATATATAAAGTACAAGCCTTGGTTGCCAAAGATGCATCCCTACACACCACCGTAATTTAGTTACTGTTTAGATTGAAGGGAAGAGGAGGAGATGAAATAACCGGAATGATATGGGAAGGAAAAGGAGAAGAGAGAGAAGAAAATTATTCAGTCAATTTGGCGTTTAGATATATAGTGAGATATGAAATGAGAGGAAACTATTAATTTATATAATTGTCCTTATTTTATATGAATACTAGCTTAATGACCCGTGATATGTACGGGGATCATTTTTATTTTTCTTTTAAGAAGTGAATATATTACCAAAAAATTATGTATAGGTTTATGTCGTGGTGTTGATAATTGAAGAAACCCTTTCAGAAATGTAAAAAAGAACGATTATTGAACAAAATATTAAAACAATCAAAATTAAAATATATAACAAAAGTATATAGTTGGTTAAATTATATTTTGTGATCACAGTGCAAATGAAAAGGAAGAAAAGTTAAAGTTATGTGTTTGTCTAATCTTGAATGGTTTTGTTGGTCGTTGATTGCAACCTCTTTGCTACAAAGGAGAAACCTCCATTGAAATTCAGAAATTTTAAAGTTTAGGTTTTTTTCCAACCTCGTGAAGTGCATGAATTGAGTAAATGCTGGAGGTCGGGAGTTCTAGTCATATTAGAGGGGAAATGGGGAATCATTATCGATACTCCTTTAAAGAAACGAAAAAAGAATTTAAAATATTACGTGAAATTAACAAAAATTAAAGTAAAAAATTATTTCCATCTAGATTTTGCGAAGCCCAGGGCACTTGGCATTTATTTTCTTTTATCAAAACAACATCTAATAATTTTTATTTAAGCTAGCAAAGAGTAAAAGTAAAAATAAAAATAAAAGTTATATAAAAAAAGAATAACTTATTTTGCTGAACTTTTGAATAAATTATATATCAAACCTGAAACTAATTCACGCTTGAGAAAGAGAATTAATAAAACGTAGAATAACTTACTTGTCTCAGTATAACAATAATATCTACATTAAACGTAGAAACGCTACTCGTACAAAGATAATAAAGCTAGTGTGCCTACGGATGTGATCCATATCAAGAAATAGATCCTTACCGCTACAACCTTTTTTCTGAAGGTCAGAAATTACTGTACACATGTTTAGCAAATCATAAGTATTGGTATATGCCGAGAAGGCTTCACACATGTTGACGAATAAAATAAATTGAATTTACTGTTTCACAATTGACCACAATTAGAAACTCAATTAAGAATTTTACAATTGGCGTTCTTTTTAAATCTTCTAAATGAGACTTCTTTTGGTTACAAAAAACGTCGTCAAGTGAAGTTTCCCTCTTCTTTGATCTAGGTAGTAGAAATGAAAAGGAGTTCTACCATATCTAATAATCATCGGTTCCTTTACACTAATTCTGCCATCATAGTTTTTTTTTATTATAGTTCGTAATTTTTTATGTTTACAAAACTAAAATATAAAAAAGTATAATATTTCATGCAATGAACTATATAAGGAAAAATAATTACAAATAACCTAAAAACTCTATAATCTTTCAACAGTTATGAATAAAGAATGTCAAAAAAAAATGAAAAAAAAAAAAGAGAAGAACCTCGATTTCTGTCATTGCTTAACTATTGGGAATCTGTTGCACGGTATCTTCTCAACTGAAATTGAAATTGTAGTATGATTCTCTCATGCATGATTTTTTATTTGGATGCGAAATTAGTGAAGAGATCCTGGAAATATTTTTAAAAAATATCTATAAAATTAAGTTATTAAGGATGGAGGAAAATATACCATTAAGTCGTCTAGTCCATTAAAAAAAATGACATGATCAATATGAAAACCTGAAGGAAAAAAAAATAGAGGAAGGAACCCTCTTCAGTTTTACATAAAGATAATTTGTGAAAAGAACAAATTTCAGGAAAGTTCCGTCAAAATTTTGACGGAAATAATATTAATTTATAACTAGGGCTAATTTCTCCCTCTCCCTCCTATTCTTTTACTTTTTTTTATTTATAAAAAATCAATTCAAACACAATAAACTGAATCCCTCCGTCTCGTCCCGTCTCTTTTCATTTTAGTAGGTTTCATGCCCGCAAAATGTGCGGTTGTATTTCTAATGAATAATCACCATTACAACAACAAAATAAATTAGAATGAATCTTACATTTTCATCCAAAATCAATGAATCAACACTCATTAAATCGTCAGGTTCTGGGCATTGAAAGTGTTTCATAATCTGGTTACTCGAAATAATATTCTCTTTTCTTATTTGTCTTTTCCAAGTTCATTGAGATGCACATACTGAAGTGTTGATTTCCTCATAATGTTTGTTTTGATGGTATTTTTTTTGGTAAGGGAATGCATGGCTGATTTTGGTTTATATAGTCGGTTATTTTCTTTAAATATTAAATACTATAATTTATGATGCAAGAATTTTAAAATTTCTTATGATACAAGACTTTTAGAATTCCTATATACATGAATAAAAATTCCGTTTTTTCTTGGAACATTAAATTTACTTCATAATGCAAGCCTTTTATAATTCCTATATGCATTAATAAGAATCCAAAAATTCATTATGCATATTTTTTTTATGTAAGCCTTTTAGAATTCTTATATACATGTTATTTTCTTATAATATTGAATCTACTTTATGATGGAAGACTTTTAGAATTCCTATATACATTAAATCTACTTCATTAAAAAAGAAAACTATAGAACTTCTTCATTTAAAAAAACCATTGAACTTCTTTATTTAAAAAAACTCATTCAACTTATTCATTTAAAAAGAACCAATGAACTTCTTCATTAAAAAAGTAAACCATTGAACTTATTCATTGAAAAAAACCATTGAACTTCTTCATTTAAATTCAATTCATTTATGTTACATAACCTTTTAGAATTCCTATATATATGTGTTATTTTCTTAGAATATTAAATCTACTTTATGATGAAAGACTTTTAGAATTTCTATATACATTAAATATACTTCATTAAAAAAGAAAACTATTGAAATTCTTCATTATAAAAAAAAGCTTTGAACTTCTTTATTTAAAAAAACCCAATCAACTTCTTCATTTAAAAAGAACCAATGAACTTCTTCATTAAAAAAGATAACCATTCAACTTCTTCATTAAAAAAACTCATTGAACTTCTTCATTTAAATTCAATTCATTTATGTTACATAGCCTTTTAGAATTCTTATATACATGTTATTTTCTTAGAATATTAAATATACTTTATGATGAAAGACTTTTAGATTTCTTATGTACATTAAATCTACTTGATTAAAAAAGAAAACTATTGAACTTCTTCATTTAAAAAAAAATCATTGAACTTCTTTATTTAAAAAAAAACTAATTCAACTTCTTCATTTAAAAAGAACCAATTAACTTCTTCATAAAAAAAGAAAACCATTCAACTTCTTCATTACAAATAACCATTGAACTTCCTCATTTAAATTCAATTCATTTGTGTTACATATTTTTTCTATAATCTATAAATATATAACTTTAGGGGGTGTATTCAATCCGGATTTTAAAAGATTATAACTGATTTTCAAAAGTCTATGGATTCTGCTGACTTTATGAATTGTTTTAATTCTATGCAGAGTCTGCGCAGAGTCTATCAGATTTTATTAGATTGATTTATTCGGATTTCTTTTGATTTATAAAGTCTATAGATTATTTGAATATCACCAAAAAATAAAGAAAAGACTGATTCATTCGTGTATTATACAGATCCAAATGTGTTGAATTTTCAAAGTCAACATATGTTTATCAATCTTTTTTTTTTAATTAAATCATTTTGTTAAAAATTTAAAAAGTTTGACGATAGTCTTTGATTTTTTTTAGATCACGTAACTGCGTCTTTTTTGATTTATTTGTCAAGGTTTGTATAATTTACTTACTGGTATTTTTTTTCTTTGGTTTAATTAAGATATGTTTTGTGATAAGTTTTGTTTGAACTTTTTTTTCTCTTTGATTTTCTCTTTCAGGAAAATGAAATTGATGTTTGAAAAATAGAAATTTGTGGTTAAATAGAGAATAAATTGTTTGCTTTCTATAATTTCTATTTGAAGATGATCAAGAAGAAAATTGTTTGGATATTATGACTTCTTTTTGGGATATAAACATTTCATATTGATTTTCTAACGATCTTAAAAAAAATCTCATTTTTTTTTTGTTGTTTGAAATATTTCTTTGTTTTTCTTATAATTTTATAGAAATGAGATTACTAAAAAAATTGTAATTTAAGATAAAATTATCAAAGACATTTTAATTTTAATATTAATGAGAGAAAATCAAAATCTTGAGAAAAAAGAAGAGATTTCACCCCTACACATTTAAACCTATGAAATCCATCAAAATTCTACCTTTAATGAAATCTATGAGAATCTATTGAGCTTTGAATACCTCTAGATTTTAATGGACTTTTTAAAAATCTAAATTGAATACCTCTAGATTTTAATGGAGTTTTTAAAATCTAAATTGAATACCTCTAAATTTCATTGGACTTTTTAAAATCCAAATTGAATACTTATGGACTTTAAAACTCCTTAAAAATCCAATAGAATCTATGTTGAATACACCCCTCTTAGAATGAAGACAAAGATTATAGCTAATGTAGCACTATTTTTAGGAAAAAAATTAATGACAAGATTGTCACATAAAAACTTATGATTGGAACACATCTCATAATATGTCACATGTCAAATAATAAAACTTCTACCTCAATTTAGCCTAACTTTGTATATTATAGATTTACTTCCTTCGAAACGGTACCTTAAGCTTTACCGACTATCAAATATATAAGATAGGAATATGATATCCATCTACAAGATACTAGAAATATTCCAAAGATATACAAAAAATATAATAAGATAGAATAATATCTTTCTCTATCATTGTGAATTAATCATGATTAAGTATTAATACACAAATTAATTATATGATTTTTTAATTTTTTTTTTTTTGAGCGCCCGAAGGCGATTGCCCCCGAAGGGGAAGAGTGGAGAATACCCTAGATAGGGAAGATTGAAGCACGCCCAGTGCAGGGGAGGGATTGCCTCACGAGAGGAGGAAGAGAAACGCCTATTATTGCCCGTTGTGCGGGAAGCAGGGTGTCGAGCTTGGGGACCTTTGGTCAGCCCAAAAACTACCCACTTTGGGCCAAACCTTTTGTTGACAATTATATGATTAAGTATTAAATGATCCATCAAGATCATGGAATACTTGGTGGATGAAATTTGTTTCCTTTTATAATATCTCCATGCATTTGGAACTTCAAACATTGGAAACTTTAGCACTTGAACAAATAAAAATCATTGATAATCACTAGTCATTAAGTGCTGATCTTTAATTGAACATGATATGATATATAAATCAACCATTGAGAACCACGAATGTCTTTCTTGAAGGATGCAAAATTATTCATGTTTCTGAAATAACATTATATACAATTACCATACATACCAAGAATTGTAAACACAGGAAATAATAAAAAACAAGGGTCGTACCAGTGCACAAAGTTTCGGAAAATGGTTTTGTGAGGAAGAGAGGAAAAGTAGAAACATGCATGATGTTCATGGGAAATTCCAAATGTACCATGATAGATTGTCCTAAGCATATGACCTTATTTCTTTCATTATTCTATGCTCACAATCTGTTACTGCCCATACATAAACAATGAACAAAAATCATGTCCACCACCCATCTCACGATCAACTATTAGATAATTATTCTCGTTGTGTAATAATCGATATCCAAAAATAACCATGATTCTGGCATCATTGACAATCAGCTACTTAGTAACTATCCTTACTATTTCAAAACGACCACGAATGCCTTAACTTTATGTTCTTATATATACACTTCATACTTTTACACATATCTAAAGTGGGACGAGATCAATGATCAAATTTGTGAGACATTTTGGTTGTGGGGTAGCAAAAGCACTAAGAACTCAAGAGGCCAGGCTCTCTGTTATGTGTACTGTGGTTCACAATTTTTCATCCATACCATATATCATGAGGCTCAAGAGGCTTTGTTATTGGCAATGCATGTTCCAGATTCCATTTTCTTCCGCTACGGGACGGAAGGGGGTTAAATTCTGCACGTGCGGGACTTAATTTCGTTCGTCGAATTGAAATTTTTACGGTTAAGATTGATTTAAAACAGACATCTGTCATATTTTTTAAAGACACCTGGCACATTTTTTGTGTCTAAGAGCACTTATCTTGAAACGTTCCACACATACTGAATTTTGATTGTTCTGCATAAGATCCGAATTGATTTTCTTCCCCCACATCTTACCTTCTTCCACTTTGACAATCAACATCAACTTTTTCCAATAAATCAATCCTAGAACCTTCTGTTCCAAATGCGATAGGCCTAATCCCCTAATCCCTAACCAGCAGTTATTTGCCTCAACAAGTCTTGGAGGGTCATTTCTTAACTCCTATAAAAAGGACAAAGTAATTCCAAGACTTCCAAGTGTAGTTGCAATAAAGAGTACTAAAACAGAAGTTTCAATAGTTCTTTTTCTATAATTATGGTTAGTATGAAAAATGTGTGCATATATCATGCATGATTTCTTTGACTATTTTCTTTCCATTAATGGTAAGGTCAAACTATAGTTCTTCATCATCATTGCAAATTTTCCAATTTTGCAGGAGGGAAAAATGAGTAGCACCATTGCAGATGCTGTTGACCACAAAGGCTTCCCAGCTGATAAATCTAAAACTGGTGGTTGGGTTCCTGCTGCCATGATTTTAGGTTCGATTCGCAAGTCTTTTTTTCTTGCATGCGAGTTGCTCATTTAAGTTGCTTATTTTTCTTGAATTGGCTTTGAATTTCTTAGCTAAATTGTCTTTTTTCTTTATTTGAAAATGAAAAGGGATTGAAATATGTGAGAGGCTATCAACAATGGGAATAGCAGTCAACCTAGTAACATACCTAGGTGGAACAATGCATCTCTCAAGTGCCACATCAGCTAACATCGTGACAGATTTTATGGGAACCTGCTTTTTATTGTGCTTGCTTGGAGGGTTCCTTGCTGATTCTTTCTTGGGGAGATACAAGACAATTGCAATTTTTACACTTATTCAGATACTTGTAAGTTATAATTTTACAATTCAAGAAAAAATCAGTATTTTTTCTCTCGTTTTGAACTGTTTGTCTAACTCTATACTTTACTTTATTTTGATAGATTAGTAAGTTTAAAAGTTATATTCAAACCAATTAAGATAATACACGTAGGCAAAAAAAGCAAAGTTACCGGAAAGAGAATTGACCTTTTGTCCTATGTGTATTGCAGTCATTGGTCTGAGTACAAGTTTTAAACTTACTCATCTATCAAGATAAAACTACTCATAAAGAATCTGTCACGTGTCTCATTTCTCACTATCTCAAAAACTTAATGGCATAGAAAGTGAGACAGAACAATCAAATCACTTTTATTGTGATACCACACAGTGGCAGAGCCAGAAATTTGTCATAGGGGCGAATTTCTTACTGAAATTTGTTAGGGGGTGAAATACAATATTTATAAGAAAATATCACAAAAATAATTTTTTCCTATAGAAACTTCGTCGTTTCTGAAAATTTTGGGGGGCCGGGGCCCTGTCACAGGTCGTTCGTGAACTTGCGACCCGTGACAGCCCCCTCCTACCTCCATGAAGCTCCGCCACTGAATTACCACATCTCACATGGGATAAGTAAGGAAAGATGAAGTGATATATAACATGAGCCTAAGTATCCACTATTATCTCGGAATATCCATTTTGGCAAAGCAAGTTCGATTGCTAAGTATATAATCGTGAATACTATTAAACCCATGTGTTGCGTTTTGAGCCCGCAGGCAAGGGCGTGACACTTCTCTTGCTATATGTTGCTCATTCCTGACAAAAAAAATTGTTTTCAGGGAACAGGAATGTTGTCACTAATTACCAAACTACCCCAGCTGCAACCTCCTCCATGTCATCCTCATGGGAACTGCAAAGAAGCCAATGGAGTTCAAATGGGAGTTCTTTATATTGCATTATACCTAATAGCATTAGGCACAGGAGGCCTTAAATCAAGTGTTTCTGGATTCGGAACGGATCAATTTGATGAGAAAGATGAAAAGGAGAAGGCACAAATGGCATATTTCTTCAACAGATTCTTTTTCTTCATAAGCATTGGAACATTGACAGCAGTAACTGTTCTTGTTTACATACAAGATGAAGTGGGCAGAAGTTGGGCTTATGGGATTTGTTCTGTTTCAATGTTTATAGCCATCTTCATCTTCTTCTCAGGAACTAAAAAATACAGGTACAAGAAAAGTCAAGGTAGCCCTGTTGTCCAAATCTTTCAAGTTCTTATGGCTGCTATGAGAAAGAGCAAGATGGATCTTCCTTATGATACAAACTTGCTTTATGAGAATACTCCAGAACCTTCTAGAATCCATCACACTGATCAATTCAGGTGAGTATTTGTTATATGCCCTAATTAAGTACCAAAGATACGATACTGTTACCTCTGATATTGTTCAAAATTGCTTTATATGTATTAATTTTTTAAACTTTTTATCGCTTGTGATACCCTTATTTCAGTCTCTGCAAATTATTTATAAGTATAAACCTAAGTACGTTTGATTACTTTGTAGTATTTATTCCGGCATAATGAAGATGGTTGTGAAGTAAGTAATTATTGGTACTATCAAGCTCATGAGTTGAGCTCTGAGTCTGTAGGCACAACGTGACATCACTTGTTTTCTAAATTTGCCCCTCAAAAAAATTTCCTCGCTCCAAAATGCAGAATTCGAATTTTATGTGCACTAATTGTCAACTTGAGATATATATTTCTATAAGTCATCAAGTAGTTGACTTTGAGTACTGGTGTTGTACAGTGGCGGATGCAGTGTTCCGTCACCGAAGTCACATGTCCCGTTAAAAAATATTTTTTTTAAAAAGTAAATATAGTGTATTTTTACTCAATTTAGATGGTAAGCTTCATAATTGACCCCACACAAATAAGGTGAATCGACAAGTGACACCACTGCACTCAACTTTTGGATCCGTCACTGGTCGTATAACTAAAGTGATCTTGTGCATACATACTAATTATTCTTTTTGAATCTATTTGTGCATACATACTTTTGTTAGTCAATATATCAATATTACTTTCTTAAATATGATTTGCGTACCATTAATTCTATTTACGAGAGTAATATTGATATTTTAATTTTAAAAATACGTTATTTTTTTGTTTTCTTAATTTTTGCTACATAACCTAATCTACTTATATTAAGGAACAGAGGGAATACCAAAGATAAGATATTGTTACCTCTGATATTGCTCAAAATTGCTTTATATGTATTAATTTTTTAAGCGATTAGTAGCTTGTGATGCACTTATTTCAGTCTGTACATGTTATTTATAAGTATAGATTTAAGTATTCATGTTTACTTTGTGATACTTATTCCTGAGACTGGTTGCTAAGTAGGTGATTAATTTTTTTATTTTTTATTTTTTTGAATATATTTGGTCAGGTTCCTGGATAAAGCTGCTATAGTTAGAGAAGAAGATTTTGATAACAGTAGCGATCGTTCAGCACCAAATCCATGGAAGCTTTGTACAATGACAAAGGTGGAGGAAGTGAAAATGATGGTTGGATTACTACCAATTTGGGCCACAACAATTCTATTTTGGACCACTTACGCACAAATGATAACCTTTTCAGTTCAACAAGCAACCACCATGAATAGATCAATTGGCTCTTTCCAAATTCCTGCTGCTTCACTCACTGTCTTCTTTGTCGTAGCAATTTTGATCAGTTTGGCTCTTTATGACCGTCTTATCATGCCACTCTGGAAGAAATGGAAAGGAAAACCCGGTACTAACTGAATCCTCTATAACATTTTCTATCTTTCCTTTTTACGGCTAAAAATCCTCTGTTACCGTGTCTACATTCATGTCCCTTTTATAATATAACGCCACGTATTCCATCTCTCTCAACACTAAAACATCTACTGTCAAAGTTGCCGTGTAGTCTTCCTAGGTTAGAGTAGATGAATTCTGATTCACAATATTATAATATGAATGTTACATAAAATTATTATACAAATGTTACAGAAAGTCGTTAGTGAGCTAGAGTAACAAAACAAGATAGGAAACTGGCAAATTGCTGACTTCAAATATATATTATGTTGAATATACAGGTTTCTCCAACCTCCAAAGAATCGCGATAGGTCTCGTACTCTCAACCTTTGGAATGGTTGCTGCTGCACTAGCCGAAATGAAAAGATTATCGGTAGCAAGAGGTGCCGAGGGGCAAACAAATTCAACATTGCCCATAAGTGTGTTTCTTCTGATCCCCCAATTCTTTCTGGTTGGATCTGGGGAAGCATTTATATACACTGGACAACTTGATTTCTTCATAACACAATCACCAAAAGGAATGAAAACAATGAGCACTGGTTTATTTTTTGACAACTTTGTCCCTTGGATTCTTTGTTAGTAGCTTCCTTGTTGTGGTTGTGAAGAAAGTTACTGGAAGCAATGGAAGTCAAGGCTGGCTTGCAGATAACATAAATTATGGAAGACTTGATTGTTTCTATGGACTTTTGGCTGTTTTGGGAGTTATAAACTTTGCCCTTTATCTCATTTGTGCTGTTTGGTATAAGCCTAAGAAGGCAAAATCTACCATAGAAATGGAGAATTATGGTGCTGAGGAGAAGTGCTAGAAATTGGGAGTTTCTTGTTTAGATTTTGCTAGCAAAAGTTGATGTTTTTTTTTAAGTCATGTAGACAAATTAAGACAATGTATGTTATGAGTGTGATTGTAATTTCTTGTTTTGTTTAGCTAGCACATATGTGCCTCTTTCCTTAGAAGAATGTGTGTCAATTCCTCAATATTGGGATTCGTTATGAATATTTACACACCCGTCTTTTTTTACTACTTTGTTGTTGAATAAATGACACATGAAACATTGTTATTATTTTATTGTTCCAAGTTTAATCTCATATTATATACTTTTCCGTAATCTCATACATTTAAAATCTAAGACAAGATATCATACAAAATTACAAAGTAGAGAAAGAGTTTTATATCTTCTATAATATATAAGTGTGAAGGCTGATTGAACAGTATGTTGGTTTTGAGATGAACCAAAAGGACATTTTTGTCTTTTCAATTGCTTGGTAAGCTCCACCGTTTCGTTTTCTTAAGAAACTATCCACCGTTAAATTTTTTTGCTGGCCTTGGTTTTCCATCCCTACTGATCCAAAATGTTTCTACCTAAATTCTTCTTAGCTATTCGAGCATCAAGCTGTCCTGGAATTGGAATCCTAATGAAGAGAAGGTGATTCATGTGCTTAATAACGTTTTTTTACACTTTTGACAAGTGAACGAATTTGATACAATGTTATATCATGTGAGACGGTATAACAAAATTTCTTAATTAAATTCTCCAAACCCTTTTTTATTTTTTTTTTATTTTTATGAAAGATACATTAATCATTAAATAGAATAAGGTTACAATCAGCAAGAAGTTCAACACCCAAGCCATCAGTCTCTTGGTCACACAAAACAGTGAGTGGGATAACACTTGGGCTAACAATGCCATTTCTATAGTTATTCTTCCCCCACTTAGCCAAGAGATGTGCTGCTTTGTTGTTGGATCTTGGAACCTACTGTACCATACTATTACAAATAAAGCTAATTTTCCTTCTACATTTATCAGTAGTCCTCAGCCTGCGAATGACCTCTTAAGGAGAAGATCACATTTGTTGCATCACCTTCTATAATAACTCTCCAAAACCATTTTCTTCCTTCAATAGAGTACAATTAATGGCAAGTATATATGTCTGCATGGAAATGAAGCATCAATCTCATACAGTGCCCTAGATAGCTATGAAATGTCAACTTTTCCCTCATTCTCTGGATTGGTTCATTCTGTATTAAGAGGAAAAGTCAATAATAAGTCATGATCTTCCATTTTTATTGTTTCCTTTCCACCCGCCGACAATGGTGCAGAATGACTAAAATTCAGTATATACTCAATAATTTTAGTCGTTGTGAGTAGTTGAATTAAAAAATTCAATGATTTAAGACTTTTTGTGAGAACACACGTTCTGATTTTAAGACACCTCTTACGTAAGACATGTGTCCATAAGGAGATAACACATATTGCACGAGATTTAACACATATCTGTTTAAAAAATGTTAATTTAAAACGTTTAACAGCACTTTCATCCAAAACAAGAAAAAAATTGAAGTATATAAACAGGAAAAGCACCTTCAGACGCCATCCTTAATGGTATCAAAGAATTTCAGCTAAATCTCCATCAGTTATTGGGAATCATTTTGATTCTCTTGGTTTCCAAAGATCCCTTCTACTTTAGAAGAAAGAAAAAATTGCTTAGTCTAAACTCTAAATTATGATGAATCCACTATCAAAGTTCCTTTCTATGGCAGCCATTAAGTTAGTCACAATTAGTCAAAGAATAAAGACTAGTGAATAGTAATCTAAGGTTCAAGATTGAAGCTAGGGTCAGCTGCTCTGTCAAGTCTTCTTCATGTCTTGGTACGTATGCAACTTTTTTTGGGGGGGGTGTAAATATCAATTTGGAATAAAGTGGTAAACAAATGCACCAGGATCAAGTAAAGTTTAAAAGAAAACTATAAAAAAGATAAAATGACAATTGTTTTTTTTTAAAAAAAATAGAATAATATTTAAAAGAAAAAAAGAAACAAAAAAACTTAGTTTATTAAAAAAGAAATAACGTCAGTTTCCTCTTTACTTTCGTCTCTATTTGTGGGAAAAATTCGGCATGGGACGGACCCAATGGGTACGGCCCCACACTCCTCTCACATAAATTAGGGAGGACCCACCTGATTGACCTCAGGGACCTACCTTGCAGGTGGATCCTGTCTAATTTTATGTGAGAGGAGTATGGGGCGGACCCAATCCAGACTTACCCCTATTTGTGTCCATATCTTCGATTCTGAATTAATAGCCATCTTGGTCACTAAGTTATTTTCGGTCTGCCATTTTTGTCAAAAATAATTTTTTTTAACTTTTTTCATCACTAAAGTTTTTTTCATTCTGCTATTTTTGTCAAAATAATATTTTTTACGCCATTTTTATCATTAAAGTTTTTTTGGGTCTTCCATTTTGGTCACTAAAGTTTTTTTCATTCTGCCATTTTGGTCACTACCTAAATGGCATAATGAAAAAAATTTTTAGTGACCAAAAATAGCGAACTAAAAAATTGTAGTGACCAAAATGGAAGATCGAAAAAACTTTAGTGATAAAAATGGCGAAAAAATATTATTTTGACAAAAATGCAGAATGAAAAAACTTTAGTGATGAAAAAAGTTAAAAAAAATTATTTTTGACAAAAATGGCAGACCGAAAATAACTTAGTGACCAAGATGGCTATTAATTCTTCGATTCTTCTAAAGTTTTTACCGTGATTTAAGTTTGCACCTCACTAATTTTCGACCCCACCAACTTTGCAACACAACGGGAAAATATATGCAATAATTAAAAACAATATAATTTCGCCTTTTAATCTCTCTTATTTATTTTTTTTCTATTACTCGTATCATTTAGTAGTGTCTTATATGAAATAAATCATATAAATTTTACTAATTAATACCACACTGCCTCTTAATTTTTTAATCCGCCACCAACCACACCACAAGGAAAAAACAAGAAAACCAAGCAACATGGTGCAACATAATAAAGAGAAGTGGCATTCAAAGAAACTCCTATATATATAAATAAATAAATAAATAAATAATTGAATTAAAACCAGCCTAGTGGCCTCAACTGCCACAGCCCCAAGCTGCAAAATTACTCTCCAAGTATCGAATTTGGCTTCCCCGTAAGCAGCAATGGCAACCCCAAATGAAATGAATAAAATATTAGCCATTGTTTCAGACTTAAATTGCTCTATTTTTAAGAACAACCTCAATTGTTTTAGCAATACTTACTATCGACTTGTTAATCGGGAGCTTCGAGAGTATGTAGGATGGTTTTACATGTAAGCGATCTCATATGAAGCTTTACAGTGATGACCCTCAAATTACCTATGAAGAACTCACTCTTGTTTTTTAAGCAACATTAAGTTCAAGATTCATACAAGTTCATTGAAGAACTCAAATTATGGCTCCTTTTACCCTTCAGGCAAAAGGGTAAGTTCCCATGAGCATAAACCAGAAAAAAGACTGGTGATTAACTCATAGCAGGAAATTAACCTATGGTCTTCCAAAATGTATATGAACTTTTAAAGGGTAAATAGGTAAGTTGTTAAAATGACAATGGCATTCTATTGTTAAGGAAGAACTGGTAATTCTATTCATCATGGTACGCGATAAAGTAAAAATATAGAAACCTTACAAATAGATTTTATGCCAAGAAGGCATTCAGCTGAATATCTGTTAGCCTCTCAGTTAACCTATAGTTCGACATAATGATTTCTTATAGAGCTACTGCAAATTAGCATCAATAGCCTAGATTGATTCACAAGGAGATGCTATTTTGATTTGATGCATTAAACTATAACTTCCGACGTACAAAACCATCCAAAAGAAGCAATCTTTGTGCACAAAACTCTTATTCCAGCAACTTATCCAAAAGATAAACTCGATTGCAAAAAGAAGAAACTATATCGAATATGGCAATCTCTACGGAAATAAGGTTTCTGAAATATTAGTATTATATCAAAAGAAAAGGTAATAACAAATAGCTCAAGTCTTACACATACATGATCTGCCTCTATGACTATTGAGAATGAAAATCAATCCAACATTGTCAACAACATGCTGCGAATTTCCTAACGTAAAATACCTCATAAGAAAAATCTAACCCCTGTTCTTCTTCATTTCTACCCTTTGCTAACACATGAATCAGAGAACAAATTAACCCTTCAGTGATTCCTTCTGCTTATCTTCATCATTATCAGACCCTTCTCTATCCTCCAGCAACTTACCGGACTCTTCGTCACGACTCCTCTGTGCTTCATTGGCCCTAAGTGCCTGCAATTTGGAGTGATTGTAATATCCCACACCCAAGAAAGCCAATCCATAACCAAACAAGTTGATGGCGGTCACAGTATCCTTTATCACAGACCACGAAAAAGCGATCAACAACCAATCTTTAACAACCCCAGCAACATTCATAGTCAAAGCAGAAGTCTTTCCCACAAGCAAAAACACAGCAAGATTCAAAGCGAAAGCGCATAAAGAATTGGTCCCAAAAACGAAAAAATCGAAATGAAAACTCGAAGTTTCTTTCAAGATTGGGAATTCAACAACAACCCAAGGCACAAACAAGAAAACCAAGCAGCAGGGCGCAACATAATAAAGAGAAGTAATTGCATTCAAAGAAACCCCTCTAGAATTCAATAGAATCTGAATCAATACCAGCCTTGTGGCCTCAACAGCCACAGCCCCAAGCTGCAAAATAACACCCCAGGAATCGAATTTCGCTTCCCCGTAAGCAGCAATAGCAACCCCAAATGAAATGGATAACATATTAGCCATTGTTTCAGACTTAAATTGTTCTTTTTTAAGAACAATTCCCAATTGAATAAACAGCTACAGGCATCAAGGCCTTAAGCATTTGAATAAATGAAACAGATAGATAAATATAAGCAGAATTGGAAAGCCATAAAGAAATAGAATAAAGAAGACCAATTGGAACAACAGACTTGAAATAGAACTCCCAGGACATGGCTACTGGCTCAGCAATCTTGAAAATTCGAACAAGGAGGTACGCTAAAGATGTCGAAAATGACATGTGAATCATTGTAAGAGAAATTGGGTATGGCCAATTATACATCTTTCGATCCAAGATGTACTTATTGTAAACAATTACAGTGAAAGATAAGAAGATCCAGATCGCTACATATGTGTAGGACAAGATGATTTTCTTCAAGACCCCATCACTGATCGCCCCTCTGCTGCACATTTTTTTTTTGTTTATTTTGGGAAAAGTTTCAATCTTGGATCGAAAGAAAGTTGGGTTTTTCTTCTTCTTTTGAATCTGGGATTGGAAGGAAACGAGATTTGGGAAAGAGAAAGTTGAAGAAAGTTTGTTTGTTTAGTCCGAGAAAGGGATGAAGTAGTGAGGAGGAGAAAAATGTGGTAGTAAAGAAGAATGAAAGAAAAGGCGAGGAGAATGTGGGTAGCAAGTGGCAAGTGGCAAGTGGTAGGAGAACGACAGGTGTGGGGGATTGTGTGGGGGGAGAAGAAGTAAAAAAAGAGTGTGAATTTGGGGATTTTGTTTATCACGACGGTGTAAGGAATTTCCCTTCATCCATTAGATTAAAATTTAACGGTTAAAAATTAATTTAAAACGGATATATAATTTGTGCTTTATAATATTTGTTATTTTTTTTAGCTTTAGAATATCTGTTATAATTTTTAGCTTCAAAATACACTGTATTGATCATAAAAACACTTGTCTTTGAATCGTTCAATACGTACTGAAAAAAAATTGTTATAGTGGAAATGGAAGACCTTTACAGTTTCCAAATTGAATAAGATTTCGAGGAGTTTTGTTAAATTGAGAGTTTTGGATTGGAGGAATAATAAAAGTTTTCTTAAATTAAGCATGAGAAGAATCCCCCAAAAGTTAAGAAGACATTTTGTTTTCCTTCCATTTAACACAAATTAAATTTATTGTGTATACAATTTATCATAACATCATAGGATAAAGAATATAAAAATTAATGAGTTAAAAATGGTTATGAAGTTTAAGAGTTTAGAATAATATTAAATAGTTAAAGATATTTATAACACCATAGGAATGATACAAATTAATGAGTTAAAAAGGTTATGAAGTCTAAGAGTTTCATAATGAGATCCATTAAATGTATACTACATAACCATAGTCTATTCAAATTTTTCTAAAATTAATAGCATTAACTAAAATTATTTACTTGATCTATTAGAATAGCTATATTTCTTAACTATATATAGCTCATGAGAAATAACTTAACTACAATGACTAAATATTGAGTTCTATAGTTATCTAAAGCTTCAATTTATGTTATTAGCTAATGATGCATTGCATTTTAGAGTGTAATCAATGTTTATTGTCATATGTAAATTTTTTATTGGACCATAAATCTGTAGAATGTCAAATATCATCACCACAACTTTCTACCCAATCTTGGTCTAACTTTATATATTATAGATTTCCAATGTTTCAACAAATTTCCAATTACCAATGTTTAAAAAATTTACATGTTAGACTACAAGGAAGGAGCTTATGATGAATGGAAATGGTATAAGATAATATTAGCAAGTGAGTTGAGCCATATTTCAAAACTCGTCTTATTGATGGCCCGACTTAATATATCAAATACTATTAGTTGCTTCATGCATCCACCTACTTTTACGTCTCCAACTGGTGTCCTTACGCTTGTACCAACAACTCACAATTCACCACTGGATAAATAAAGTTCGATGGAAATTTTTAAGTGGCGAATTGCAAGTGACTGAGACAAATAAGAAAACATCAGTTAGTACCAGACATGGGAACATCAGCTGAGAGGACAGACGATATTATCCTACTTTTACCAGTATATGTTTAATACAATAAGAATCGTCTATCTTCAATTCAATATTATGTGTCCCGTTCACTATCACATCAATAAGAAATTGTCACATGTTAATTTTTTTATTAAAAAAACTATAGTGGAACCGAAAAATGAACACATGACAATTCCTTACTGATATGACTGAAAATTGGACACAAATGAAAACAAATAATTTTTTTCCCCCTTAATATCTAATCCATGTAAATATTGTTCTTTTGTCAATATGAATTTAACCTAGTTAACATACTTGTAACCAGAATTCAAAACCTTTACTCCCACACAAGTTTGAAGCAGTTGTCTTATTCATCTGTTATTTGAACCATCTTTTTTCCAACATTACTACCCAGAAAAAGTCCAAGAAAAGCACAAGGCACACTCTCTAAACCATAAGAAATGTCTTGGAGTGTTTGAATTTTTCCAGCTCGAAGATATTCAATTGTTTCAGAAAGGAATTTGTTGTAGATTTTCATGAAATCGGCTGCTAAAAAGCCCTGAATTGTGATCCTTTTGTACACAATGTCCAGCATTTCAGGAGCAGCCCTTTTCTCCTTTTGGGTGTATTCAGATATAACTCCACAAACCGCAATCCTTCCAAAAATGTTCATGTTTGCAACTGCTGCTTCTTGCATCTCTGCTCCCACGTTATCGAAGTATATGTCTATCCCGTCAGGAAAGTACCTAAATTGATAAAAACACACGTAGACTTCTCACAATTAAAATGACCGTCTCACTCATTTTGGGACTTGTGCTGAACTTAAAATAAAATCACATATAACTAAAAAAATGAATTTTCATGCAAATATAACAAAAAAATAAATGTTACAATTGTATTATAGTTTTGTTCCTTAAAATGTATTCAAAAGTTTTTGAATATTAAGAAGCACTACAAGAAAACATTTATACAGGGACGGGCAATTCCGTCGCTAATCTCAGTTTAGCGATTGATCATCGTGGTCAAATATTAAGGAGAAGAAAATAACATTATTTGACGAGTGATAACCAAGTGGAAAGTGAAGAAAATAAAATTGGAGAGAAAAAAAGAGGATATAATAATTCAGTGAATAACATGAATCGTTCGAGTTGATTCTAATTTAATTGAAAATAAATACTAGAAATCACAACAATGACTATTGAGTCCGAGAGGTGCAAATCTAAGAAAATTCCATAATTTTTTTAAAAAAAATATATAACAAAAAATTCAAAGTTTCAATTTTTAAAGGTTTTGCGCGATTGAGAACCCCCACTCCCCTTGAGCAACCCTCACAATTACTGTCTCCATCCCAAATTAGGGCGAAAATCCTCTGTCCCCAATTCCTGTCCCCATCCCTGTCCCAGCCAATCAAAATTTACTATATAAATAGTTTTTCCAATTATATATACACATGGTGGGTTGTGATTGGCTGGGACAGGGATGGGGACAGGAATTGGGGACAGAGGATTATTTGCCCCCAAATTATATGCTCACTTTTATATTTCAACAAAGACGGATATATATTTTTTAAATCAGTATTTAACAAAAAAAAAAAATCCAGAAAAAAAGAATGCGTGATGTTCATCCTGCCAAATCTTGATTATTCTTATAAAAAAAACTCGAATTTTCATGTATATGAAGGAATCAAATACCTTTTCAGAGCTGACTTGAGATCAGTTTCTTCTTTATAGTTGAATGCGTCATCAAAACCAAGCTTCTCTTTAAGTAAATCTACCTGTTGTTGTCAAGACCAATATTCAAAATTATTACAAATGCTAAGTCAGATTTATCTTTTTCTTATCAAGGAATCAATTAATCAAATATTCTTCTCTTATCTTATACTTGGAAACATTAATCTTTTCATGACCTTTCTTACTTGAATTCTTAATCTTACCCTTTTTGTATCAGTTTCAGATCAATTTTAAATCAAATACGACATATTCTAAATAATTTAATACTTGAATTTTCATTCTTAAACTCACAGATAATTTAAATATCAGTATAAATTTTAAACAATATCAAATTCAAAATAGACTTGATCACATTTAAAGTGATATTGGAAATCAAACCTTGTTTTGGGTACCGGCACAACCGACTACATAGCATCCAAAAAGCTTTGCATATTGTCCCACCAAACTTCCAACGGATCCAGAAGCAGCAGATACAAAAACTTTCTCTCCCTTCTTTGGTTTACACACCTCAAAAAATCCCCCATAAGCTGTAAGCCCACTGAAAGCTGCCAAACAGGTCTTTACCAGATGAGCAAAAGTGGTACGTATCACATAGTACAAACCCTCTATATGTCCACACACACATGGAAAACCAAAGTTGTAGCAAATAACATGACCTAATGGTCTTGGTCCTACGGCTCTTCACAATTTTTTTTGGTCATGCATGTAAATGCGAAATTTGTTGAGTAATTTTTTAAAAGCTGTTGTAAGTGAAGCGTGGGCGCTAGACCACTAGGTCCAATCCACGCCGCAGCTTCCCATATTTGAGAGGCTTGGTCCCCTTCACTTTTTTTTTTCTTTTTTTTTTACAAAAACAAAGTTGTTATAGGTGTGCATAATATAAGACCAGCCTTTTTAAAAAAAAAATTAACTATAATTTTCCATACTACGAATAAGATGTTCATTTTTCTATTGAAAATGAATAACACAATGACGATTTGTTTGAAACGATGAATACTTTATATTTTGACTCTTCAAAATATTCAAATCTATGTAACTTCCTGATTGAAATATATCAGGACTAAATATTTTACATGAACATAAAGAAGGAAAAAGAGATAAAAAAGAATGATTAACACTCACCAAGAACTCCTACATGGTAAGAGAGGGGAAAACCCATTGGGTCCAACTTGTTCAACAAGCCACCCTCTTTAACCAAAGTGTAGTCTCCCCAAGTGAGAAGTCCAGCTACCAAGTCACCCTTTTCAAACTCAGGGTTTCCAGAGACAACAACTCTCCCAACACCATAGGCATCAATGATCTATTGCACATATAATTCAATTTGTCGTAATCAAATATTCACTTTTGTAAGTACAAAAGAAATAGTAACGTGAACATTTAATTTCGAAACCTAGCATATATAATAAAGGGATATTGAATGAGACTTAATTACTTGGCTAGGAATAATAGGACTGGCAAAATTGATGGTGCCCTGTGAAGAATTTTGGCTCTTCATGCGGTTCAACTGGTAGGGATCAATAGATACAATGAGATTTTTCACAATAACTTCCTTCTTCCCTGAGTCGAGCAACAGCGAAATCGCCTCGGACTTGAGCTCGAAGTCGGATTCTTCTGGTGCTCCATCAATGGGATGCTTGATGGATATGTACCTATTTACTAGCATTTCCATTGAATTCTGAAATTTAAAGAAGAGAAAATTAGGAGAAGGAACTATAAAGTGGGAAAATGGAGTTGAAAACTTAGGTTCATCTTTACTGTTATTTATAGCAACTATTTCTCTTTTGTCAGCAAAAATTTGGATGGGCTCGGTTCCGGTCACCACTATGGGTCAGAGCATGCTCCAGAGACCATAGGTCGCTTATAATGGTACTTACAGATCACCCACCAACACAACCCTCACGTCGGTAATGGTAATTGAACACTTGACATTTGTAAAGACGTGTCAAATCATTAATAATTGAGTCAACTTGTATTGGTTTATAGCAACTATATGGATGAGAATATTCACCCAAAAAAAAAAAAACTATATGGATGAGAAAAAACATAAGCATAATGTCAACGTTATCACCAATAGAGAGAATGGCTATTAATGCCCCTTACGTATGTTTCAAATGTAAGTGTTAACCCTCGACAATTTTAGGTGCTATTTATGCCCCCTAACTATTTACGGGAAGCTATTAATGCCCAAAATCGATGGAATCCGGCGAGAGACGGTGGCATAGCACTCGTGCCACTCACACATGCGAATGTTAAGGGGCATAATAATCAAATTACTCAGTCATCTTCAACCTCCAACATCTAGCCTTTCACATTCTTCTCCAATTGATTTCTTCTAATTTTTTTACCCAAATTCCAAAAACCCTACAACTAATTTCTTTTTGATGATACACATTTATAAACCCCAACTCTACAACAAACTCTCAAGAAAGGTCAAAACCCAAAAAGAAAATAACCATGAATGAACAAATGCACCTCGAAAATATTCCTTACTAGAATATTAGAAGATTTAAACTGGGTTATTTTCGAAAATATTCCTTAGGCACATGGCTCTTTTCTTGGAAAAAAATGCCTAAGTGCTTCGAAAATAGTCAAATTTTGGTTTTTTTGGGCTGAAATATGGAACATTTTAAGTGGGTTTTGATTATGAAGAACGTTTCGGCTACAAATTTGGGTGGTTGTTTGGAGTTTTTGCTACCCCAGAAACTTGGAGAACAAGATTATATAGTTTTTTTCATCATCAGCCATCATTGGTAGTTTGCTTTTCTGGTGTTCTTGGTGATTCAAGAGGTTGAAGATGGAGAAAACCTCTTTTGATCCATTTTAACCCGCCTCAACTTGTGGATTGTGTTCGCGGGTCAGATTTGTGTTTAAATATCACAAGTATTCGGGTCATGGGTCGGGGCAATTGAATGAGTCGGATGTTACCCATTTAGCACAGATTGTGTGGACTTTTGCCCCTGAAAATGTGCTTGTGCGGACTGCACATGTGCAACGCCACCCCCTCTCGCCGGATTCCGCCAATTTTTGGGCATTAATAGCTCCCCGTAAATAGTTAGGGGCATAAATAGCACCTAAAATTGTCGAGGGCTAACACTTATATTTGAAACATATGTAAGGGGCCTTAATAGCTATTATCTCTCACCAATATTCTATAATTGGCATGTAGCACATAAAAAAAGGAAAGACAAACGAAAGTAATTTGGGGATTTGGACGTTTTTGGAATTGGTTAATTCCAATATGCATCAGGTTTATTGTATTTAAAGGTTCAAAATTTACCATATCATTACAATGTTCACATGAACCTGTTTCATATTAAAATTTTCCCTTAAAAATTGGAGAAAAGGACAAACGAGGATTGGAAGTATAGCGAATGCTTTGATGCTATCGCTGCTTCGGCAAGCAAGTAAGGAAACAAATATATAATAGCTAAAGGAAAGAACAACTAGCGTGACAAAGAAGACCTTGGCAGTTCGTCTTTGCGACGGCTAATTATACTTCAACAAGTTTTTCCATATGTTCCACATTAGATGTCTCACACAGACTTTTTAGAGAGGCGTTCAAGATTTTCGCCCTACAATTCTGACTTTGTTCTTGGTTATAAACGATTTATTTTATTCTCAAACACTAATTCCTTCATTTTTTTTTCTTATGGTAAAAGTAATTTAAAAATATGTACTTTTTTTTTTGAAATAAAAATGACATATAATTTGGAAATTAAAGATGCTAAAAAGACATTTATTGTGAAATGGAAGTGTGATAACCTGAACGTTTTAAACTATATGAATTGCATGTTATATTTAGTTTTTGTGTGTTACATGTTTAATGTGTGTTATATGTTGTTATTTAATTGTTTTATGGGCGTTTTGTTATGTTGGGATATTTGAGGGACCTTAGGGGTGGAGGTTGAAACTTGTGGTGTTGATTTGTAAGTTTTTGAATAATTGTTTTTTGTGGTTATTGCTGAAAAAATTATGAGAAACAACAGTTAGAGAAAAAGAGAGAGAATAAATAAAAGGAAAATCTGAAAAAAAAATGAGTGCTGAGGTTTTGAGTGAGCAATTGAAGTGGAAAACACAACTTGATCGGATTGATTTTTTGTGCGTTGCATAGAGGACTCTTAATGCTACGTTATGGACGGTGTAATCGTTATTTCAACGGTTCATTTGAGAGGAATTTCGCGTGGAAGTTAAACTGATTTTCTGCACTTTGGTGATTTGTGTTCTTCATAGAATTTGATTATAAGCTTTTGAGATAAGAATTTCACTCTTGTTTTTCTATCATAAAGCGCATGATTTGAGTACTTGAAAGTTATAGAATTATGATTAGAGGTTTTACACATGTTTTATTACATTGGATGAAGTGTTGAATTATGCATACTTGTATGGTTGATCGTCGAGTCTAATTGCGTGTGATAATTGTATACTTATTGTTGTAATTGTTGTTGAAGTCGTAATTGCTGATTGTTGGTCGTGTAGTCCCGTGATTTTAAACTCTTGTCTAGGAACGTCTTTATCTCATGATTCATTCCTTTTATATTTATATTTACCGTTGAACCCGGGAGTACGGGATGATATGTTGAGTTAAAACGAACTATGAGCCTTCTCCTAATTTGGAAATTATTAGGGAGTACAAACGATCTCGTTCAGGTGGATATCTGAACCCATGACATAAGATTCTGTGACCATAAGTTGGGGACGGTCGTAATTATTACTTTAGAGTTGGGATTTGATAATTGAGTTCGATTGTGTGGAATTGTTTAAGTCATAGCATGAACCATACTCGAAGTGTCTAATGTTGTATGTGTCTGTTTGTTCGTATGAGTAATTCATGGCGCCCGTAGCACATTTCCGATGTATAAGTGTTATATATGATGAGTATGATTTATTGATTTGTTGTTCTTGTTTTGGTCATGTTATTATATGTGCAAGTTGGTCGCATTTTGGGGTTGGGAATTCCGAATTTCAGAAAATGAGTTTTCCTTCACAAATTTACACTAAAATTGAGTTGTTATGAATCCCGGACGACCCTTCCGGACGACTGGGCCAGTCTAGCCTCGTCAAGAGAAAACTACTGGAGCTCTGTACTCCCAGATGACCACTTCGGTCGACCGGGAGAGATTTCAGATCGTCCAGGCGTATTCAGATGACCCCTGGTCGACCGAACCATTGTCCTAATTCGTCCGGGCTATCTTGGACGATGTATCGTCCGTAGCCATCATCCGGAGGGTATTTTGATCCGTTTTGGTTTTTGTTCTGTTCCGTTTTCAAGTCAAGTCTATTGCAAGTTTTAATAAGTGTATTTCAAGTGTTTTATGGTGTTTTCAAGTGAAAGATAAGCCATGTTATGTTTTCACATGTTTTGAAAAATTGAGAAAATGCTTTAAATCTGTTTGATACTTCATCCCAATTAGGGATGGCAATGGGTAGGGTTTGGGAGGGTTTTGGCTATACCCACTACCCGACCCTAATCTTAAAAGTATAACCCAAAACCCAACCCGACCCTTTGATGTGTCAACCCATTGCCCGACCCTACCCCTTTTCCAAAAAACCCGATGGGTACGGGTAGTACCCGTGGGTTTTCTATCGATAGATAATTTTTATTTGTTCGTAGTCACTAGTCATAAGAAAATATACCAAAAACAATAATGGGATTAAAATCTTCAATCTGACCAAATGCACCAAAAGCAACAGAAACAAGTGCACAAATGCACCAGAAATGAATGTGGCAGAGATAAGTTTGGCCATAGAACAATAAACATTCAAATGGAAACAATTAAGTAAACAATAAAATATTAAGTTTAATTCTTCAATTGAATGACCTAGTAAATTGGGGTGAAAATCCTCTGTCCCCGTCCGTGTATGTCCCCGTGTCCCTAACCAATCAGAATTTACTATATAAATATTTGTTTCAATTATATATACACATGGTGAATTGTGATTAGTTGGGGACACGGGGACATACACAAATGGGGACAGAGGATTTTTTGCCAGTAAATTGATACGGTATAAAGTTTGAGACTTTTGGGCTTTTGCTTTTCAAATCTCTACCATCTTATGCTTTTCTTGCCATCTTATTTAAAATATAATTTATTTCCTTAGTTATAATATTTTAATGATAATATTTAATATATATATATATATATATACGGGTGGGGTACGGGTTGGGTTTATCACATACCATAACCCTACCATGCACGTCTGACGGTTTTAAATTTCCAAACCCATAACCCGAAATCAACCAAAAAAACCCAACCCGTTAGGGTAGGATTGGGTTGGGTACCCGTCGGGTTGGGTTAAATTGCCATCCCTAATCCCAATGGTGTTGATTCTTACTGGGGCTTCGTAGCTCATTCCTTTATTTCTTTTTGCAGATGATGAGATTGACAGTGCTTATGATTAAGCATGAGATGAGGATTACAACGAGTGAAATTCTGTAATAGTTTAACTATGTAAGTAACCCCGAGATATGGGGCAACTGGTTGGAGTTGTCATATGCCTCACCGTTGACGAGGGTTCGATTCCCACGGTAGGCATCGACTCTTGTGGAATTTTCCCGCAATGGTAGGGTTTCGTGTAAAAGAGCAGTAGTTCAGTTCTTTATAATAATGATGTAAGACTTTGAGTTTTCCTTTTTAAGTAATGATATAACCATGTAAGTTTATCCTTATGTTTGGGTTCGGTGGCTGATTTGTAAATGATTTATTGGCTTTTTTTGTTGATGAATTTATGGCTTCATTCTTGGTTATACCTATAAATAATTTATTTTATTCTCAAATACTAGTGCCTACCATTGTTTTCTCCGTGATAAGTAATTTAAAAATATTTCCTTAAAAAATGACATGTAATTTAAAAATTCAAGATGCTAAAAAGACAAATTTAATGTGAAACAAAGAGAGTAAAATTTATTTTCGGTGGCTCATTTGTAAAATGACAAAGAGAGTAAAACAAAGAGAGTAAAATGACATGTAATTTAAAAATTTAATGCTTAAAAATGACATTTTTTTCACTCCTCATCTCTTTCTCTCTCCCTCCCTCTTCTGCTGTCCTGCTCCTTATTTTTTTCTCTCTGTCTCTGGCAAGATTTGGCCATTGAGCTCCGGCCAATGATCGAATCTTGGCCAGTTATTTGCTTTTATTCGGTTATTATATCTCTATTTTGTACCACAAATCATATGAAACTTTTTTCAAAGTGTTTTTTTCAAGATTCAAGACACGGGGTTAGAACTGTCTCAGATCTTCATAGATCTAGACTTATTGGTTCTGTTCCCTGGAGAAATCTTTCAACCCAGACTTAATCTGGGCCCTTTATCAACTTTCTACATCTTCCCGAGGCAATTTGTAGGACGGTTGATATGCCCATGGTCCTATAAATTGTTGATTACTAAGAAAGATGTTGAAATTGATTTTCTCCTGCTTTTGTGGTTCAAGGATTACGATGGAGATGCTGCGAAGAAGAAGATTATGTATTTGTTTATCTTACTAATTTTTTATATTAGTGTATCCTAACCACCCAAGTTTTCTTGAGTGTGGCTTTTATCTGTTATCATGATTTTTTAAATCATTGTATAACTTTTATTTTCTTGTAATTTCAGATTTTTCTTTGATTGTAACGGCTTTGGCTATTTTGTAATTAATGGAAAATTTTTTATTTAGCAAAAAAAAAAAAAAAAAAAAAAAAAAAGAGAGAGAGAGAGAGAGAGTAAAATTTATGGTTATGAAAGTTGAAATTTCTGTTTCAAGACAGAATTCTCAAATTCACTACATTTTTTTAAACTTCCAGCCTTATATTTTTATTATAAATAATTCATTTTCACCAATGTTAGGATGCTTTTGAATGTTACTTTTTCCACATTTTAAATATAAACTCCCATTTTGCATTCCATATTTTCTTACAAGTAATTTATTTTAACTGAATTCTCTTTCATTTTTAATTTAAAAAAATAAAAAGGAATTAATAAAACATACTTCTTGATCTAAAAACTCACAACTCAAGTAGGATACACGATTTTTTTCGCACGTGTAGAACAAATCTTAACGGTTGAATTCAAGATTTAACGACTGAATTTTTTTTGACAAGTGTTCTCAAAAAATTTCAGCTGTTACATATTACATTTAAACAAATAATATTTGTTTTGCACGTGCATAACAAAACGCGTTCCGCACGAGTCCCGGGCTGGATCCAAACCATGCTGAAACAAAACGGGCACCATAGGCGTACTGGACCCAAATGATAACTCCACGCAGCCCACAGTACTAATAGCTAGTGTAGTCCCGAATCCCGAATCCCGACCCAGCCCAAATACAATTGAAAATTAACCCGGTCTGATCATCACCCCTCCCACTTCAGTTCCAAGTTCAACTCCTCCTAAACCCAAACCCCTCAATTAGGGCTTTTCCCGCCTTCTCTGTAAAACTTCTGTTGTATACTTTTACTGCCATTGTAGTAGTGATTCTTACACCGCTTCTAGCTAGGGTTTTCTCTATATGATTTTTCACGTTCTCTGAAAGTTTTACTGGAAATTCCTTCAAAAATGGTTTCACCAAAGCAACTGCTAGCAATAGTGGAAGCTTCGCTGCTTGGTCCAACTCCTCCATCTCCATCGCAGAGGATAGAGCTCATTCACGCCGTTCGGAAATCTCTCCCTTCTCTCCGCTCCCTACTTTCTTATCCAGTAAGTTGAGAAATACTATTTTGAATTTATTATTATTATTATTATTATTATCTGGACAAGAGTGTCGACCTACCATTCCGAGTCGGAAGTTCTTAGCCAGATAGAAAACTGTTGATTGTATTGCTCCTCTATCCAATTGTCACACGTGTAAAGTTCCTAATTAATTCCCAATTATAGTCATTTCACCCCTAGATTTTACCAGTTAGAGTTTAGGTTATAGGAATAAAAATTTCCATTATTAGATTGTTACATGAAGTGATACACAGGATTCATACCAGATTTTATTAGTGGAAGGAGGAGCCAAAGATAGTTTTTGTAATTATAATAAAAATGCATACTTGTGCTTGAAGGAACTTTGATTTTATTTGTTTTTTGGTTGAATTCTGTTTCTTTCTCTCGTTATATTGAAAGAGTGAGTTGTTTTAGCTAGGACTAATGCGATTGCTGAATTGTGTTTGTAACTTTGTAATTGTAATATGCAGCCGCCAAAACCATTAGACCGAGCTCAAGTACGATCGAAAGAAGTGAGACTTCCGAATTCGGGACCCATTACTCTTGATGACCAGGATGTTCAAATTGTCAGTTCCTTTTTCCTTTCCCTTCTTTTCACTTTGCAGCCTGTTTCAAAGGCTTATTCCTATTTTCTCTTCCCATTTTCCCCTTCAAGTTGAAGATTTTTTTTTTTGTTTCCCACATGAAGCGGACAAAAGAATGTAAAATGTTTGATCAAGTTTTCTTTGAACATACTTATTTCTTAAGTAATGGGAGTCTCTTCTAGTTCTCTTTTGTGTTGCTATAGGTCGTAATTATCACACAATTTCTTTAATGACAATGGGTTTGGAACTTGAATAAGAAAAAAGGACGTGTCATGTACTTGTGAATTGCATCTTAAACGGCATCCTCCAAACTTTTTTATTTTAGCTATGCCTGCCCTTTTTTCATTTTTTGCTCTTTTTTGTGAAGTGCGAACAAAGACTCATAGAGGTTGGTAAAATACATAAATTGAAGGGGGTTTCCATGTTATTTTACTCTTTTTTTTTCTCTCTTTTCATTTACTGAGTGATGTTTTAAATGTATCATAATCGTGTGGTATTCTACCTAGTAGACTGTGAATACAAATTGCTAAAGTTTAGGTTTTGGAAATCTGTTATAGTTTAGTTGTAAAAAATGCAAAACAGTTCCATTACGAGAGGTCCTTGTGTGATCTGCTATTTCCATAAAAAAAATTTAATTGTGCTCAAGTAGAATAATATATCAAAATTGCTGTTTGAGATTTGCATGACGTGGTTAAACAGAATCAAGAGTGAGGAAGGTGTAGCTTTTTTATGTTTTGTTGATTTTTTTGGTTATTGTCTTTCTTATGGCTGTATTTATTAAGTACCCTTACCCGTATTCCTTTTTATTTCAATTAATTTGAAATGTCTTATTATGCATTAAGTTTTGATTTCCAGCATTTTGATTCCTAGCTCAACTACGTTAAACTTTCAGGCCTTGAAACTCAGTGATGATCTTCATCTTAATGAAATTGACTGCGTTCGTTTGCTTGTTTCTGCTAATCAAGAGGTAAACTTTCCGCCTTGTTATTTCTCATACTTTTTGGAAGTTGGATAGTTTTCATTCTTACGGTGAAAGGAATTAAGAAGGTTGTCAATATTTTATCCAGTGTTGTCAATCGCGGATGGCGGATCATTGCGGCAAGCCAAAAAAATGCCATAACGTTATAGCGGACACAATAAAATACTGCAATATATATAAAACACTCCATAATTTAAATAAAAAGAAAAAAACAACATGAATCAAACAAATAACTCAAAAGTCATTAACCAACCATTAACTAGGATATCTCGTAAGTCATAACTCATAACATAACAAGAATGCATAACTTAAAACTCTCACAATATGATAACAAAAACGATAATCAAAACAAGACAAAAAAAAAGCCAAGCCAATAAATTTCTTGAGCTTGACACAATCTTGAGCAGCAGACTGCCATTCAGGACACGAGACTCAAAACATGGCAAAACCTTAATCATCAATCAAAACCAGTGTTGTCAAGGCGTTGAGGCGCACCAAGGCGCAACGGGGCTTAGTGCCTTGGGGCGCAAGGCGCAAAAAAGGCGCACGCCTTAGTAAAAAAGGCGCACCTTGAATAAATATTATTATATATTAGGAGCATGCAATTTTAGGCAAAACATAATCATAATAATGAAGTTCTTTAAAAAAAACATAGTCAAATAGAGTAAAAAAAAAAAGCTAATGTATATATTAATCTACAATATATGAAAAATAATTTAAACTATTTGTTTTATTAAAAGGAGAAAATAGAAGAAGGTATATATTAATGTAATAGAAGAGCAAAATAACAAATACAGAAACAACACTTTTCTTTTCTTCTCTTAAAAAATATGTCTATGATATCAGTATCACGACACTTTTTCTTTTCGCCTCAGCAAAATATGTCAATATGATATCAGTATCACAACAGTTTTCTTTTCTTCTCTTAAAAAAAAAACCCTCATTTAAAATAAAAAAAAAACAGTGAATCAGATGTAGGTTTCTCAAAATTTCTCTTCAACAAAAAATCAGAAAACATTCTCAAAGTTTCTTTTAAAAAAAAAAAATCAGAAAAAAAAGGGAAGAAGAAGAAGAGAAGAAGTTAAAAAAAAAAAAAAAATCAAAACTTACCTTGAAGAGCAGTGGCAGATCAGCGGCTCTTTTAAAACTCTTCACCTTCTTTTTTTTTTCTTTTCTTTTTTTAACCCTTATAATTAGCCCCTGTTTAACTCTTCAACCAAAAAAAAGAAAAAAAGAAAAAAAAACCCTTCAACTTCTTTTTTTTTCTTAAAAAAAACCTCAGCAGCGCCTTGAAACTCGCCTTGCGCCTTGATCCGCGCCTTGCGCCTCTCGCTTTTCCAGAAAGGCGCGCGCCTCACGAAATCCAGGCGCGCCTCAAATTTTAAGGCGCTTTGAGCCTCGCCTTTGCGCCTCTCGCCTCAGGCGCGCGCCTTAACAACACTGATCAAAACCTTGAGTCTTAAATGGGAAACAGCGGATAAAAAACAGAGAAGAGAGAAAATCAGAGATTAAAAAAATCAAACAGTGATGGAGAAAAAAAAGAGAGGGAAGAAAGAGAAGGACGATGGAGAAAAAAACAGAGAGAGAAGAAGGAACGTCACTGATACTACAGAGACGGCAAGAAAATAAAGACGGATTATGTTGATTGTTTGTTGGGATTAGGTATATATAATATAAGAGAGGAACAATCACATGGGTAGCCAAAAAGTAACTCATGCCCATTTGAAAAAATTAAAAAAAGGCCAATATTCCGCTTTGTCAGCTATGCCCGCTATGAAACACCATAACGCCCGCGAAACGCTGAATAGCGGACACCGCTATATTAAAGCGTAACGCGCATTGCGTATAACGGTTACCGCCGAATCCGCCACGCCATACCGCCATGGCCGCCATTTGACAACACTGCTTTTATCTGCTCTCTTATGGATGATAAGCACTGGCTATATATGTAAATGTAAATATTTGGCTGATAACATTTTTTATTGTTTAGTGGAGTTTGTATGGAAGAGACCCTTCAGAAATTTTGCGCCTCACGGCAGGTCTTTGGTATACAGAGAGGAGAGATCTGATAACAGCGCTTTATACACTGTTAAGGGTACTGGAGTTTTTACTTTATTTGATTATAGTGATTGTTGTTTTTTCTTCTTGTTTTTTACGTTTATGTTCTTGAAGTTTAACTCTCTCTCTCTCTCTCTCTCTCTCTCTATGTCGCAACTTTGGCAGGCTGTTGTTCTTGACCAGGGACTTGAAAGTGATCATTTGGCTGACATCCAGGGATTCTTAGAGGATCTGATTAATTCTGGAGTTAGACAGCGATTCATCTCACTTATAAAGGTATTGTAAATGGAAAATATCTTCATTTGGCTGTCAAATAAAATCCCTTCCATTTTGATCTCTTATTTTAAAGATAACCAAGTATACTTCTTGGATTTCATTGTAATATATTCTGATTGGGTTTCTTCTCAGTGGTGAAAAAAAACATGCCCAAACATAATGATCTATCCTCGTGGAAAAATAATTTTATGATAGTGTATAACTAATCTTCTCTGGGTCTTCTGTTGATGTATATGAGTTCTTAAGATTATTAATATTGTAAGTCTGGAACAGAAGATTTACTGGTATTTTGTTTGCTTATGATTGTAAGTCCTGTTATTGATGCTGCTATTACAGCCGTGTGACTGTGCTTCATGGTCTTCTTGTTTTCTGTTTCTGTAGGAACTAAATCGAGAAGAACCTGCTGGTATGGGCGGGCCAAATTCGGAGAGCTACATTATTGACTCGAGAGGTGCTTTAGTGGAAAGGCGGGCTGTTGTTTCAAGGGAAAGACTCATTCTTGGTCATTGCCTTGTTCTCTCTGTTTTGGTTTTGCGGACAGGTTGTATACATCTGACCGCTTATTTTCTTTTGTGTATGCTCTTCTTACCTTACAATCTTGCAATAAACTTCAAACAAAAATGTTGAAAATCTTGATTTTGTCATAGTCACATAATTCGGTCAATCTGCTATCGAATCCCGAACTCCGTTCGGCGTACCGAATCGCCGGACGATTCGGTCCGGGAACGGTCAAAAAAGTCGTTCCGGGCGAACTGAAATTGTTATGTTGCCGAAGGAGTGCGGTAGGAAGTATAATTGAAATGATATGAAAAGGGAAAAGAATAATGAAATGGAAGAGAAGAAATTGGTAGGAGGAAGAAGAGAGGCTGACAGGAGGAGGAGAGAAAGGTACAAGAAAGAGAAGGGACTAGGGTTTTACATCTTTGTCTATGTTTCAGTGGGCTGGGATAGTGGGTTGGGCCAGCACACTTTCATGTTACCTATATCACAATAATCTTTTGCCAATAACCTATCATAAATTATAATAATATGACTTGGACTTATGATAACCACTACCTAATATAATGAAAAAAGACATGTTTTTTTATAGTACCAGTAACATCACTTACATGAAAAAATATATAATTATTCTATTGAAATTCTAAATCATCTTTCTAAATACATGAGTATACCCCCACCGTACCGGGTTCATCTAAATTAAGCGAATTCCATACCGGAGCGTACCCCGTATTCCGAATCGTATTCCGTACCATGTAACTATGGATTTTGTTGCCACAATGATCACAACTTTGCAAAGGCCATTTTCTTCTATATCTACTATCTATTACTTAGCTGAATCACAATTTGACATTGTTCTTATGAAGTTTCATGCCTCTGAAGCTGTGGAATGATTGACTGGTTCACAATTTGATGTTGGTGCATGTAATATGACTGGAATTTGACTCTACATATCATAAACGCTGACCTTTTTCAGAGCACTTAGATCAAATTTTGGTTACGTTCCCTTTGTTTCGGTAATTGATGGTAAATTGTTTAGTTCATCTACTTATATTCTTCTGGTACAAACTATCACATCACAATTTCAAAGTTAGTACCCAATATATTGTTATCAAAGTTTAATTACTGAATCTCGTTTAGTCTGACCATTTTCTAACCTCAACAGCCTGGTATGGGCTTTTATGGTTTTAGACAAATCTAGCTACTATTTCTTTGATTTGGCATATTTGAATAAATATGTAATTATGTATTGAATCCTTGATATGTTTAAGTGCTGATATTTTCTTTTACTGTCCTTATCTATTTCATGCTCTTATAGGAGCTTTATAGGAACTTTAAGGTCTTGTAGCCCAAGTCCTATATGTTTTTTCTCTATTGGAAGTTAAAGGTTTTTATTCGAAATACTGTTTCATGAAAAAAAGGATTTCAAAGATAGTGGAAGGAAACTCAGTCCCCTTTAGTTTAAAAAAACAGTGAGCTGGCCTACGTACTCTCTTCCTCGCCTGAGGAACAAAATCTACTAAGGGATATGTATATCTTTAAAATGCAACTGGCTGAAGATATCTAGTTTGTCAAATTGTGATTAATTGCTATGTTCAGCCTCGTATCTGCTAATTTTTGTTTTCTTCTTAGTTGGCTCACTTTTATTGTCTTCTCTACATGCACGTGAAGTCTTTCTTTCTTTGTTGTGTATCTATGTGGGTGGATTGATGGTCGAAAAGGCTTGTCATTCTTGTCTTTAGACTATCAATATTTATGTTTTAGTTCCTCCCTACTCAGCAAACCATTTTTGAACTTCTTGCTTCTTCTGTAAAGAATTCATCTCAGAATTTGACAATATAAGCTTCTCCTTGCAGGGCCCAAAGATATAAAGGACATTTTAACGTCTTTAAAAGATAGCGTTCAGGAAGTTAATGGTATTGTTGATACTGTAAAGCATCAGGTCTGTCTTACAAGGTCTATTTTCTAAGTATGTTGTGTAAATTATTTTTGCGAGAATAAAATTGCATGGACAGTTGTAGTACTCCCGGCCTACCTAACACAGATGTCCCTTAAATAGGGGATTGGTTGATCGGAAAAGCTCAGACAGTGAAAGTTTATTATTGAAAAGTTCATAATACCCAAATAAACTCCAACTCCAACATAATTCTTGCACTCCTAAAAACTAAGTATCGATATTAGAGTCTTTTATTTATAAAAGATGGGTGAGAAGAGTATATATATACACACTACACACATATGCATATGTGTGTGTGCGCGTTCTCGAGCGTATGTGTGTGCGTGTATGTATGTTATTGCATTTGCATAGGCTCCCCCCCCTTCCCGCTGCTGAAGATGTGCAAGGTTCTTCATTGAAACAGAGGAAGAAAATCAAAATGCAGATGATCTGTCAGTTTCAGGCTTACTGGGTCATTTGTTCATTTACACTTATGGTTGTCTACATTTGGAGCTACCCATGTGTGCATAGTTGGCAAGAAGTGCAGTCTTTTTTTTTTCAAGCTTGAATTGTAGATAGATTTCGTAATCCTATAGCATTACCCAAGATTCTCCATCTTTTTAGTGTACCTGCTTTCTTTTTTGTTTCTATTATTACCCTGTTGTTTTCGGTACATGGTACAGATGATCTTTTTTTAATATATAAATTTCTGCAGGTCATACATAGCCTCCTTTTCTCCCTTGTGGTTGCTCTCATATCTGATGCATTGAGCGCTGTGCCTGATAAAGTTTCTGTCCTGTCTCGAGATGCTTCCTTTAGACATGATTTCCACCAAACTGTAAGCTGACAACTAATTTCCTTACTCCCTTGAAGTGTTTACCCATTCTTCTCATTTATGTTTCTTTTAGGTGATAATTGCGGGAAATAATCCAACCACTGAGGGCTTTGTTGATTGTGTAAGGCTTGCATGGGTAGTGCATTTAATGCTGACACAAGACGGAGCTGATGTAAAGGACACGGTATCTGGTTCTCCATCTAACGACGTGCAATGTATTTGTTCATGCTTGGACATTATTTTCTCCAACAATGTTTTCGAGTTTTGGCTGAATAAGATTCTTCGTACTGCAGCTTATCAGGTTAGCTTTTCTCCTGTTCTGCCATTTGAAGGTGGATAATGAAAAATGCTTGCTTCAAAATTAACAGAACAAATTGCTGCTTTGGTAGTGTACTCTTTCTGGATAATGACATATTAATAGTTGAAATTAGTTCGTCTTTGTAAGTCAGTGAGTTTGTAACTGCTGTGTGTTCTGAGATCACATCTTTTCTCTGGAGACGTTTTCACAATATCTTATTTTTGCTTGACTATATTATTGTGTTTTACTGGAATTTTCTGGACAAATGGTATAACACGATGCCAAATTTATTTTTGGCTCTTGCTACTACTATTTACTTGTGCTGTTACCTGTTGAATCTTTTCTTTGGGGATGATTATGCTGCAATGTTGTGGAGAATCTTAATGTTTGTTATAGATTTTCTTTTTTCTTTCTTGTCTTTCTGGTTACTTTTATGTGTTTAATCTACTGGTCAGAGGTTCTGGGGCTGCCCTTGTCCCTTTTGATATTTTGATTCTGGAGTATTAGTTTCTATGTTATTACTTACTCTGCTTACCTTTAAATTACTGAACTATTGAACCTGTGCCTTATTCAGCTTGCTGAATTACACATCTGTTACTTTTTGCAGAATGATGATGAGGATATGATCTACATGTATGATGCTTATCTTCACAAACTGATTACTTGCTTTCTTTCCCATCCGTTGGCTAGAGACAAGGTAACTTGACCTCATTTGTTTGTATGTTTAAAAGAGGAACTTTTTGTTTAAAAGTTTGAATGTTTCTGAAACCATTGGTATTAGCAGAAATAGGAATGCAATCTTATTCTACTTTTCATTGCTTTGTAGTCATTCAGTCTTACTTTATTCACTGCTCATTTTGTGTGGCCAGAGGGTTGATTACAATTTTACCTGGTTGGTGAGGTGGTCATACCTCACATTGTTGGGAATTTCATTTACTAGCACTGGACATCTGAAGAATTATGGTAGTAAACTTAGTGTGAGACGAGGTTCTTCCTCAAAATATAAAGATTTATGGTAGTAAACTTAGTGTAAGTCATGGTGTCTTTGGTGCTTGATTGTATAGTTTTGAGAGTCTATAGGTTTGCCGATGCAAGTATGTAAAATAAATCTAAAAGGAAATCTTTGTCTAATTATGCTAATTTTATGGATGGTTCAAGGGGTTGAATGGATGGTAAAGGTAGTTAAGTACGTATCACTTTCTTTGAGTCTCTTTTTGCTCCAAGTATTACTGCAGTAGTTGCCCCCTGCCGTGTATTCTATATACTGCATGATGTAGTTTGTATTTGTACCTTGTCCATTAACAAGAATAGTATTTCCACCAACTCGATAATATGCAGTCTTTACATGAATCAATTTTTTATTGCCATGCTTCCTTTGGAGTTGTTGGATAGGTTAAAGAAGCAAAAGAAAAGGCAATGAATGTGCTTAGTCCATACCGCCAGGCTGCTTCACATGATCAAATGGTGGATGGTAGTGCAGATTCTCAACAAACTGCTGGAAGATTACCTCAATCTTTTGTGTCTTTGTTAGAGTTTGTTACTGAAATCTATCAGGTAAATTTACTGCTCAATCTTCTCTTCTCAGAATTTTGTAGTTTTACAACCCATTACTTGGGTGCATTTGCATTAGCTTTCTGTTCGAAAGATTGTGTGTGTGTGGTCTCCTTTTTTGTTCTTTATGGTGTTTGGCTTTGGAAAGTGAATTGTTTGTGAGAAAAACGTTGGATCCAAACTGAAAATTTGTTTGAGAATGGGAGAGAAAGCTAGTCTAAATACACCCATATTTTAGTGACACCTGTTTCTAAAGATATTGCTTCATTTGTCATGAATGTTACATGCTTGTGGAGATTAGTTTTTGTAGGCATTTCTAAAAAAACTAGTTTTGAAAAGCATCTTCAGCGTATCTTAACAGGAATTTTCAACTTTTTTAAGGTAATATCAGATGTAAAAAAGCAATGGGAATTGGGAAACAGCTTAAAACATTTCTTAGTTAAAAAAAAGCTGAAAGCAGCTTATTTTAGCAAAACAGGCCCATAATCAATTGAATAAAACAATGTGGAGAAGCATGTCTTGCCTTTTGGATTTAAAATCTAGAAATTGTTTATTCCTATTGGATGGCTACATGTTTGCGTTATTCAATGCCTGATAATCCAAGGCAATATTAGGTTTGATTGGGTTTAGACTTGATTTTTGGCAATACAGTTCTGTTGTACTGCACAATGGCATTGGCCAAGTTCAAACAATCTGTCTGGTTTATCAACACTTGTTAAATGGAGGAAAATGGTTTGTTAAGTTGGAAATTTTATTTTTTGGGAGCCTTCCATCATTGCGCAAAGCTGTTGATGTTACTCCATTTTCTTGCATAGAAACCACATTTTCTCACGACTTCAGTGCAGTTAGAAGTACATCTTGATCTGTTTAACTGTGCATCCCCCCCCCCCCCCAACACACACACACACAAAAAGAGAGAAAAAAGGCAGTGTTGTCAATTACGGCGTGATAGTGGCCCATAGCGGGATTTCGGAGCGGAGCAGCCTTTGCCTGCTATGAGTCTTGAATAGCGTTGCGGATTTTGGGTGCGGATGATTGCGGCCGCTATTGCGGCTAAAAAAGCGGAAATAGCGGCACTATTTGGATCATCATTGAAAAGTCTTTTTAAAATAGGGGCAAAATGGTAATAACAAACTCAAAAAACCCTAAACCTAAACTACAGCCGCGTAAAACAATTAAAAAACCTTGTGCTCCTTTTTCTTCTCATCTATTGAACGCTGCAAAAAAAAAAACCTTCTGCTACTCTTCTTCTCATATATTCTCATCTCCTTCATCTATTTTCTCCACCGGCGACCCAGTCACCGGCTACTCTATTATATATATATATATATTTTTAAACTTCATCTCAATCCAACATGACATCTTCTGGTTCAAATCAGAATATATCTTCATCTGCAAGTGCTTCTCATGGACTTTGGTTCCTTGTCATCTTGAATATACATTTTTAATTATTTGCATAGAATTCCAAATAGCGCCGCTCCCGCTATCCGCTATCCCGCAATAGCGTTTTCGCGGTCGGCCGCTCCGCGCCGCTATCCGGGATTAATAACACTGAAAAAAGGTAAGGGACTGGGTTCTAGCATACTGTTTCAGGTTTACAAATTCATTAAGTCGAGGGGGATTATTGGATTTTTGCAATTGTCTAGTTTCTGAATTAGGTTGAACTGGATTGAAACTGTGTTGTCAATGTTCAAATGTAACCTATGTATAGCCATGTCTTTCTTGTTGGAACTTGAATTTGAGTTATAGATCTTGGCATTCGTGTTCTGCAGATATCGTGGGGAACCCCATTTGATGCAGAATTTACAATAAAAAATTTGATGCAGAATGTGATTTTTTTGACAATCGAAATGAAAACAATGATGTTGAGTTTCTTGTTCTTACAAAGCCTTGATGTTATATAAGCTACCATTAGATGTAGAAGATTAACAGCCTGGACTGGGTTCTAGCATACTGTTTCAGGTTTACAAATTCATTAAGTCAAGAGGGGGATTATTGGATTTTTGCAATTGTCTAGTTTCTGAATTAGGTTGAATTGGATTGAAACTGTGTTGTCAATGTTCAAATGTAACCTATGTATAGCCATGTCTTTCTTGTTGGAACTTGAATTTGAGTTATAGATCTTGGCATTCCTGCAGATATTGCGGGGAACCCCATTTGATGCAGAATTTACAATAAAAAATTTGTTGCAGAATGTGAATTTTTTGACAATCGAAATGAAAACAACGATGTTGAGTTTCTTGTTCTTACAAAGCCTTGATGTTATATAAGCTACTTTCAGATGTAGTAACAGCCTGGACTTGACATCCCCTTTTCAAATCATTTTTGGATATTGGTAGACCAGTGAGCAAGTGTATCTATTAACAGCATTTTTGTGATGGAAGTCTCTGCACATCTGTTCCATATTAACTGCTTCTTAAACGGCAAGTTTGTTCAACAAAGGAAAAACCAGGAATGAGTTTTTACCATATTTAGTTGTAAGCAAGACCGTTATCGCTCTTGTACCGTTGGGAAATACCATAGAGGAAGTAGGTATATGCTGCTTTATAAATGTAAATACATGTCTTGCAGAACATGAAATATGCTAAATTTACTCTTTCATTTTCTTTCTTGATATGAATTGATGCTTTCATTTCGTGTTTTAACCATGCTTCCATGCTATCTTTCATTAGAAAGAACCTGAACTGCTGTCAGGAAATGATGTCATGTGGACATTTGTGAACTTTGCTGGAGAAGATCATACTATATTTCAGACATTAGTGGCATTCTTGAAAATGCTGAGTACTTTGGTATGGAAGTCTATATGCTTTAAAATATTGGCTGTATGAATTATCATTACTAGTTTACTGAGGAGATAGTTTTCTAAAGTTTTTAAATGGAAGCTCCTATTTTCAGGCGTCTAGTCCGGAGGGTTCTTCAAAAGTGTTCGAGTTACTTCAAGGAAAAGCATTCCGTTCTATTGGGTGGAGTACTTTGTTTGATTGCTTATCAATATATGACGAAAAATACAAGCAGTCCCTTCAGAATCCTGGATCATTGTTACCAGAGTTTCAGGAAGGGGATGCAAAAGCACTTGTTGCATATCTGAATGTTCTGCAGAAGGTAATTGTGGACAGGACAGATTCATTCAGTGCCTTTTCCATTTTTGCTGTTCAGCTTGGAAACATTAAGAAGACATCTGTCATCTTTGGCTTTTTCGGTTACTTGCTAGATTTTTCTTTCAACGTGGAGGCTTTTAACCTGCTTCAACTGATAGTGTGCATGATACCCCCCCCAAATTTCTTTTGAAGTTCATTTGTAACTGAGGACTGGTGTTGTGCTTATACGAGGCATGAAGGTCTAACAATTTTGCTTTTTGCATCTTAGGTCGTGGAAAATGGGAATCCAGTAGAAAGGAAGAACTGGTTTCCTGATATTGAGCCATTATTCAAACTTCTAAGTTATGAAAATGTGCCTCCTTATCTCAAGGTTGTGATGCTGACTATGCTTCTTTTCCTTAGCATTATTCTCCTTTTATTTTATATCCTTTGCTGCTTTTTCTCTGATACATGGTAGATTACAGAAACTTAGTTGTGCTTCTGACAACTCCTTGAACTTATGCTTAATAGGGTGCACTGCGTACTACCATAGCTACTTTTGTGAAAGTTTCTCCAGTTCTAAAAGATACAATTTGGACTTATTTAGAGCAATATGATCTACCTGTTGTTGTTGGTCCTCATGCTGGGAGCAACACTCAACCAATAGCCACACAGGTAATTACATTGTTTAGCATTCAATTGTAGTGTATGCTTCATGTGATTGTTTAAGAATACCAATTAACAAAATAGAATACTTTTATCAGTTTTGTAGCTGCTGGTTTTCTTCTTCTTTTGATGACTACTTAAATTCTAATACCATGTGTTTTATTCTTTTTCCTATTTCACCTCAAGTGAAGCCGTCTTTTTAATGTAGTTATGACATGATGTAGCAATATATATCATCAAATTTTGGGATTGTAATCGACAAATGTAGTTTAAGCATTCAACCTAATTTAATTAAATTACAAATCTGTTTATGCCACAATATTCTGGTGGTTGTTAATTGGAATCTTAACCGTGGAAGAGGTTCTTTTCCTATCTGTCTGAAGCTTATTTTATTTCAAGTATATTTTAGAATCTAAATTTGTCTTGGATCTGCAAGTGGAAATATAAATAATAACAATCTAACTTCTTTTAGATTTTGGTATGCCTTTTGTCTGAAACACATTTATTAAAGTTTCATCCATTTCACATTGCAGGTGTATGACATGCGATTTGAGTTAAATGAGATAGAAGCAAGGAGAGAGCAGTATCCTTCTACTATATCGTTCATTAACTTGCTAAATTCACTTATTGCAGAGGAAAAGGATGTGAATGATCGAGGGCGCAGGTATTTTACTAGAAAAAATTAAAAATCCTTCTTTTTCGTTAACAAAAGCATGTTCATCTCTCATAAGGTGAGTGATGTTTTGCAGATTTGTTGGCATCTTCCGGTTCATATGTGACGATGTATTTGGACCATTTCCTCAGAGAGCCTATGCCGATCCTTGTGAGAAATGGCAGTTGGTTGTTGCTTGCCTGCAGCATTTGCAGATGTGGGTTAAGTTGTTTTTTATTCTTCTTCCATTCTGAACATATCTGGTAGGAACTTCAAATCCAATCTTTTTCCCTTATTCATGGAAAATCTGAAGTTAATTGCAAATGCTATGTAGGATACTAAGCATGTATGATATTAAGGATGAGGACATTGATAGTGTTAACGCATCTCAGAACTCATTGGTGGGACAATCTGCTCCGCTTGAAATGCAGCTACCAATCCTGGAGTTGATGAAAGTATTGGTCATCTTTTTGTTGATGCTTTTATTTTTCCAAGTTTTTTTAGTTGCTATTGTCTATTGTTACAACTTATTGGAGTCTTTCCTTTGATTCGCTTTGCATGGATCCTATATATATCTATACACTTTACTCGTGAGAAGCAACATTTTCCTAACCTCATTATTACCATCTGTCTCCTGTACATCAAGAAGAAGAAAGTTTCTTAGTTTATCATGCTTTCTTAGTTAAAATTCTGGTGATCATTAGCTATTTACGTGACTCTCTCTTCAGAAACACGATTTTCAAACTAGGTTTTTATTTTCTATTGTCGCTATTTTGATTGTCTTGTATGAATGGATGATTGGTTAATGTTAGCTCTCTTTTTGGGCACTCTAGTCTAGACATGGTTATTGTTTCCCAGGTTAGAAAGTTTTCTTGTATGAATGTTTATTTCTCTGCTTTCAAGCCTCTTTACTTTGATAGTTAGGTCATGAGCTTGTGTGAATGTGGAATGTGTTGTAATGATATTCCTAATTTCTTGTAGGATTTTACGAGGGGAAAAACTGTGTTTCGAAATATTATGGGTATTCTTTTGCCTGGAGTCAATTCCTTAATTGCTGAACGTACGAATCAAGTTTATGGGCAACTGCTTGAAAAAGTTATCCTCCTCTCTTTGGAAGTTATTATTCTGGCCTTGGAAAAAGATACTGTTATATCTGACTTCTGGCGTCCCGTATATCAGGTACAATCACAAATTTTCAGCTACCATTGTTGTTTGTCTGTTTTTGGATTTAATGATCTAATATATATCCCGACTGCTTTGTTGGCCATTAAGAAGTGATCACGTTATTATAATGAGGTTTTGGTCTCTACTTTCAATTAGAGAGCTTCATTTTGTGAGTGTAGACTTGCTTTGGGTAGATTTGAAACGTTCAATTTCTGGGGAAATTTCAAAATTTATTTAAGAGCTCTGATATGTATTTACAATCCTTGAAGTTTTGACGAAGATTTTAAACGAACTGTGATTGAAATAGCAGAAGACATAGGCTTCGTTTGGATTGGTTTTGAAGTGGGAAATCTAGTCTGAGAAACAAAAAAGAAGTATGTTTTTTTGGGGCCAGAAAGGAGGGTAATGGACATAATTTTTCTCAATAACGAAATTCATTAGGGCTACATGCACTCACTCATCCTGAAGAAGGACAAGTATTATTTTGAGACTTGTTGACTCCAGGTTTCTGTCATTTTTACTGTATTTGGCCCCACCAGAAATATTTTGTGGTCCAAAACCTATGATGGAGATAATGGGGACTCTTTTCACATTTTTAACCTTTTATGTTCCCATCCCAAGTATTGTCGTTCCCCTTTTTCATCAGTGAGTGAAAAAAGCAGGCTTGCTTCATTTTTAAATATGCTTTCCAACTGCATTTTATTTTTTAGAACAAAAATTCTCAAACTAGAAGCAGTCCAAATCCACCCATGGCGTGGATAACATATCTCTTTTCTAATCTAACCTTGCTCTGGTTAACTATTAACTAACATAAAAAAAATTGTCCTGTTTCCTTCAAAATTGCCTTACATTTTGGTAATATACAGTGCTGCGGTCTATTCACCAACTTGTCCTCCAGATCCCTAAGACAATCTTCGCAAGAGCACCTGGAAGACAGTTGTATGGGCCCAATTGATTACCTATTTTGAACTTTATCTCTCACGTGATTAGGCCAAAATATAGCAGTTTTATCTTCATATATAGATTGATAAATTTGTCATTTTCACCCCCCCCACCCACACACACACACAACACAACACAAAGAAAATGTGATTGATTCATAGCGAATTAGCTGCAGGTATTTCTCTCTAGTGAATCATGCTTTGTTTGAATGCTATCCATGTTATTTTTTCTCGTAATGTTCTGGAATCTCACTTTTCCGGTTTTATGTCAAAGCTTCATTGGCTTGCTAGGCTTCCAATAACTTTTGTCTGTGCTTGTTTCTAATGCAGCCTTTGGATGTTGTACTGTCTCAAGATCATAATCAAATTGTGTCTTTGTTGGAGTATGTCAGATATGATTTCCAGCCCCGAATTCAGCAATACTCCATCAAGATTATGAGTATCTTAAGGTCTCCATATTGCGATACTTTTTATGTTTTCATGTTATGCAATCTTTTTGTTTGTTGTCTCCTGTAACTTGTGGTTAAATCGTGTCTACTAGCAACGCTGACCGGATTTTTTCATCCCGTGGCAGTTCTCGTATGGTTGGTCTTGTTCAATTGCTCTTAAAAACCAATGTTACTGTTCCTATAACTGAGGATTATGCTACCTGCTTGGAGATGCGATCAGAGGAGTCCCAGATTATCGAGGATAGCAGTGAAGATGCTGGTGTTCTCATAATGCAAGTTCGTGCCTGATTTTCTCTCCCTCCTCTATTTGCCTCCTTGAATTTCGAGATCATATTGTGATGGTTATTGATTTTTGGCATGACTTCTCAACTCCAGTAAAAGCTTGTTGGTCCCATGTTTAAAAAGATTAATGAATTGATACTTGAGTCGTGCATTAAATAGTGTCCCAGTTCAGTTTGATTATTGTTGACGTTATGGCATTTGATGTGAGATAGGTACAAATAACAACTGATTTAAGTTTAAAAATAATGGATTTAAGTGTTCTCTTTCGAAGTCTGAATACTAAGTTGCGAATTTCAATTGCATTTCTTTGTTCTTGCTGACTTCACATTAACTGGACAAGTCAATCTGCCCGTTTGGGACCTCTATATTTTGGTTGAAGTATTTATATTTTCGTTTCTTGTTTCTTCGAGGTTAGAAGGATGGGGGAATATTGGTTCTGAATGGTTGTGTGCCATTTCAACTGCTTACGATTCTATTATTTCTAAATGCAGCTTCTCATTGATAATATCGGTAGGCCAGCTCCAAATATTACTCATCTATTGCTCAAATTTGATCTTGATGGCCCAATCGAGAGAACGGTGCTTCAGCCAAAATTTCATTATAGGTGCTGATTAATTGTTTCTCTCTGTCTCTCTCTCTCTCTCCTCTCTCTCTATTTTTTGTTGTTTATGCTTTGACTCTGACCTCTGTATGATGACAGTTGCTTGAAGGTCATTCTTGAAATTTTGGACAGGCTTCTAAAGCCTGATGTAAATGCATTGCTTCATGAATTCGGATTTCAGGTGGTTGTCTTTGCTGATATCAGACATTTTAAAATCTTAAACTGAGAGAAATTTGTATTCTTTTACTCTGATGGCTCATGTTCAGTTGTTTTCTGTAGTTCCTTTATGAGTTATGTGTGGATCCGCTTACTTCTGGCCCTACTATGGATTTGTTGAGTACCAAAAAGTATCATTTCTTCATTAAGGTATATATTGCGCAAACCTCTAAAATCTGTCTTAATACTGACAATTATTCTAATATGCATCATTCCCTTCTATTTGCTAAATCTGTGTATTATCTTGCCAGCACCTGCCTACATTTGCTGTTGCTCCACTTCCTAAGAGAAACAGTAGCCAGGCTCTTCGTATCAGCAATCTTCATCAGGTTTAACACAAACTAATTTTTTCTCCACAGCTTAACCTTGCATCCCTTTGTTCCTCTTCTACTTAGTTTTATTTACTTATAGTTCACAGTTGTAATGGTGAACAGAGTTGTCGATTGTCATTTGCTGTTTAACCATTCGTATGCATTTCTGTGTATGTGATTCTGCAGGAGATGCCCATATACGGTAGCTAATTTTTAGATCTACTATTATAGTTCCACGTAGTTGGGGTTTCAAAATATTTTCTCCAGCTATCTTGGTTTTGTTCATTCCCCTGTTTGTTGTATTTGCATCACCTATTTATGGGGATAGGTGGACATACTTACTACTGAAAGTTAGATGTCATCTACCTTCGGACACTAGTATCTTTTAATTGCTTCATCGATTGGATTTTGACAGATAACAGTTAATTGCATTTAGTTATTCTTTGTCCGCTCTAATCCCCCCTCCCCTGCTAATCCTACAGAGAGCATGGTTGTTGAAGCTTTTAGCAGTAGAGCTACATGCTGCCGATCTGTCCAGTTCCATTCATCGAGAAGCATGTCAAAATATTATTTCTCAACTATTTGGTGGGGATATCGGGGAGAGTGGCATGGATCAGACTATTTCTGACCCCGTTCTCCAAAACGAGATTGATATTGCTGCAATCAGGACCATCAGTAAGATTAAGGTAACGCTTACTAACATTGTTGAATTGTTGTTTCTCTAGTAGAACTATGTTCATTCAAGCTTCTGATTCTGATTGAATTACACAAAAACACTCTGTACGCCTAAATAGTTATTGAGCTTGTTATTCTAAGTAAAAGTACTATCTTCTGGAATATTTTTATTTGAGCTTGTTATGCTGATACAATAACGCGAACTAAGTGGCTCTGTTTCGCTATTTCTTGTTATTTAATTGGATTAATCACACATCTTTTCTCAGGAAAAAAATTTGATATTGCTTCAGACCTCTATTTGGTTTTCTTAAGAATGATTTGTTCAGCAAGATTTTAGTTTCAGCTACTGCAATCTCTGGTAGTTTAAATATTTGGTTTACTGACCTTATTGGATTCATCATTAAGGGATATATTTTCGTACCAATGGCTGTCTAGATATTTGTAATATGGTGGTAGCCATGGTTCTCAAAGTTACTGCTCAAGGTCCATTTTCTGAAGATTTGGTTAATCCCCCCCCTCTGTCATTGTGGATTAGAACTGACATGTGAATGAATTTTAGCTATTGTCGAATGAGGGTATGTGAAGAATGGAGAGTAGAGAGATACCAATCCGGGGGGGTTGTCAAAGCCATAGCAATGTAACTTCAAATTCTCATGACGGACTTTACTTCTCAACTGAAATACTTATAGGATTCCAAATAGAAAAAAAAAAAGGTTCCTTCCAATATTAGGATAGGTAATCCTAATTGGACACCTATCAAGTTTGCTGAACGAGGTTAACCACTGCCTGGACTGCTTTAAAGCTCAACTTGATTCCCAAGAAATAACATTGTGAAAATAAGTTTGTATTATGTTATTGGTTTTTGTAATTGTTTGTACCTGGGACTCACCATCTCTTTGTTATTCAATTGTTTGATGTCTTCAACAAAGCTTGTGACCCCGTTGCACATTTAAGAGAAGATAGTACTGTTGCAGTTTTTGTGCCATTGAACCTCTTATTAGTTGTGTAATTCTTTAGGCACAGAATTTGTAGTCTTTTAAGCATGGAACTTCTCATTTTGTGTATTTCGTCTGTTTAGTTACATTCACTCTGCTTCCAAATATAGATTCTTGCATTGCTTGAAGTTATCCAGTTCAAATCTCCAGAAAATACCAAGTCTTTGCAGGCTGTTTCTAGTATGAACTACGGATTTCTGGTAAGAGTAACACTAATTTGTTCTTTATAAATGTTTTCTCCTAATTACATTTATCTGACGCCGTACACTTTTAGGCTGAGGATATCCTTAGCAATCCATCAACTGTTGGAAAGGGTGGTATTTATTATTACTCGGAACGCGGAGATCGTTTGGTTGATCTTGCTTCATTCCGTGACAAACTTTGGCAGGTGACCACTTGTATCATTGTTTCTTCAAATAACAATATTAATATTATAATTTATGGCAACTGTCTACCTTGTTATTCAAGCTGTTATTTGGAATGCTACTTTTTCCTCTAGGAAATCGAACATACAATATGGGTATTGTCTCATTTTATTTTCTGATTTCAACCTTTCAGAAATTCAATATATTCAATCCCCAGCTTAACACCTTTGGTAGTGAAGTTGAGCTGAATGAGGTACGCGATACTACCCAACAGTTGTTGAGATGGGGATGGAAATACAACAAGAACCTTGAAGAACAGGCTGCTCAACTTCATATGTTAACAGGCTGGTCCCAGATTGTTGAGGTATATTCTCTCTTCCACTGTTCCTAGAAAGTATGTTATTCCAAATAAAAATTGGAGTAAAGAACTGTCTGGATTGAAATGTGTCTTTTTTGTCGACTTGGGAAATTTCTTTGGAACTTGTCTGTTTTATTTTAATCGTGTGTTTTTCTCTTCTGTTACTTAGGTGTCTGCATCCAGAAGGATTTCATCTCGGCAAAACAGATCTGAGATATTATTTCAGTGAGTTACCTTGAATCCTTCGATGCTTTTTTCCCCCTTCTTTAATAGCTTTTATAACATTTTTCTGCGGTCTTCAGGTTGTTAGATGCCTCCCTCAGTGCATCTGGTTCTCCCGACTGTTCACTTAAGATGGCTCTAATTTTGACACAGGTTCTACCACTTGTCATCTTATACTTCGACCAACATTTACCTGAATAGTCATTGAAAATCTTTTCTCAATTGATTGGAATGTTTCTGTTGTGAAATTTCCCCAGGTTGGTCTCACATGCATGGCTAAACTTCGTGATGAACGCTTTATATGCCCAGGTGGTTTAAGTGCTAACATGGTGACATGTCTTGATATTATCATGACAAAACAATTATCAAACGGAGCATGCCAATCTATATTATTTAAACTGATCATGGCACTTATCAGACACGAGTCTTCTGAGGCCTTAAGGAGACGGTAGAACTGGGAATTATTTCTGATTCTTCTATTATCATAATCTGAATCTTGAAGAATTCTTCTCACAATTTGTCATGTTTCTGTTCTGATCCAGCCAATACGCTTTGCTGCTTAGCTACTTCCAGTACTGTCAACATATGCTAGATCCTGATGTACCTGGAACAGTCATGCATTTCTTATCAGCCAATGAGCAAGATAATGATCTAGATCTTCAACAGGTTTACAATCCTATTAAGCATTCTTATCAGAAAGATTCATTGTTTTTTTCATCTTATTTATTTAATTTTTGGGGGGTTATGTGTAGATTGATAATGAGCAGGCAGAATTGGCACGGGCAAATTTTGCTATCCTAAGAAAAGAAGCTCAATCGGTCCTTGATTTGGTGGGTTCTTGTTTTGGTGAAATTCTGAATATTTAAATTGGCTATTTCTCTGCAACTGAACTCATATTTTCTGGTAATTTGGTTATCCATTTGATTTGGTGACTTTTTGGACAGATAGAGAATAGAAAATGCTAGAAATCATTGTTTTGGTGTTAATTGTACAAGATGGAAGAAGTGTCGGATACAATGTGATGACCTTAATATTTAGAAAAATGTCTTCGTGAGGCATCTCGAAACCAGATGAACATTCATTTCCCAATAGATCAATCTCAATAGATGAGCCTTTTCCTAGAGATTAAGTGTGTGTATATATATATATATTGCGTATATTTGGAGGAGTAGATTATTAGGATTGCCCAAATGCGGACTTTGTCCAGTGATAATAATGAAGAATTTCCTTTTGACTAGAGTCATAACAGCAGGCCAAGCATCTAAGGCGCCATATAAATAGCCCGTGCACAGTATACCTTCCATGCCCCCAAGAAAAAGGAAAACACTCCGAGGGTTTATTAGGTTGATGAAGATGGTATACTTCATGTTTAAGGACTTAGTTAACTGCTTAATAAGCGCCTTAGGATATGTGTTTGCTGATATCTGTTATATTCTCTGAATTTGAATATGCCGATCTGGAGTTGTGTGCTATGATTTAGAGTGATAGGTTGCGAGTACAGGAAATCAAGAAGTGATAGAAGTAAGAAATAATCATGTCTATAAAATGCAGTGTTGCAAAACTCGGCCTAGTCGGCCGATTAGCCGGCGACTAGTCGGTAGTCGGCCGGTGGCCGCCTAGAAATCTAAAAAATCGGGGAAAAAATCGGGTCTTTGAAAAGAATTGGTCAAAAATCCGATCTAGTCGGTCAAAAGTCCGACTAGTCGGTCAAAAGTCCGATCTAGTCGGTCAAAATTCCGACTAGTCGGTCAAAATCGGGGGAAAGACAAAGAGAAAGAGAAGGACACGTACCTGCAGTAACCACGGCGATGGCGGCGACGGTGACGGGAGGAGCGGTGAGGTGTTCGCGGTTGAGGAAGGGGGAGAACGGAGAGAGAGAAGAAGAGGGAGAGGAGAGGAAGAGGAAGAAGGAGAGAGAAGAAAGAGGAAGAGACGGTGGCGGTTGTCTTGTCGGAGAAGAACCATAACGGAGAAGAAAGAGAAAGTCGGAGAAGAAAGGTCGGAGAAGAAAGAGAAAGTCGGAGAAGAGCGGCTCCTCTGAGGAGAAGAAAAAGGGATGATGGAAATAATTTAGGGTTTTCTCCCTGGATGTGCATTTATATAGTTAGGACTAAAAATGAAATTAAAATATTAGCACATAAGTCCTATAAAATAATTATGTTATAAACAAGTCCTAAATGGCTTAAATTTAGAAATAAATTGCATTCAAAGTCCAAAATAACTTTTAAAAATTATATTTTAGACCTCAAACTTTATATTTTATATTACAAACAAGTCCTAAATAGCCTACTTTATATTTTTAATATTTAATTAGACCAAAAATATAAAAAAAACATTTTCGAAAATGATTAAAATAAAATATATTTAATATTTAGGGTCGCCGACTACTCCCCGACTACTCCCCGACTAGGCCGACTAGTCGCTAGTCCCCTGTCTGCCGACCGACTAGCGACTAGCGACTTTTGCAACACTGATAAAATGGTAATGATGAAAATTAGAGATATATCAGTAAAAAAAGAAATAATTGATATAAAAAAAATAACTGTATGACATATTGTGCATCGATACAAGACCAGTAGGCACTCTTTGGTGTGAATGACGAGTTGAAGAAAACCATCTTGCTTCAAAGAATTTCAGTACATGATCTTAAACGAAAGAATTTCAGTACATGATCTTAAATGAAAGAATTTCCGTACATGATCTTAAACTTTAGTCTTAAATGAAAGATGAACCAGCACATAAGAGGAAAAATTAAATTTGATTCATCATCGCTGCTTACTTCTCCCTGATCTCATATTACTTATTTTTTCCAATATTGTACAACATAGTTGATAAAAGATGCTACTCAAGGGAGTGAATCTGGCAAGACCATGTCACTCTATGTTTTGGACGCGCTGATTTGTATGGATAATGAGAAGTTTTTCCTTGGCCAACTTCAAAGCAGAGGCTTCTTAAGATCTTGTTTAATGAGCATCAGCAATTTTTCTTATCAGGTAATTTCTAACCCAACTTCATTATCCATTATGGGAATGTAAGGAGCCAGTAAGATAGCCCTATGTTTCATATATTGGCTGGCTTCTTGCAATGCCTGCGTTTACTTTATGGCACAGTCTGGACTTTGAAGGTGTCGCATTTTTACATTTACCTATCGAGATATATGATCTATTACTTTGTTAAGAATCAGTTACTTGTTTGTATGTGTGATAAACACCTTGCATTTTTTACACTCACCTTTGTAGCTTAACGATTGCATTCCGAAACCATTTCTTTATTGCACTGTAATTATTTTGAATTTGTGAGCTGAAACTGAGCAGTACTCTATATATGGTCTTTATTGAAGAAGTTAAGGTTGATTATGTGAAAAATTCATCACTTCATCATGTATTTCATGTCTGTTGAATATGAGCTCTTTATTAATGTGATCCGCCTATGTTGCAGAAGTCGCTAGTCGGTCGCCAGACTGGCGACTGGCGAGTAGTCGGCAAACCTAGATTACAAGGGATTTTTTAAAATTCCCTTATCCTATATATTATACTAGTCAAACAAAATTCCAAAAAAAATTAACAATCAACTACTAGTCAAATCAAAGCACACAAAGTCCATCCATAATAATTAAATTCAATACCATAATAAGTAATAACAAGTTCAAATACTAAAAATAATAAAACGACGTAGTTTCTGGCAGAAAATTGAGTTTAAAAAAAGTCAGCAGCGTCATTTTGACGGACTTTGACCTTTTTTACCGAATTTGACCGACTTAGTCGGTCAAGCGATTTTTAACCCCGATTTTGGGGTTTTCTTGTCAGTCCATGCAATATCTCTTGCGCTTCCTTCAGTGAGTTACTACTTAATTTAACTTTGCAACAGGTAAAAGTTGGAGCTAATACCTCATAGTGCTTTAGTATCATGTGAAATTGCTCAAAAGCATTATTTTCTCTTTTTTTTTTTGGATAAAAGAAGAAGCTTTATTAACAGAAAGAAGTAATACAAAGTATGACGCATCCTCAAATAAGTATTGAGAATGACAAGATAGTAGCCCAACACTCTCTTTGTAATGTACCAGTGCCATCTCCCTAAATTACTGCATGCTCTAGGCCAGAGAGATGATGCAAAACAGACCCTCTCCCAGAGTGAGTAAATATGCGTATACTGATCATCTAAAATCCTGTTATTCCTTTAAAAAAATATTGTCCAGAAACCTGCAAACGGAGCACATTCCAGCAGAATTTTCTCACTTAAATCTTGCCAAAACCACGTAATTTTATCAGCATCAATCTAGAATCATAGTAGAAGCATACTTCTCATCCATCACAGTGAGCATTTCTCCCTCAGCATTATTTTTGACTGATTTGTTTGTTCATAATACTTAATCTGTTTTGATTCCTTCCTCACTTTTGTTAAGAAAATGTCTTGTTCGAATGCGTCAGAATAACCTGCGTAGGATACCCAAGAGCATTATCCTTACAACTTTTTGAATTAATACCTATAACACAATTGCCTTAAATTTCTGCTTATTATAAAGTTTGAAGTTTGCTAGGAAACTTGAAATGGAAGGAATAGTTTAACAATCTCAACCTTATTTTTCTTATTTGAATCTGTAAGAATGACTTCTTTTTTTAGCTCTGAATTGATTATACGACATAAATTTTCTTTTATTGCCTATATCTAGAAGTGATTTAGATCCCCACAACTTTTAGTTAAGTGAATGTATATCAATATCAAATAGATGACATTTCACCTCCTAATGCGCATACATTCAGAAATTGAGTTGCTTCACTTATCAATGCTTCTTGTGGTAATTCACTTTGCTATCTGTGATTGCTATATGACTATTGTGAGTTGTAGCTGGATACTGGAAGCAAATGCAACCTTGTCATATAAAAAGAAAGACTGAGTAACTATGACTTATGATCCTAAGATTCAAACTGACATTATCAAGTTTATTTGGTTCAAAGATTGTGATTTATTTTTTAAAATTGTTCTTCCCAGTGTTCAAATCTGCATGAGAAAAAAATACTTTGATCTTTGTTTCTATCCTCTGGAGCTTTTATTTTATTTTATTTTTTTTATTGTATGGCTGCTGATTGATTTATGCACATAAGAAATGTGGACCGCAATTTGATTTGGTAGATGAACTCTTCTTTTCTGTTTCCCAATCTATCTTAGGATGGCAGGCTTTCGTTAGAGTCGGCGCAGCGGTTTTACAAACTTGAAGCAGAACTTGCTCTATTATTGAGAATAAGCCACAAGTATGGAAAATCGGGTGCCCAGGTTTTGTTTTCCATGGGTGCTTTGGAGCATATTGCGTCTTGTCGGGCACTGAACGCGCAACTTAAGGTACTGCTCTTGGATATTTTCCTTTTCGCCATCTCCTTGATCTGATCGGCCTAACTCGGTACGAACTTTTGTCAGATGAGTTTCCTAAAGTTAGATGATAAATTTGGAAGGGATGCATCTATGCATGTTGATAAACAGAGAATGATCATTGCTTCAATACTGCGGTTGGTGTTTTCTTTGACATCGTTGGTGGAAACATCTGAATTCTTTGAGGTTGACGTTCTTTGATTGCCAAATCGTTTTATAGTCAATTTGATATTTGATTGTGTGGTGACCCTTTTTTTATTTTTTATTTTAAAATATTTGTTCCATCAGCAGTTAAATCTTGTCATTTAATTGTGATATATTTCTTCATATTCCATGTTTACAAATTCATATGTACTTGTAGAACCTCTATATTTATTTCAATCCATCATCTTTCAAGAATTGATATGCTTTCTTTATTTTCTTGTTGAATTTGATTTTTAGAAATCTCTTGTATTACAGTGCACATAAATGCTCTGGATGCTGAATGAAAGAAGAATGGTAATGTGCACATAAATCAAAATGGTTCTTGGGTCTGCCTTCTCTGATGTCTTTTGGCTTTGATTTGAGGGCATGATTCTGTAGCAAATGTGATAGAATTGGGGGACTACTGTTTCAGTGGTACTCTGTGAGCAGCCACTTTGTGCATCCATTGCCAAAGGTTAGGTCAATCTCCAATCCATTTGTTTCAGTGGTATTCTAGGAGCAGCCGCTTTGTGCATTTATTGCCAAAGGTTAGGTATGTCTCTTATCCATTCCCGCCCTTACCCCCAATTATTGGGGATTTAATGGAATGTTATTGTTGTTCTAGCTGTAGAAATCTCCTGTATTATGTCTGAACCTTATGAATCAGAATACTTTGTTTTGGGGAAAAAATATTATTCATACCGAGTAATGCTGCAAGCATTTTTCCATATGTTTCGATTTTGATCGACTGAGTTACCTATGTATTTTCCATGTGTGGGTGAACTTTATTTTAATGATTATATATGGAGCTTCGGATTTGGACAAACATTGCATATCCACCATTTGAGAACTTAAGCAAATCTCATTGATAAATTTATTGTTCATAATACAATATTTTCTTGCTTTTGATGGTTTGCCATCTTAGCCATGTCCAAGGAGCATGATGACAGTCTCTTGAAGCTACAGAATCTACCTTTAAAATAACATTTCATGCTTAATAAAATTATGCAAATATATTGTCTGCCTCAGACAATATATTTAGGATTTAGGATTAGTAGAAGTAAAACAGAGTATATGGAGTGTAAGTTTAGCACTAGCAGAACGACAGAGCAAACTGTAGTAACTTTGGGTGACAAAAATATCTCAGAGAGTGAGTATTTTCGATATCTTGGTTCTATTATTCAAAAGGACGGAGAGCTTGACGGAGATGTAGCACATCGAGTTAAAGCTGGTTGGTTGAAATGGAAGAGTGCGACGGGTGTTTTGTGTGATCGTAATGTACCGCTGAGATTGAAGGGAAAGTTTTACAGAACCGCTGTTAGACCGGCATTATTATATGGTACAGAATGTTGGGCAACTAAGAGGTGTCATATTCAGAAAATGCATGTAGCGGAGATGCGTATGTTAAGATGGATGTGTGGGCATACGAGAATGGATAGAGTGAGGAATGAGACTATTCAGAAGAAGGTTGGTGTAGCACCTATTGAAGATAAGATGAGAGAGAACCGTTTGCGTTGGTTTGGGCACATTAGACGAAGGCCAAGTGATGCCCCGGTTAGGAGAATTGAAGGATTATGTAATGTAGATGGCGTAAGAGGTAGAGGGAGACCGAGGAAGACTTGGATGGAGATGATAAAAGGGGATATGAATCTGCTAGAACTAGATGAGAGTTGTGTTTGGGATCGAAAGAAATGGAGAGATTGCATCCATGTGGATGACCTTACGTGATTCTTACTTTGGTTCATGTAGCCGACCCCAATCTGTTGGGATTAAGGCTTGGTTGTTGTTGTTGTTGTTGTATTGTCTGCCTCAGAATTCTTATGCTCTCTTAGATCATAGGATTTTGGTCACATACTGCCCTGTAATGTTGGGAATTGAATTCGTGAATAACTCTTATAAAGCAAAGGAGTGATCATTAGTCCTTTCCCTTGGCTACTTTCTGTTGTTTACTTGCTACTCTATTTGAGAAATTATATCTACATCCCCACTGTTTGCCAATAAGGAGACCTTTATGTTTTTACCACAGGACATCTTGCCTGTTGATGTCATTGCAGAAAATCAGAAACTAAAATATTTGCAATTTGCCGCAGGACTACTTTTCTTGGTATTCATATGGTTCTGTATTCATGACATGGATGGAATGTTAAATTCAGTGAAGAGTCTGTCATATAGGAATCTGTGCACATCAGTTCTCCCATCGGCTTTTGCTTGTAAATGAAATCTCTTTGAACCAGAGAAAATAGATAAGAATTGTATACTATGGTTGTGAATCTTTATGACTTGGGCAAGTGCTTGTTAACCATTCTATGCCAGACGCTGCCTTGGTTCATGAAATAAATTGAGCTAGCTAATTTTCTTGGTTGGTTTGGTTTAGTTGCTTAACAAATTGATCATATGCAGTTTTAAATAATACTCAAATTCCTTTTTATCATTATATCAATGGTACTTTTGTTTCTTTTACAACAGGTGAAGAATAAAATTGTCCGTGAAGTGATAGAGGTTGTTAAAGGTCATCAGTTGCTATTTGATCAAATTCTTCAAGTAGATCTTTTGGATTCTGATGAATTGACCATGGAACAAATAAATCTTGTTGTTGGTGTACTTAGCAAGGTATGACCTTTTGTAGTAAGATATTGATAGGATGCAAAGCAAACAACAAAACAAGAATTTGAAGCATAGTTATAATGGGTGGTTGGTGTTCTTTTATTTCTTCATTTCAGGCACATGCTTAGACATAGCAGAATATCAGAAGTTTCTTGATTGTTAGATGAACCCTAATCTGACAGCTTAAGATATTAGAAAGGAGTGCATATACATTTAACACTTAAATACCCCTCAGTGCCCTCACATCTGGATTATACACTTTATTAATGGGTCCAACTTGTGCTCATTTCATGCTTTTACTAATGAGTCGGAGATGGGATTTGATCACACAAAGTCTTCCCCTTGATACCATATGAAATTACCACCTTGGCTTGTCTAAAAGCTTCAGCTATTGGGGAGTCGAGTAATTATACTTGGACACCAACCGTTATATCACCTATGTACCATCATCTATTATCTTTCGTGTTATGAGTTTCTCTAATTTTTCTTTTAAGAGACTGCTTGAGCTATTGAAGTGACATATTGACATTTCACAGGTTTGGCCATACGAAGAGAGTGATGAATTTGGTTTTGTTCAAGGACTCTTTAGGATGATGCTAGTCCTTTTCTCAAAGAATCCAGGATATTTTACTTCAAAGGAAGCAACACGTTTTACAGAGGTACTATCAGATCACAAGTTTTAGCTTTCCTGCAAGTAGTATATATTTTGTCCTATCTGAAGTTATCTTAAGTTCCCGCGGTTATGTATTTTGTCTTCACTTTGCATGTACACAGAGTCAGAGAAAGGCAGAACTGAACAGATGTTGCCTTTGCTTTAGCCTTAGCTCATATCTCTATTTCCTGGTCACGAAGAAGTCCTCAAGACTACAGGTATTACTCCCTCCATCCCAAAATAATTGTCCTATTTTGTAAATGCGCGGGTATTAAGGTTTTGATGAATTAGATGGTAAAGCATAAGTAAAAGTCTAAAATACCCTTTATCATCAACCAATCACTTCTTGACTTGTACTGGAAAGTGTTATTTTTAATTAACTAGGGATATTAAATGGGTGGTTGGAGGTAAGGTAGAATTGTAAAACTAAACATAAATAGGTTACTTTATGTAGAAATAGGACAATTAATTTGGGACGGTTTGTGCTATAGATAACCTGGAGTTTCCATTTCGCAGCGCATCATAATAATTCGGAAGTGGCAATAGGTAAAATGGTGAACTATACTGATGCCAAATGAATTTCTACAGGTTTCTGATGGTCCGGGAGACTATCGTACTTCTGCTGGACAACAGCAGCCAACACTGACTTTACTGAGTTCTCTTCTCAACTCTTTGACTACTGCACTTGAAAGAGCTGCTGATGAGAAGTATTTATTGCTTAACAAGGTTATTTTGACTTTTTATTGATCCATACGTAATGATTATTGTTGTATAGTTCAACTTCTAATTAGTTAATAAAACATACATTCAGATTCAAGACATCAATGAACTTTCAAGTCAGGAGGTTGATGAAATTATCAATGTGTTCCCGTCAAGATCGCATTCCTTCATCAGAGAATATCCAGAGAAGGTATTTGGTCTTTAGTAGCCCCTAGAACTGCAAAGTTTTTTTTGGAATGAAAGTATATAAATTGGAAAACCATCTTTGAATTCTGAGCAAGGTAATTCAAAGGATAATCTTCACGTACACTATTTGGGGAGGTTAAAAACTCGAACGTAACTTATAGCCTTTTTATGTACAGATTTCTTAAGATACGGATTAACTATTGATGTATTGAGACCTACATTGTTTCTGTACATTGCCATGGATTTTCTTTTGAGAATGTAGATTATTGGTCAATTGTGCCTTGTGGAATCTAATAATCCTTTTAAGATGACTTTTAAGATTTAACAATATCCCAAGAACAAATTTTTAAGATTTGTCAGGCCAACTAGTATTAGGCGTGATATCTCCTCCAATTGTGATAATATTTGCTATGTTGAATGTGCTGTTTTTTTATTATGGGTATTTTCTACATTCATAAGCTAATTGTTTCTATCAAATTTTAATCTCTTCAGGAGGTATATGGCAATGCTTGAGATGTGTCAGATTGTCGCGGACAGGAACCGACTTATCACTTTTTTAGTTCTGCTTGCTGAAAATATCATGAATATTATCCTTATCCATTTTGAAGATGGGTATGGCTTCCTATATTCTTTTTCATATACTGTTATGAGAGTTGTTTCTGTTGCATCACCTTTAATTTCTTTGCAGCGAATACTTGCCCGATTCCAACCAAGCTACAAAAGCTATTACATATGGTACAAAAGCAGACTCAACAAGGGATGTCAGTTTTCTTTGTGGGATATTAGTTCCAAATTTGGAAAGGCTTGAATTGCTAAACGAGGTACCTTAAATTCTCAAATTTTTGATATCATTATTGTGAAGTCTCTTTATTTCTCTCTCAATTCTCAAACTTCCTGATATCATTATAATGATGATTTTTTAAACTTTTTATTGAACTTACACTTGCTGTTAAATGATTCACAGGACAAAACCGGTCATAACTTGAAGGTATTTCGTAAATTAGCCAGTTCACTCAAGGAAATCTCTATTCAAAAGCTGACCACGTGAAATCTTGGGTTATTTGATTTCCCTTTTTGTTCCTTTTGTGTATCATTTGAGTGTAATAAAGTTATCATGCGAGTTTTATAGGGGCCCTCGTGTTCATTTGTAAATGTTATAGTGATGTACGCATATAATCAAGAAATCCATTCATGAATTTTTGAAAAGCTTGATTTGTAAGTTTTCCATAAGCTGACAGATTTTATTATTTGTTCGGTAACGAATGCTTTGAGCATTTGGCGATTGAGGGTGTAAAATGATAACTGTGTAATCCAGACATTTTAAGATTTTTCAACCAAATTGAGGCAGTTTTCTCCCAATAATTTGGAACTATCGACAAGTTTAACCAAGGTGACCAAGAGAAAAAAAAAGAAGAAGAAATAAAGGTGTTTCTAGATTTGCTTGCCGTTTGAGATTGTTATTTTAAACTTTTTTTTAAAGAAAATCTTTGATATCAAAGAATTGATGGTTGTGAGAAGAGAATTGATCCAAATTCCAAAGTGGAAATTTTGCTTGTTTCACTTTGAAAACCAAATCAAATAAGCACTTGGTCTGGTCTCTAAGACGGAGATGTAGTAGGGAGCGGTATCTTTTGTCCCCTTATGGGGTCACTTTGGTATGGAACGATTCTTGTGGGATTGGTCTTACATCCCTCTCATGTGAGTTAGGGGGAGCTTATTTGCAAAGTAGGTCTTGCTTCAATTCATGTGAGAGGGATGTGAAGCCAGTCCAACAAGACCGACCCTATATTAGAATTTTCCCCCTTATGACGGTTTGGATTCTATATTTTCGGTAATACGGCCAATTAATTAGACAATGTACGCACTTTTACTTGAAAAAAGAATTATGTTAATGTCTTGGACTTTACCAAAAAAATCAAATTAATACACCAAAGCGCATCAAACGTATATTTCAATATTGAAACATAATTTGATCCCAAAAAAAAATACTGAAACATAATTTGATCCCAAAAAAATACTGAAACACAATTCATATCTAAAGTTCAACATAGTATAAAAACAACTATATTTTGTACTAACAACTACATAATTGTACTAAGACATTTGATTGAAAGTTATAGGGAGAGAGAAAGATTTGCACATGGAGTTTATAGATTTGGAAAAAGTTCACGATAATGTGCTTCGGGAGGTAATTTGGCGGACAATAACTAAGAAAGGTATGTCTTGAAAATATATTGATATTATTAAGTATATGTATTAAGGAGTCAACACCAATGTTAGAATTTGCGACGGGATGACTAAAGAGTTTCCTATTACCATTGTGGTGCATCAAGTTTATGGATGAAATGACTCGATATATACAAGATCAAGTATTGTAGTGCATGTTGTTTGTCAATGATATAATTTTGATTGATTGGGCCAAAGTGAATGTTAATGTCAAAGTTGAATTTATGAAGACAAAAATTAGTTTATGCCCAACTACAAACGGTGTTGTTCAATTGTGGTTGCCTTTAATGAGTGTTCACCACAGACACTTGTTTTTGGTATATTCCTCATTCTTTTACTTTTCCTTTTCCTTTATTGGGGTGAATTGATTCTTTACTGTGCATTTGTTATCTCAAATAATTGGAGTCGGTTACATGAATCAATTTTAAAATTTTAGTGTGATTGTTCGCATAAATACATCCCCTCCACTTCCTTCTGTCAAACATTATACTGTCATCCAAATCTAACAAATACATATCATTCTTGATGAATTCAATCCCAAATCTACTTTGGATTTCACATTTCATTTTATGATTCATGAGACAAGAAATATCAAACAATTCAATTTGAACACAAGTTTAATTATTGGAACAAAGATGAGTGTAGGAGACAAGGACTGGGCATCACAGCCGTTTCTTCGCCATAAGCATTACAGCAACTGGCAAATGTTTGCTTCCCAGGAATAGCAGATTCTAATTGTATACTATGCATTGTTATATTAGAACAAGGCACAGATTCACTGCAGTTTATATTAATTGCAATATCTGTTTTCGACGTTCCACTCATCCTCTTAAATACCACATTTCTTATATGAACTCCGGTGGTTTCCTTCAATCCAAAACAAATCATCATCAGTGAGAATTTTTTGCCAAAAAATAAGTTAATTACTTTGGTTTAAGAGTTTACCCGTGGAGGACAGCCACCCCGAACATCACAGTAATTCTGATCTATGATGATCGGGTTCTTAACCTCCATGAATTTCAGATTTTCATATATGATGTTTTGGACGTAACCTCTTCCTATCTGGTTCAACATCAATGAAATATTGTAACTTAATTAGACGACGTACATTTTTTCCAGAAAAAAAATAAAAAAAATTTCAATAATTGAGAAAAAAAATCCTTATATACCTGCCATGTCTTGATCCTTGCTCCCATTTGTTGTGCCAGTGAAAATAGAATTGTTGACATGAATGTTCTCTACATTAACAAAGTTACCTCCTTTTCCTAAGCTTCCAATGCTAATATCATCCAAACATATTAAATTAATTACTCTAGTATTTGATTATATCAAAGTTTATATTGTAATAATTAGATGGAAATTTCGTATATATATATACGAAATTTTTTATCTTGGTAGACTACTAAGTTTATAAGTTACATCCAAATCCAATGAGTGCTGTACACGTAGGAAAGAGAATTGATATAAGTTCAATTCTCTTTTCTACGTGTACTGTATTGATTGGCTTGGATGTAAGTTTTAAACTTAGTAGTCTACCAAGATAAAACTACTCTATATACACACAAAAATCTAGTTAGGTGAAGGCTAACCTTATGCCATGACCAGGTCCACATTCAATGTTATTTATTTCAATGTTAGAAGTGTAATCTCCAATTGAGATACAATCATCCCCTATTAATCTCACAAGGCATAATTAACTCATTATAAAATGTAAAGTCAATATTAATGTAAAAATCTAAAAGACGAGTAAAAAAGTACCACTGGCAATTTTGGTATCGTAGATACTCAAATTTTGTGAAGCTTGGATATGAATGCCATCGGTATTAGGACTATCTCCAGGAGATTGAATCACCAAATTATCAACCTCGAATTCTTTACACCCGTTGATAAGTATGTGTGTTTGAGGACTGTCCGTAATATGAATGTCCCTAATTCTCCCTTGATTGCATGAAAGGAACTTTAGGGCCTGCAAAGAGTGGCAACCATTTATTTTTCATTTTACATACTATTAATGGTTCTAAATTAACCGTCTGAAATTGAATGTTGAATTTTTTTTTTTGTTTATTATTATTGTACTTACTGTTGGGGCTAATGTGGTGCATCCCTCCTGAAGATTCAAATCAAATGTACATTATCAGTATATTATTATATAGCAGGATAATGATTATGATGATGATGTTCATAAGTTTGATCTTTCTTATACATACCAATTCAGTGTGATACCTACAGGATTGATCCCACCACCCTTTTCCTTGGCCATCAATGGTTCCTAAACCTTGTACATTTAGCCCAGTTATGCCCTTGAATGCCATCCACTGGCTCGCGTCCGCTCCATTCCATATGCTAGGTGAATTTGGTGCTACAATTGTCCCTGATATCTACGTCCAATTTCATCTAGAATTATGAGTTATCATGTATTCATAGATTCATTCACATAAATTTTGCATAAACACTAATTTTCATACCTCAAAATGAATTGCCTTGGCTTTGCAAGGACCATTGAAACTGATTGGATACACTAAAAATGTCATGTATTGAGGAATAAGCATCTTAGGAGTTCCTTCTGTTGTATTACATGCATCATTCCATGCCTCTAGAAATGCCTAATACAATTCAAGACCAACAATTTGTTTTAATTACTCCCTCCATCCGTGCATAATTGAATGTTTGACCGTATTCATTTTATTTATTTTTTAATACAAAAGTGGACATTCAATTACAGACGACTTGGACCAAAAGATCACCTGTGAGTTATCTACGAAAAGATCACCGACGGCTCCATAGTCCAAAACATTGAAGATGATCGTGTTCCCCATCTTCACAAGAAATTGTCCCAACAATTCCAGGTAAAAGCAAGCCAAAAATTAACACGAGAGAAATGATTTTCTGCAAAAAAAAAATAAAAAATTAAGGATGTAATATTATTATTCTGTCACCTGCAAATTAAACTGGTCTTAAAAATGCAGAAAAGAAAGTTCTTACCATTGTATATGAAGAACTACTTGGGAAGAAAACAAGAAGCGTCATGAGTTGATTATCTGCAAAAAGAAATCCAACAAGTTTAAACAAAAGATGGTTGTGATAACTCCTCTCTGGTTTAAGACTTTATATGAGAATTCAATTAATTATTAATCTCTCCATTTCATAATATCAGTCGTTTTGGACATATAGAAAAAAGCAGGGAAGAAGACAGGAATTTGGCGTGGGGGCGAAACTGCAACAATATGTCGAATTACATATAAAAATAGCAAAAAAAAAATAATCTTCGGGGGCGAAACTGATAAAATATTCCGAACTACATATAAAATTTACTATACCTAGTAATATTTTTAAAAATCTCGAGCCCCTCTCCCCTGTCTTCGTCCCTGGCAAAAAGAAAGGTAAATTATTAGTTAAAATATCAATATTAATCTTTTAAATAAAATTAGTCTTATTTAAGAGAATAAAATTAATATTTTGACTAACAAATTAACTAGTAGAGTTTAAGGACTAGTACATTAAAGAACCAAAACTAGGAAACTTGACTAGGTGATATAATGCCAGAAATGGAAAACGTACGATGAAGGTGAAAATCCAACTTTTCTGGTTTACTATATTTAAATATAAGGCAATAATGATAATTAGTTAAATAATTCAAGATTAATGCTATCTTACCTTTACTTTATAAAGTTTAAACTTGTATAGATAGATGAGTTGGTTTTTGTATGATAGTTTAGATTCTGATTTGTCTGTCATGTCTCTTAAGATTGATTAAGTAAAGTATATCATTATGACAAAGAAAGGTAAGTGTAGTTAGAATAACAAACATAGCTCAAAACAATATGTTTCGCTTTTCACCTAAATATTAATAAAAGAGAAAATAGTTATTTTTGTCATAATAGTAGTTACGTGTATTATTTATGTTATAAATAGTTTTTCGGTGTCTTTTCTACCATAAAAATTAGCTTGGTGTGATATTTCCGACACAAATAGTTATTCAATATCTTTTGTACTATAAAAGTAGCTTTGTGTGTTATTTATTCCACAAACAGTTTTTCATTGTATTTTCTGGCACAAAAGAAATTCCGCACGTTATAAGTGTCATAGTGCGAGCTATCCAATTCAAATTCGACCTAACTGTTAATTCAACAGCCTCTTCTCCACTGCGTTTTAATTAAAATGCAAATTTCGCAAACAATCTAATTATAACCAATTCACTTCAATCTGACACAACCCACCCATTAAATCGACATACAAATATCAGTATAATGGTAGGGTCAAATCTACATTTTCTCATTTTTTTTTTTAATGATAAGAATACTTTTTTTCCTCTTTTTGCTTCTAGATACGATAAGATTATGCTTTATGGAGTTAGTTATCTTTGAGTCAGAACACACTATTGGGTTTGATGATCACTTGGAGGATTTTAGTGTTTATGATAAACTATTTACTATTATTTTCTTGTGGGGTACAATAATCATATCTATATATGTCCAAGATCTTTTTTGAGTGCCGTAGGGGTTATGTTAAATTAATTCTATGTAAGAGAATAATATTGATATTTTGATTACAAAAATATCTTAATTTTTATTTCACTAATTTTTGCAATATGTAATGAAAGTCTTATATTTAGGAATGGAGGTAGTAGGTAACATGCCTGGAATGGAAATGTTGCATTTATTGAGTTTGCCCCATTCTTAATAAACACAAGTGTTCCTAATCCTACACATAGGGATATCCAAGGTTTTGAGACAATTGATTTAGTATTGGTGTTATACAATATTGTTTTTTTAGTCATTACTTAAAAAAAAGAAAAGAAAAAATACATTTTTTCAGAAGTAATATTATTCAACTAACATTTGAAATTCAAATTTCATACTCTTTAACAAATAATTCAACTATTTTAAAATCTAAAAAAAAAAAAAAATCAAAACTCAAATTCTATCCAATTCAAACATAGGGTGCAGAACCCCCTTTTATTCAGCAGGTGCTGAACATCACACCAGCCATTAAATTTGTTTAGTTTAGATATGATGACTGTGTATAACCCGGTTGTCTAAAAAGTCACCCACACCCAATCCCCCTTATTCCAATCATAATTTCCAGCCTCATTACATATATTTTAAGATGATTTTCAGAATTTTCTCTCCCCCAAATCGCGATTTTTACCCCAAAAATCTCGGATTAATCCATCCAACTTTAGAATGATATTTGAGGGTAAAAAGGTTTCTTGAACATTGAAGAACTTTTGTCGGAAGATATTTGAACAGGGAAAAGAACATTTTTTCTGGGTTGTTTGATTTGTGGGTTTAAGATATCGGTATGAGAGCACATATATGGCGTCTTATTATAATGGTAAATTCTGGCTCATCATACCCACCAATCTAGACAATTGTCCAGAGTGTTCTCAGCAGTTGGAAGTTCTTGGATATCTTCAATATGTGGAATGCATTTGTAGAAAAGTTCTGTCATTTGTCCTGTTAGCCTCAAATTTAAAAGGAAGGAGACACAAATTGAATGTTAAACTCTTTACAACTGTTAATGATTACAATTGTAAAACATAATATCTAACGGCTATTAGTGTCACAACTTACAGCTATTATTGTCACAGCTTACATCTATTAGCCTTACAATTTTCAAATGTGAATTTCACAGTTTAAAGCTCTTCGGCAAACAGCTTATAGTTGTTAGTCTAATAAGATGTTAATAAAATTCTTACAATTGTAAACATCATATCTAACAGCTATTAATGTCACAGTTTACAGCTATTAGCCTTATAGAGTCCAGCACAAGACTTTACTTAAAGCCATAAGTTATGTATGTTCAGTCCGAAGATGGTGAGACATTTCAGTGGAGCAAGGTCACCACTTCTATATACACCATCATTATTGGTAAATACTGTGATCATTATGGCACCATGTTTCTATGACATTATGTCTTCTTAATCCTCGTTTCTCCCTTATAATTATCTCGGTAGACCTCAATAGAAAAAGAAAAAAAAGTATTGCAATGATTAATAAAAATCTCCTTTATTACGAGGGTGAAAAAATGAAGCTAGAAAAAAGACTGGCTGGTGAAAGAATAACATTCCTTAAGCTTTTGGCTGTTGTGGATGCAATGGAGAAAAAACTGGAGAATTGTGTTGATGAAAAAAGGGAATCTATTAGGAGGAAATACGAGTGGCTGACTGATGAGGGGTACGATTCTTGGTTAGCTATGAATAAATAGGAAACGGATGCTATAGCGCTTGAACTAAGCGCTATACTTATTGATTCTGAATCAGATGATGACGAAGACGAAAAAGTATTCATCACTAGGTTGGGAACTATGAGGAAAGAGGAAGAAGATGAACAGTGCATGTTGGGTTCTCCGCGTCTCTGATCCAATGCGGCAACCCTAATTTCCCCTATTAAAAGAAACGCCCTTTCTGGCCCATAGATGTAACATCTCTTAATTTAATGGCTGGTGTGATGTTCAGCACCTGATGAATAAAAGGGGTTCTGCACCCTAGCCTACTCGCCAAAAGAGTACACAAATAATAAGTGGGCCTACTAATTTCTCACAACGGATCAGAGTACTTCTTAACCATACTAAATGGGCTTTCACATACCCAATCATCTCAAATGAGCCCAAACCCGAATGCACACACAACTGACACAAGTACAACGACCAACCAGCAACCACCTCTGCAGACTTTTTTTAACTGAAAATATGATAATACAATTAATATCCCTTCATTACTTAGCAAAAAAAAAATTAATAACCCTTCATTCTTTAATATATATCGTTTAGAACATGTAACAAAAAATAAAAGAAAAAATATATTTTATTTTTATAGTCAAAATATTAATATTACTCTCTTAAATAGAATTAGAGATATACAAATTCTATTTAAGAGAGTAATATTGATATTTTGACTAGTAAATTACATTACTTTGTGCTTGCTTAATTTTTCACAACATGTTATAAACGACTTATATTATGAAATGGAGGTAGTATCAGATATATTTAAACGAAAAATGTGACACTATTAATTAATATCAAAGATTACATAAGGGGAGAAATTTCGAAGGATCTCCTACCCATTGAGAAAAAGCTCTCGATTTTCTCGAATATCTAAATAAATGAGGAGTCAAAACAATTACATGACATGTGTAATAGAAAAAACCTAGAAAAACAAATATCCTAATGTACCACGGATTATATATAAAATATTATCAAAATGACAACTCAATGTCAAGCTGATAAAAGCGGTTAACATTAACCTTATACAGGCGGATTCAAAAATTAAATTGAGAAAATCACAATTCTTTGCAAACCTAACATCTGCCACAATAACTAGAGCTTCAATTTGTTCTGCCTCCACTTAACTTCCAAAAATTTAGAACAACATGCCATAACTGCTCGGGCTCATAGCCTAACATGAGTCAGCACTTCTAATAAAGGTTGTCAAAATCGTAAATCGGATTATAGAATCGTACGATTCTACAATTCGAGAGGCATAGATCAAGTTAAATTTGATAAAAATTGCTGGAGGAGATAATCGGGCAGGATCAGCAATCTGACTCGTAGAACTATTAGATCGGACGATCTGTTGCACTCTGATTTTGTCTATGTTCAACTCGACCGACGAGTCGATTAGATGAGGTTCGGGGAACTGAATTTAAAAAAAAAAAAAAATCAGGTTGAATAGAAAAACCCTAATTTTGATTTCAATTCCAACTTCTTAGTCCTTAATCGTTATTTGTTCTCACTACTGACACATATTTCGACATTGATTTGGTCTGAAATAAGCCCTAATCGATTTTAGCGGTCATATAGTTGAAATTCTTTATCGATTTCGTAATTAGATGAAATATTATTGGTATATAATTTATCATGAAATATTATTTAATAATGTTGTAAGATTTTTCGATCTATGCTACGATACTCGTGTTTATGAGTTTTTAGACACCTTCCGTCCAAGTCAAAATTCCCGTATTGACAACTTTGCTTCCAATACCTGCGTCCTAATAACCTATGCAACAAGGTTGTTAAAATCGCGAGTTGGATCATAGAATCGTACTATTCTACGATCTTGAAAGTATAAATCGAGTTGAATTCTTAAAAAATCGCTGCAGGATATGACCGTACATGATCTTCGATCCGTATCATAAGATAGTTTGATCAGACGATCTAGTGCAATTCAATTTTGTCTCTGTTCACGCGGGTCAACAGGTGTTCTCGGATTGGGTTCGAGTTCGGTTAAAAGATAGAAGGATTTGGGTGGATTCAACTATTGAGTTCTTTCAACTTTATCATCTGTCCTTTGTTATTTGTTATGACGACGTTGTCACTCTCGACTTCAATCAAGATTAAAGATTAGTTAGTTCTCTTATTTTTCATCCTCTTATGAAAGTTTATTAAGTTATATTTTGAATTGGTATTCTTTTTTCTGATGAAGCATTACTATACTTTTTTTTTCTTTTTTAGCATAAATAAAATTATTAATAAATATTATTTAAATAATTTTATAGGATATTTCGATGGACTATACTTTTCTCGTTTTTACGAGTTTTGGCATTCAAGTTTATGATATTGAGAACCTTGCTCAGATCTCTAGAAGACAAAACAATCAGAAATCTCCACACTCCCCACTCAAAATCAAAGATCGCATCTTCAACATTTCTGGGAAAGAATCTCATAATTTTTCCATGGCAAATGCCTGGAGAAGAAACCCCCAACCCACAAAAATCCTAACCCCTAAGACAATCCTCCTTTTCCTCTCCACTTCTCTACTTCTCCTGGTCTTCTTCTATCTAGCTTCCCAAACCCAAATCCCAACTCCTAAATCCATTAGAACCACTACTAAAGATCCAATCTTTGAAAGAAAAATCAAGTCTTTTGATTGTTTCAATTCACCACAAGCCCATCCTGTTATAGCCAACATTGTTGAAGGACTTAAATACCCATTTCTTTATTCACTTTCTGATTTTGGAAACTCACCAGAAAAGCCCCACAAGAATATTGTTAGGACATTTAAAGGAAAGCCTTTTAGGAAGGCTGATATATCAGGGACTGTTCAAGAATTGTTGGAGAAGATGAAAGAGGAAGAGGGTAGAAAAGGTGGGATTGTTGTGGATGTGGGGGCTAATGTTGGAATGGCTACATTTGCTGCTGCTGTTATGGGTTTTAAAGTTTTGTCTTTTGAACCTGTTTTTGAGAATTTGCAGAGGATTTGTGAAGGTATTTATTTCAATAGAGTTGGGGAGCTGGTTGAGGTTTTTGAGGCTGCTGCTTCGGATCGAAACGGGAATATCACATTTCATAAGGTATTCTTTTGTTGGGTTGAACTCAATTTCTTGTAGATTTTAGTTTGTGTTATATTTTCACCATGCTTGTGAGTGATTTAAAACTTTGGCAGAAATTATATTCCTTGTATAATTGTATTATGTTTTTTTTTTTGCATATAGTATGTGTTGTAAGTAGAGGATTTTTTTTGCAATATTTACTGATCATCATTAGTAACTTAACCGATTTTAAATCTGGAAATTCCTGTCTCTAGCAATTAGTCTGAGTCTAATTTCTGGAATATTTACAAGGTTTGTATCTTACAAACATGATTTTTTTTATCAGGGCGGAGAGAAATTGACCGCAGCTGTTAAACACAAAATTCTTATTGTCTTACAAGCTGTTCTTACTTCTTATGTAGGATACTAGTTTGAGATTTAAGTGCCCGCTAAATTGCTACATTGCTTTGCGTTAGTAGTTGAGGCATCAACTTTAATTGGCATTGGTTATGTAGCTTCTCTTTCTCAATGTTTAGGGGGAAACTGTAAATCTTACATTGATTATTCGATATTTACTTTTCCACTCTTGTACGTTGTTTACAAGTTTTAGCGTCCTTTAGTGTATCCTGTTTTGTTTAGGAGAACCAAGTGCAAAAAAGGGCCATTTTAAGAGTTAGATATTCATATTCCTCACGAAGAACATCCTTTCTTGCTTATAAATTTTGGGAGCTGCTAAAATTGTGGAAGCCGACTATGTAACCTTTATGTACTTGTCATTCCTTATACTTGATTTTTGATGACATCTTGAAAATGAGTTCTGGAAAGTTTTGGTGATAAAATAAACAGGTATACTTTTTATGTAGGAGCATTGTGTTACAATAATTTCGTGATCGCCTTTAACTATGTAGTTACTGTGACAGGAAAAGAGTTTTCTAAATTAAACTGTCCCTGAGCCCTTTTTGTGTCGTTGGTCCCACTACTTCTACATCTTTGTTATCAAATTACTATGTATAGCTTTAGATTTTACTAAGAAAACCTTGTGAGGCCGATCAGAATTAGGCAAACCATATTTTCACTTGAGAATGCTTGAATATCTCTTGTTATGTATAATCACGAGGCCTCTTCATCTATAGCCACTACCAGTCCATGTCCACTGAATAATTCCATGACACTTTTACCTGCCATCATCTCTACTGGCTTCCAAATTATTTTGGCTTGTCATGACATTCTATGAGTTTAGCGAGCTAACTATTTAATCTGTTGAGGGTTACAGGATATAACTTTTTTTGAATCCTTTCTCCGGTATTAGATTTGTATACCATCTTTTGTTAAGTTATTTGATCATAGTTTCTCTTAAAATTCATTTTTGTTATTTGCCTGTATACCAGTTGGTTGGACGTCTGGACAATAGTGCAGTCTCAGCAACTGGTGCCAAAATGGCATTCAAGTCCAATGAAGAGATTGCACTTCAAGTCAAGTCCATTCCTCTCGACGAAGTGATTGAAGAGTCTGAGACTGTGCTCCTAATTAAAATAGATGTTCAGGGTTGGGAGTATCACGTGCTGAAGGGAGCCTCGAAGCTGCTGTCCAGAAAGAAAGGGGAAGCACCTTACCTAATATATGAGGAAGATGAACGGTTATTACAGGCTAGCAATAGTAGTGCCCAAGAGATCAGGGAATTCCTTCGTAGTGTGGGCTACAATCACTGCATTCAGCAAGGTACAGATGCACATTGTACCAAGACAGAATGAAAAGCTGATTTTTCTCTCGGGATAGCTCAGTGAACGACTGACAACAGATCTGCATTTCATGGTATACATTGGAATGTATAAAGAGGCTTAAAAAGTATCGCGCGTGTGTGTTTAGTTGAAGCGAGATACTTGTGAAGTTGTGATCTAATACACACGTTGCAGACTTCAAAGGGTGAATGCAAATATATGGAGAACCAGCTAACGTGATGTCCGTATGATGAGCTGTAGATTTTGCGAACTCCAGATTAATAGCCAGAGAAAATCTGCTTGCTGTTGGGAGTAATCCTTTTCCAACCCCTTACAGTTCTAAGACTTGATGGATTGATTATTTGTTTCATTCTTTTTGTTTGATAGGTTCATTTGCTATAGTGAACACAGTTTCTAAATCAGAACCTTTAATTCCCTTTAGATTGTTCAAGATTTATTTTTATACATTTAGGTATTTTATATTTTTTTCCTATCATATACTTCCATTTTATGCGGTTGCCAACCATATATTTTTGTGTTGAAATATGAAGTCTCACATCAAGTGCCTAAGGAAGATATAAATCACTTATAAGTTTATGGGTTAAAACATCTCATTGCCAATTGGTTTGTAGAGGACATGGAGGCTTATGGACATGGAGGTTTGTTATTGTGTTTACCTCCTCTGATGTCTTTCGACTTTGATTTGAGGGTATAATTTAATAGCAAATGTAACGGTGTTGAAGACTATTGTTTTAATAGTATTATGCAAGCAGTTAATTTGTACATTTATTGTCAAACGTTAGGTTATTTCTTCGATCAAATTATTTCAGTGTTATCATGGGAGCAGTCACTTTGTGCATTGTTTCTAAAGGTTAGTTATATTATTGTTGTTTTTGTTGTTGTTATTATTATTATAAAAATATATACTATTATTGTTATTAATTTTTAAATTTGTTTTTGGGCAAGATACATTTTTTATTTATTATTTTGTATGACGGTATGAGGCAAGTGTCCTTCCATTCTCATTTCTACCGCTTCCAACTGGTTTTCTTTGTCCATGTCCATACTCCATCGGATGACTTTGCCAACAATTGTCGCTGGAAATGGCTTAAACTTTCTATTCATTCTCTTACACACTTGAGACATGCATTCTAAGAACACAGTTTAGTACGTTGTAAATGAATGAAATCTTTTTCACCCCAAAAAAGTTTATACCAGATAAGCCTGAAAAGAAGACTTTGTCTTGCATAATTTAGGGGTTTTTAGCTTTTTTTCGGATCTTTCGATCCACGCTACGATCGACAAAAAGAGACCCAAAAATCGCAACTAGTCACTAATTGATATAAGAACTACATATAACACTGTAAAGTACGTATAATAAAACACGTGCACGCAATATTTCCTTCTATTGCTCTCATAAACAGCAGAGAAGAGCAGAAGTAGAGGTAAGTTATATTGTTAAGCAAGACTCTTAAAGCTCTTGTAGTTCATTCCATACCTCTAAACTCATCAAACAGATTGTCTTGGCCTTCATTCAGATATATTATTGATCTTTGGGTCCACTGGTTTTTGAAGGTCCACATCTTTCCACCATAACATCATAGAGTTGCTTCCCATTCTATATTTGTTAGTAGAAAAGGAACAATCAGAGTAGTTGTGAACTGATGAATAAGACAAAAGTCCTAATTCCAATGGAGTCTTTGTAGTAATATGCTTACAAAGATTACTGGGAAAAAGTGAATTTGGCCTTCAGGTTTTGTCTGTCTCTCCTTAAAATAAACCAGAATTGGGAAGTTTGGCCACCAAAGTTCCCAGTTCACAAATGTTGAGTATCTGTGAACATATAATAATATTCAAACAAATCAGTCTCAACTGTGCTGAAGGATCTAAATAAAAAAAAATCGAAGAAATTACACTGCAGATGCTTACTTCCAGCGGTTCTTTCCACCAACAAAAACATTTTCACCTGATTCCTCGAGCTGTTCGCCTACTTTCACTTCCTGTAAACAAGAGTTTAGCGAGTGATACCTCGATGAACAGCCCACATGATCCATATCCCAGCTAAGTTTGGGAGGCTTTAATATCATGATAACCTGGAAATCTATCTGATTGCATATGGTAATATTTCCAGAACAAGTTTATTCCATGTTGAGTTTATTAGTCCAAATTATTTCTTATGAGATTTGGACAATCCTCCACCTCATTAGATATCTTTTGAGGGCGGAGTTAGGGGCAGGTCCATTTTTTCAATTTTGAGGACTATCTAAACAAGCAAGTAAAAACAGTAGTTTCAGCGGAGCAAATTAATAAATCAGAAATGGAACATCATTGACTCACTTTCTTTTCTTGAATCATAAACACAAAATATTTGCACAAAAAAGAAGGGATTTGGGAAAGGGTTGAGTGAACAAACCAGAGCCTCGTTGTCGAACACAAATCTAACTCTAGTTGTCTGAAAGAAGAAAAGGAATCATTAGTTTGTTTTTTGTTTTCTGAATCAGAAGATGACAATGTAAACAAAGGTAGCAGAAGTAGAACAATTTCAAGTAGCAAAAACATAGTAAATTATTGGAGCATTGATATCTAACTTCAATGGTAATGAATGGCTAGACCAAGTATTTACATTTGATTATACCTGGAATAAGAGGAGTAATCCAAGTAAACCAACCGGAGCTGCTGCTAATAGATTATCTGCATAAACGAAACCACCTGCAAAGCCTGCACAAACCCATTAAGTAGTAAAGCCACAACCTTCTTATGGGAGTGAACAACAATAACATAACTTATGAAGTCCCCAATAATTGGGGTATGGACGGGATGTATAAGTGACGGGCTTAACCTTTGGCAATAAATGCACAAAGTGGACGCTCCCAAAATACCTCTGAAACAGATTGATTAGATATTGACCTAACTTTTGGCAATGAAAAAAAACACTATGAATAAGAGCTCAAGTAGGATAGTATATAAAATAAAAATAAAAAGAGAAACATTTTTAACACTCCAAAACTCGAAATACTAGAAGCAAGATTTCATATGAACTATAAAGAACATGGTAAATACTCCCTGCATTACATGACATTAGTCGATTTGGACATATAGCGAAAATTAATAAAACAAAAAGATAAATACTTTGTTAGTTAAGATATCACTATCACTCTCTTTAATATGACTTGTATACTACTAATTCTATTTAAGAGAGTAATATTGATATTTTGACTAATAAACTACCTTATTTTTTTGTGGTTCCTTAATTTTCGTTATATGTATTAAACGACTTATATTATGGAATAAAGATAACTTTAGCTAGCGATCAGTACCTACCAAGAAGAACAATGGGAATTCGATAATCAGGGTCAGGAACAACAACAGTCTCTTTCTTGGTTTTTCTTCCAATCTGCAAAAACAGTAATCAAAATTTGATCCAAAACATTAATGTTCTTCTATCTACATATACAGGGACGATGACAGGAATTTGACGCTTGGGCGAAAACTATAACCAAACTACATATAAAACTGCAAAAAAAATATTAGGGGAGAATTTGATAAAATATTCCAAACTACATATAAAATTTACTATATCTAATAGTATTTTTAGAAATCTCACGGGCGACTACCACCCGCCCCCCTCTGTCTTCGTCCCTATACATATATGATCAGCTCAAAGTCTGATGATACTAATTCCTGAAAACTTTCCTGTAAACTTGCATAATCATAAACATATTTACCACTGAAGAGACTAATAAACGGCTTCTCTTGCTATCATAAATATTTGTTCTCAAAAGAGAATTGCCACCAACAAGTCCACCCACTTTGCCATAAAAAGAACACTGGAATTTCTCAACAAGTCCACCCAATTCTTTATCTGTTTAAACCAAGAAAGAACAAATCAGCCCCTACATCACAATTTCCATTATCAGCTTTAAAGGAATTAGGTCTCAATCTGAGATCTCGGTTCTCAGTTTAAAACTAGTCTCAAACCCAAAACAATTATCTTTTCATTCTCAAACTCAATCTAAAAAGAGTTTGGGTCACAATTTAGAGTCTCAACCCGTCTCTATACAAGTACAATCAAATGTCTAAAAAAAACTAGCGCAATTGACTTGACACTTACTACTCGGATAGGTAACTGTAAGGTGATAATAATAATATTTTAAAAAAATATAAAAAATAATTCAAAAAAACAGCTTACTTTGTAAAGGAATGAAGCGAGCAACAGATAACAAAGAGCACTGCATTTTTAATGCTCTCTTCTTCTTCTTCTTCTTCTTTTTTGATTGGGGGAAGGCCAAAGGCCACTGAATGAAAAATATATTTGTTTATGATTCCATATTTGCTGAGAGGCTGTGCTTTCCCGGAGTTTTTTTTAAGAGGATATATGCATTGACTTTTTTGTCCTTCCTTGCTCATTTTTAGCTTCAAAGGTTACTTGGAGAATATTTTTCTTTTTTTCTTCTTATCTTTTGAAAGAAAATCTTTTTTTGCATTTGATTTAGCTAGCCAAAATTATAATAATAATTATAAAGATACGAGTGTGATACTCATATTCCATACGGGATAACTCTGAAAAGTAACTGATATATAAGTATAGACCTAAGTCTTAATAGTCACTTGAATATATCCATTTTGACATAGTGATTTTGTAGATTCTCCCATATCCATATAATAACGTTACAAAGAACTTTTGTTTCTAGTTCACAAAATTTTATGACAACATTTCTTTCAAATTTTATTTTCTAACTCGATTAGAGTTTAATTTAAAATTTGTCGAAATATCAACTCTCTCGAAAGAAGAATAATATTTCTGAAAAGTAACTAAGAAGATTAAAAATTAAATTACTAAATAAATACATTTGACAATGTAATTCAAATTTAACCCACATTTTGTTTTTTATTCTTAAAAGAAAAAATCAACCAAGTTGACATAAGTTTTTTTTTTCCTGTTAGAGTTAAACCTAAAATGGTTATTTATCAAAAATAAAGAAAAGGGGAGGGGGGAAAAAGATAAGAAGGATATTATGGTAATTTCAGAAAAGTTAAAGGCTTATCTGCTGCTCGTGTCCAACATCAGCGCCAAACTCCCTTTTTACTATAAGCTCTCATTCCTTCCATTCTTTCATATCCAGAGAGAACTCTTCTTCTTTTGCTTTCTGGGGACCAAATTACCCTTGATTTAACCTCTGCATTTGAACCCAATCTTCATAAAGGAAATGGCAAATTCTGTGTGTTTCACACCACTTGCATCCTTCAATCGCCTTAACAAACCAGGTAATTCATATATATATATCTTGGCATAGTGAGTACAGTTGCTCCGTCCCAAACTATCTGTGCATATTTTTTTTAATCTGTCCTAAATTAAATATTCACTCTTCAAATGAGTTAAATGATTTTTTCAATCCTTCCCCTTATAATAAATGTTGGATAGAGAATAATAGAGATAAAAGAAAATAGAATTAAATTGAGAGTAAAATCAAATAATGTCACGTTTGATATTTTAACATATTCCAAATATAGAATTTGATCAAACTTTAATTCTCGTATAAAATACAAAGTGGATAAATAATTTGGTACCGAAGAAATAGGTGATTGTGGGTGACAGACCCATGAGTACGGGGTGTGACAGTATTGCATAAGCCTTAAATTTTCGTAATTTTAGAGAACTGTTAATATTTTGTGAACCTTTTGATATCAGTTTACTATATATCTATTTTGAGATGGGTTCTTGAATTTTTTTTTAGGGTTAATCAGTGGGAACTGCAGTATTAAGAAGGTTGAGTGGATTACTGACATAACCCACAGCTGCAAAATCGTTACTTTTCAAGCTTTGGAGATTAAGGTTAGTGTTTATTGAATGTGAAAAAAGCTTAATTAGCATCTCCACCTGTGCTTTACTTTTACATTTCTTGAATAATTAATGGAAAATCTTCGCCTCTTGCATTTCAAAAAGAATCTCATGATAGCATAGACGAAACAGGAACTTCAAGTTGGGGACGCGAAGTTAAAATTTTACATGATTCTTGAGGGGGGGCTAAAGCTAAAATTTCCAGTGATGCTTCCGAAAATTCTGGTATTTATAAGAGAAAAACACTGCATTTTAATATCCCCCAGTTCCTGTCTATGCATAATAGTTTAACCAATACCTTTATGTAATAAGGTAATACCAGGATGGTAGATTGATTTTGAAAAGAATTTACCAATTGGTATATATAAGGCTGTCAGGGGTCTTTAGGTGTTGGAGGTACAGAGTTTTAAGTTTCCCAATAGAAGCATATAACTAGGCATTGGCCTTCAAACTGCTCATTTTGGAAAAATACAATGAGCATGAACTTGGGAAGAAAACCCAAATGCTAAATTAGTTTAGGTTTTACGTATTCGCGATTTTTTATAAACAAAGATGTTTAGCAACTATGGTGTATATAAATAGCAGTACTATGGATTTTCCTTGATCTGTCTTATTCTGTTTTGTTAATTGATCTTTGGCTACATGTCTCAACTTTCATTAGAAGTGCTTCGTTGTCTACCAATACCTCTCTTCAAAATTGTTTATCTGACTATATTGAATTTACAGGCCACAAATAGCGACAAGAGCACCAAGATAAATAGCATTATTTGTCAAGGATGCGAGGGAAATGGTGAGTGAAACTATTAGAGTTTAGTATCCAGCTCTAATCTTTTGTCTTTTTGGACTTACAAGTATTTCTTTTCTTGAAATTTGCATGACGTTATGCTTTTTTATTGTGTTTTATTGTTAGCGGTTTATATCTAAAGTGTTTATAGTTAAGGTACTCTTTGTTGCTTTCTGAGGGGGGAAAGAGTAAAGTTATGTAGGGCATGTTCCATTAGACTCTTCAATTTTCTTTTCCTACCTTTATCTGTGACTTATTTCATTGCAAACTCTCTGTGATTCCTGAGAGTCGCCTCTGTATAAGTGATTTGGCAGTCATCTGAAACAACTTAGTTTGAAACTCTTATCTTATGCATGGCTTTAATCATTGTGTCTGCAGGTAGTAAAGTGTGCACACAGTGCATAGGTTTAGGTGTTAACTCTGAAGATCACTTCAATGGACGGTTCAAAGCTGGGGGGCTTTGTTGGCTTTGTCGGTATGTATATGGGAATTTACAACTAAACTGACATTTGATGCTTGTCTCATGTTGATATTTAGTTTGATATAGAATACAACTCACAATATGAATTGCGATCCAAGCTTCACAGTTATGCTCATGATTCAATCGAATGGCAATAGTTGATTTGCATTTACCTCCGAAGATTTTGCCAAACTTTGTGTTACCACTTGAGTACTACTGAGTTTCGTTGTCCTTTACAAACGAGAGGAGTTCAAAGATAAGAAACCAAATACTCAGATGGGCCTAAATCATGATCCAAATTTATGAATATTTTGACAAGGGAAAATCCAGAAAAGGCCAGATTGAAAGAGAAACTAGACACCGGATTCAAACAAAAGAAGGTAGAGAGCAGAGAGAAAGAGTAAGAGCTATCCATGAAGCACAAAGGGTCCTAATAGTCTACCACCTGCAAATCTTAGAAACTTCCATGTTCTGTAAATACCAACCAAGAAATGGAATTTAAGGTCCTTCTTTGCATTACGTGGAACCTTGACATTCAATTTTCATCTGCTTTTTTCAGAAATTCATATGCTTTAGAGATGAATAGAGCAGATGTATGAAATTAATCAAGAAGTGAAGCTAACTTTTCATTTAGATAGAAAAACTGGTTCAGAAACATAGACCATATTTGTGAAAATCTATTTTACCTTATTGTCATGAGAAATCAAATATGCCGGACAAAACATATTCTCATGCAGGTTCTAGGATTGCTGCTGGTAACACGATGAAAAGGTTACCTTATTGTCATGAAAAGTTTTCACTTATTGTCATGAAAAGTTTCCACTTATTTAGGATAAGTGTAGGTTTTATAAGCTTTGGTTCTGCCTGAAGTGTTTTGTTTCTGGTCTGTGCTTTCTGATTGGAAAACCATTCCTGCTGATCTTAGGTTAATGTTTACTTTCTTTTCTTTCGCATTTCAGCTTCGATGAAATAGACTAACTTGTAAACAAGTAGCAGATGACCCTTACATAACTGTTAGGTTGTGAGGATCCAGCTCATTTGCCTTGGGACCATAGCATGAGTTTACAACATGCTTCCTCCCTTTCTGCAGTGAATATGTGTGCTTCAGTCTAGCAATATTTCTCTTTGAACATATCATAATCGTGTTATATGTGTCTCTTCCACCATTATAGTGCGGTTCAATCTCGATTCTGTGTTGCTGCTATTAGCAAACTTATTGAATAATGAGGGGTTGGCATGCATTTTCCTTATTGTCCAAACTGAATGCATGACAAGCCACCACTCAAACAAGACATCCTATTAAAAAACCACCCTCCCTACTTCATGTATTTCTTGTATCTCCTGAATTATGATCGACTTTCTCTGACTTATTGTCTAACTCCTTTTCAGAGGCAAGAAGGAGATTCTATGCGGCCAATGCAATGGGGCTGGCTTTCTTGGCGGAATCATGAGCAGTTTTGATTCGTAGTCGTGATCACCTTTTTCATTCTAAAGTTCAACTGTCAATCCAAGGCTAAATCTGGTTTTCCAAGGCAATGTAGTAGTAATGTGATCATCTTTGAATTTTGTTTTTCATTTTTTGTGTCAAAGTTGTGCTGGTTTGTAGCAAGAGAATTTCAGAAGCCCTATTAGAATTCTGGATCACAAAAGAGGAGAATATAGGAAGCAATTCTTGTTACTCAATACATATATTACTTCCTTCCTGTTGAACCGTCCTGTTTTTGTTCTTTTCATTCATATTGGAGATAGTAGCATTGGGAATAGCCATCAGGGACCAAAACCTTTGGAGTCTCAGTGTTCTAAGGTGGCTAGAAAAACTTCTCGCAGCGGAACGGAGTTTCGTTTTGCACGTGCAGGACGAGTTTTTAGTCCGCACGTGCGGAATATATTTTAACCGTTGAATAAAAAAGCTGATGGTTTAGGTGTTCTCAAAATAGTTGTTCCGAGTAAAACTTGCTACCCTAATATAACTGCTTTCAGGTTTAATCAACCTTTCTTTCAAAAAAATGAATTTTTAATCAACCATTTATTCCTTTAAAAATAACAGATAGCTTATAAACAAATTTCACACATTAAATTAGAAACTATATTCAATATAACAATCACAAACTAGAGCAGTTCCAACTTCCACTCTCAGTTTCCATAACAAGTCCACTGCTCTTAAATAAGAATTTTCACGACAGGGGCCGGAGGTAAGATAGACTGTCTATACGACCCAGCCCGTTAATATCCGCAATTAAATGGACATATAAAATACTTATTTTGACAGTTCTATTCCCAACGAGTCAAGGAACATGGTAGTATAAAATTGGAATAATAAAATATTTGAAGTGTATATAATGGTTCTTTTGTGTGTGATTTTCTAGTATATATGAAATTATTATTTTTAATTCTGCTTTGCTTTATTAAATTTTATCATATTGTAAAAGGGGAATTGTTTCCCAATCTCTAAGATGTAAGGTATTAGGATCTCTCAAAGTAATTCTACATTAATAACATCGAATAAAAATGTATGTTAAACTATATTAATTTCCATTATTGAATGATGGTGCTTTTGATATTAAATTTTGCAGTATACAACTCTGTTAAGTAGCTAGTATACGAGCCAAGAAAACCAAAACAAGTATTGGCATTAAAATTAACAACATACACTACGAAACACCAGTGATTCCTTCCTTCTAGTTTCCTTGGTTTATTTTGCAACTTGTTCTATAATTGGAACTTTATTCCAAGGACCCTCCACCAGCCCACTTACTTGCAGCGGCGGCAACGAAAAAACACTAACAGTAGAACTTCCACTTCTGATCTCCTTCAAAACCCGCAAAGCAGACAATGTACTCTTCATGTATAAGCTCTTCATGTATTCGATCTCTGCAAGTTCCGCGGGGCCGCTTAGTATACTCTCATTCTCGGTTGTGGCGGTGGCGGTGATGCTGGCACTAGTTGAAGGTTCATTTCCATCAGCTGCATCTGCTGCTGATGGAATCTCATTGACGGGGAATAAGTGATCAAGCATTCTCTCACACTCTTTCACCAGCTTGTAAAGCAAGTCGGTGGTGAAGAAGGGCTGTTGCAAGACCTTCTGAATAAAGGGCAAGCGAAGGAGAGCGCCTGTTCTTTTGTCATACTTCTTCAATATCTTTACCAATCCTGTTTAACAATAAAAACAGAGGTAAATATCCTGAATCCATGGGGGCTCACAATCCTTGTTACTTTTTGTATAATGGAATTTACTCCCATTTTTACTAACACAACAAACTCAAGAAGAACAACCATGGACAATCTGTTAGTTATATCTCACTAATTACATCAGCATTCGTACGCGAAGACAGTAAGTTAAATTACCTGTATAATTAAGAGCGCTGTAATTTTCCAACAAAACCATCTCTCCGTGAAAGTCTACTATTTCCTTCCATATCTTTAACATCTCATCAGTATAATCCTTGGCCCTTGCCACCCTATCTTGTAACTCCTGTGTGCCAGAAAAGAGAAGGATGTGTTAACAGTTGTATGAGCACCCTGTAGAGTTCAAAATAAAAGTAGCTAACAAGTAACATTTCGAGTTTTTTCCAGTGGAATTGGCTGGAATCAGGGGAGGAATTGATTAGAAGTTATAAATGTTAAAAACCTGAAAATAGGTGGAAACAAAATAGAAGCTTTTGCAATTTCTTTTTCCATTAGATATTTAGGGCATCAAGGTGGACAGTCTCCCTAAAGATGGGAATCGCGTAAGAACCATCTTGATCAAGTTTCGGTTGTATGCAGCTGCAGGTTTGCATATAGAATACATTTCGATATGGCTGTTCAGCGATGCGACAAAATCTTGGAACTATTTTTGACAAATAATTCTGCATATCTTCTTCCTAATGTTTTCACAGAAAAAGACGGCCTCTTTATGAAAAAAAAAAAAATAAGAATAAAACTGCGTACATCATGACCTTTCCCGAGACTCTGCTCATGCGGGAACCTTGTGCCCTTAGTACGACATTTTTTGTGTGTTAGTCCTGTCATTGGGAAACAATATTGGGGTCGGAAATGACCTCCAAGCCTTTAATTATCCAATATCCAATGGATCTCTTCCACAAAAATGAACTTTCTCTTGCAGATTAGATAAACAAAATTTAAACTTTATCCCACCATAACTTTCCAAATATAGTTGTATAGCAATCATCCTCCAAATACTTAAAAAACATATTCATAGAATTTCACTACAACTCCCAAATCCGGATTCCCCCCACTGTTGATTTAGATCACCAGACAGATGAAACTCCGAAAAGCCCAAATAAATAAGTACTACCAAGATGCAGGTTCTACGCACATCATTCACTTTAACATTATCTCACAGTTATCATTTGCAACATAGTTGTTATTACCTCCGACTCAAAGCGATATGTCGACAGAACTCCCCTGCCCCCCATAATAATAAATTTTGTTTTAAAGGGAAAAAATACTCAATACATTCTATAATATAATTCGTTTAGAACATGTAGCGAAAATTAAGCAAGCAAAAAACAGATTACTTTGCTAGTAAAAATGTCATTATTACTCCCTTAAATATGACTAATATACTATTAATTATATTTAGGAGGGTAATATTAATATTTTAACTAACAAGTGTTTGATGTCCCTATTTTATTTCAAAAAAATTTATTATTTTTTTTAAAAAAAATATATCATTAATTATTAAAATTTCATAACTGCAAGTAAAAATAAAAAAGTAATAAACTTTAATAAGTGTTTGATTGTACCTTTAATCTGATAATATATTCCTCTTCTTTCTCAATGAAGAAACTGTTGAATTTCTCCAGCTCATCCTCCAACAACATAACGAAATCCACCTCCGCCTCCGTCATCTCCGTCTTCTCTCCGCCGGCAACACCGGCAGAATCCAATTTCTGCTTCTTTTTCGGCCTTGCCTCCTCCGCCGCCTCTTCTCCGACGGAGAAACTCTTCTTGGGCTCGATCAATTTGAGCCGCTTCTTCAAATCCTTGTAGGACAAAAATTTGTCCCTCCACTCCGGTAACGTTTCCTCGATCTGATTACTCAAACTCTTCCCAAACTTCATTCTTCTTTATATATTTTTTAATCGAATAATATGAAGAAATAAGCAATGTGTTTTGGAGTTTTTTTTTTGTGCAGTGAGGAAAAAATGAGGAGAGAGAGGAAGTCGTGGGGCTGATAATAAATACTGTTAACGGTAAAGGAAGGGAAGAGAGAGGGATAGAGTTGGGAATATTCTTTTTTGAGAGGATATCTATGGGTTTATTCTTTTTGTATATAAAAGGCGTTACTTACGTCCGCAAGGTCTCACTCTCCAGTCCGATAAAAAATTTAGAGAAGGTAAATTAAGATGATTCAGCGATCCGATCAGATCGGACAACTTCCACAAAAAAGAATATCCCTCTTTCGATGTTGGGGAGATTGAAAACTTTTTATTTTATTTGTTATTCCTTTTTTAGTGATGCTACGTGACCGTATTTTCTTTTCCTTTTTATTAACTTTTCTAAAAAGGATTGAGTTACATTTCTTAAACTTAGAACCATAGAACCAATGCATTGTTGAAACTAGAACCATAGAAACAATGGGAGCATTGGTTGATAATGTCTTTATATATGAATTTTGAGGTGCATTACTCTTTCCGATAAAAAAGAAAAATAATTTTTTCTATTTGTTAACCGTCTCTTTCAAATTTTTGTAATAATATAGAGAATTATGATCTATAAAATTCTTTACATTAAGTTATCACATGATTATTCTTATCAGTTACCAATTCTAAATTGCAGTAGATAATAATAATAATAATAATAATAATAATAATAATAATAATAATAATAACTAGAGGAATTAAAGCACAAACAGAAGTAAAAGCATATAAACAAGCAAAATCCTACATGTTGCAATCAATTAAGAAAAATTGGTCGGAGTGCAACCTTGAGACTTCAACAGTAGAATTTAGGAAGATTCAAGTTGTGAATTGTATATAGCCAGTATTGTTAAAACGGGTATGCATGTCTGTCTCACCCTGCCCCATCATGGGCATGTCTTAAATGGGGATGAGGTGACATGCCCGCTTTTTTAATTGGCCATCAAAAGGGATGCCCGTACCCGCCCGCCGAATGCCTATGGGCAGATGGGCATACCCACGACCCTTATTATTAATTTTTTTTTGAAAAAAATAGATCAAATCCGAAAAAATCAACAAAATGCAGTTGTTTCTCATTCACTTACAATTTACAGTCCTATGAAGGGAAAATAAAAATGCAAAATAGTTCAAAAATAATCAAATCAAATTACACGATATCCAAAATAGTTAAAAATAATAATCAAATCAAAGTCCACAATTTCAATAATAATTCAAGATCAACTGTTCAAAATTAACAAACATTTTGGTGAAGTCAAAGCAACAAAAAATAGATATTGTTTTTTTAATATCCTCCATCTATTGATATAGATCATAAACACTAGAAGTATTATTTGAATCAATTTTAGACAATGTTGATTCCTCATCATCATCTTCACATATAAAACAGACACATTAAGAAGTTAAAACATTGGTAAACGGTAAATGATAAGTTAGAAAATAATTTAGCTACCTTCAGAGATGAAATCGTGAATCCAACTGTGTACACATAGTTGAGCTTGTACATTTTTAGGAAGAAGATGACTCTTATATTGGGTAAGAACGCGTGCAAAAATATAGTGGGGATATATATAACTCTGGTTCATTTTGGAGAAGACTGAAAAACCTTATTAATCCATATCCAAATTTAATAAATAAATAAAAAACAAAGCGAGCATGCCTGATTGCAACCAGCCCATACCCGCATAGCCCGTTACCCGCACGGGTATGCCCGTTGATACCCGCATTAAATGGGCATGGAATTCATAACCCCCTACCCGCCCATTAAAATTTGTTTAGATCTGTTTACAAGCCTATTTGCAATTATATATTAGAGTATTATGAACTACACGATCAATTATTTTAGTTGTTAATTGAATTAATTTATCGATTCAAACGCTTTTTTTTTTTTTGAAGCCCGACTAGGCGATTACCTCATATAGGAGAGAGAGATACCTCACAGGCAGGAGGATGGTAGTCCTAGAAAGGGAAATTTTAAAGCTTGTCTCACGTAAGAGGAGATTATCGAACTCGCAATCACACGATCGTGAGCAGGTGACTGACCCACTGAACTAGGACACCTTAGATAAACGCGTATTGGTTTGAGCTGTGGCTTTTGAATATATGGATTTGGTATCTCAGTTTCCAACCATTGCCAGATCAGTATTCCTGTTTTTATATTTTTTTTCATTAAACGCCAGATCAGCATATATATTGCCATATTTTTCGTAGGCAAATCCAGAGTGACAAAGTCCAAGCATCTGGCCAAATTCCAAGGGTAAATTTGGGAAATGATAATTGTAAGTTGAAAAAACAAGACATTTTGCCACCAGGAGAAGAATATTCTTTCTCTTTTTTTTTCCTGTTTTTATTTTTCATCTATGACTTTTTGGGCTTTTACAATGACAAAGATTCGGATTCCTTTCTGGAATATGCTTAAAAGGGTGACACGCGTAAGGAATAAGCTGTTTTTCGTGACTCAGCTATTTTACTTTTACACCCCTTAACTTTTAAAATATTCACAGAAGCACCCAAGTTTTATAGATCAGCTATTCGGATCCCTTTCTTGGTTTGATATTGTCTTATATTTTTACTGAGATACTAAAAAGATTAGATATTCTACTTTGACAGAAACATCAGATATAGTCTACTATTTATATGTATTAATGTTGTGGTACCTAGAAACATGTTACACAATATAAATATTTAACACAAATAATAAAATACAAGTATATCTTGACTATAACAGTTGAATATGACATTAGTTAAGTTGAAAGTATCTGCTTCTTTTTGACTAATAATTGTTTCTCTCGACAAAAAACTTTTGTTTTTTTGAATTTTTTTTAACTAAAGTAGATTGGAAGTTTCTTCTTGCTTCTCTTGTTTAGATTTAAATTCTTTCATTTTATTTTATTTTCGAGCATAAAAGTAACTTTTTTTTGGTCGAATTGATATCATAATTTATTAATATTATTTGTCTTGTCAAGCATAGACAATGAGGCGAATAAAATAACAAGCACAAGGAATATACCTTCAACATATGCTGATTTTGCATATGTTGAAGAGAAAGGAAGTTGGCATATTATCTAAAACCCTTTCAAATATTTCTTCTTTTTGTTTAAGAAATAAGGAAGGAAGATAATGTTTCGCTTTTCAAAAAAAAAAAAAAAAGGATAAAAGATGAAGAATACACAAAAGCATATTCCAAAATGGTGCGATTGGATCACAAGATCCTTAGCCCAGTGGGGGCGACGGTCTGCCACGACCTTGATGTCATGGGTTCTATACCCTCTTCGTGCATATAGTATGTTTTAAATTGTCTCCCTTTCTAGGATTATCTTTTCCTCCTCTTATGAGGTGTTACTCTCTCCCCTCTTGTGGTGTACGTTCAGTTGGGCTTCAAAAAAAAAAAAAAAATGGTGCGTTTGTTAAATATGAATTATGGTCCTACAAAGGTCTGTGGTCCATAATCTTGTTCGGCAGCCTATTATTCCTATATATCTAACTATCTTTATATTCTTACAGTTAGAGATTGAATTATGTTATTTTGAATTGATAATTTTTTTTAAGATAATGCTTAATTTTAATTGAAATAGACGTCTTTTTCTTATTAATCATAAAATTAATAGTAAGGTTATGTGTATAAATCAAAAGAGTTATGATAGTTACGTATTGTTTTGAATAAAGTATGTTGCTTCAATTATACTAATCTTTTTAATGTGTTTGTCCTTTAAATTACAAAAAAAAAAAAAAAGCCCATCAAAATGATTAAGGATAAAAAGTGAAAAAGAAACAATAGATTAATTTAAACAATTGAAAACTTAAACGTAACAACGTTTTTCTAAAAAAAACATTATTATAATTGAGATGATAAGCTAACCTTCTTGTCAATAAACTTTAAAAAATGATTATAATTATAATTGAAAGTGCTTAGCCAACTAATCTATCTGTCACACATCGTAACACTGTATGATGATATGACAGTAAAATGCAAATAACTCTTACAGTAAATAAGACTTTTCACTATTTTACACACGAAAAGAAAGGTCAAAGGTCAAAGGTCTATTTCTAACTCAAGGTATTCTTTTTCAAGATTTAAGACTCATATGAAAGATATACTTCAGATATTTCTAGATGTGGGGTTTCTTTCGTTCCTCCTTGAAGGATTTTCTCAACCCATAGTTGTTTTGGGCCCTTTCTCAGCTTTTTACATCTTCCCGAGACAATCTACTAGACGGTTGATACGCTCATGGTCTGGTAGATTGTTAATTTCTAAGGAAGATGTTGAAACTGAACTTCTCTTGCTACTGTTGTTTAAGGATTGTGAAGAAAATGATATGAATAATCTTATTATGTATTTAATTTTTATACTATTATTAGTGTTTGGCCTCGACTATTTTATGATTAATAAATATAACTTTTATTTTTTGTATTTTCAGATTATCTTTTGATTGTAATGACCTCGACTATTTTATGATTAATAAATAATTTTTTTATTCAGCAAAAAAAAATTGATCATAGGGCAATGCACATGTCCTAATTTCCCCATATATGATGTACCACAATGCAAAATGACGTACCAACTATTTGCAGTAGTTGTTTTGAAAATTGATGATCGTCCAAGTCAAGTGTATTGCCCTAATATGGGTTAAGTGCTGATTGTTAGATATTTATTTGTTTGAAATAGTCTTTGTGTTAGGTCATTAGTTGGTTAATAAAGTCTTAATTTCTAGGAGGATCTATTCTTTAGGAAGGATAGAGTTTGTTTATTTTCACCTCATTTTCAGTTATTTAAATGTGGTTTGTTATTTCTCATTTGCTATTCATAGCCAATATTTCCTAATCTTTTTTCAACTATTCCTTGTGTTATCAAAGTTTCTGAAAAACTAACATTTGGTATCAGAGCTGTGCAAGGGGCCAAATTGAGTATGTGAAATTGAGAGAGTGTGAGTTAAACAGTGAAAGAACGAAATGTCAATATCATAAAAGTTTGTGCAACCATCCATTATGAAGTTCGACGACCATTATGATTATTGGTCAATGACGATGGAAAATTTTCTGAGGAGTAATGAGATGTGGAGCCTGGTGGACGAAGTAATCTCTGCAGCGGCACTTGGGACAACATCAGCGAGTGAAGCGCAGATGAAGACAGTGGGAGAGGCCAAACTTAATGTCTAAAGGTCAAGAACTTCCTATTTCAAGCAATTGATAGGGAAATCCTGGAAACAATTCTTGATAAGAGAACGTCAAAAGCAATTTGGGACTCAATGAAACAAAAGTACCAAGGGTCCACGAAAGTGAAAAGGGCACAACTTCAAGCATTGAGAAGAGAATTTGAGTTGCTTGCCATGAGAGAAGGTAGACAACTTTTTGGGGCGAACCTTGGTTGTTGTGAACAAGATGAAGACAAATGGTGAGACATTAGAGCAAAGTACAGTAGTTGGTAAGATACTTAGATCATTGGCTATCAAATTTAATTATGTCGTTTGTTCAATAGAAGAGTCTAATAACTCAAGTACTTTGAGCATTAATGAATTGCATGGGAGTCTACTTGTCCATGAACAAAGGATGCAGGATACCAAGAGGAGGAACATGTGTTAAAAGTGGCTCAGGATGATAGATCAAGCAGAGGAAGGGGTCGAAGCAAGTTTAGAGAAGGACGTGGCAGAGGTAGAGAAAGACAACCTCTAAACAAAGCAACCATTGAATGTTTCAAATGCCACAAATTGGGACACTTTCAATACGAGTGTCCTGACTGGGAAAAGAAAGTTAATTATGCTGAACTGGAAGAAGAAGAAGTGCTTTTGTTGATGTCCTATGTAGAGCTTCATCAAGCAAAGAGAGAAGAAATATGGTTCCTTGATTCAGGTTGTAGTAATCACATGACGGGGAACAAAGAATGGTTCTCAGATTTGGAAAAAGATGTCAGTCAGATAGTGAAGCTTGGCAATGATACGAGAAAAGTGGTGATAGCAAAAAGAAGTATAAAGATGAAAGTGAATGGCATAACCCATGTAATATCTGATGTTTACTATATTCTTGAGGTTAAAAATAATTTATTAAGCATAGGACAACTTCAAGAAAATGGGTTATCCATTTTAATTCAGGATGGAACTTGTAAAGTTTTTCAGGGATTTATTATGCAAACTGATGTGAGTGGGAATATAATGTTTTATTTGTTAGCATCCATGCCACAAAAAAATTCTATGTGTTTACAAGCTGAAGATGTGTCAGAGAAAGAAGCTCACACGTGGCACTGTAGATTTGGGCACTTTAACCACAAGAGACTGAGAACGTTGTCTTACAAAAAAAATGGTGGTTGGATTACCCTTTCTGAAATCTCCTAAGGAGATATGCACTACTTGCTTAATTGAGAAACAACACAGAGAATCCATACCAAGAAGGAGTTTGTGGAGGGGCATCAAAACAACTTCAGCTAGTGTATTCAGATATATACGGTCCTATCAAACCAAGTTTCACACAGTGACAAAAGGTACATCCTAAGTTTTATCGATGATTTCACCCGTAAAACTTGGATTTATTTCTTACATGAAAATTTAAAAGATTTTGTTACATTTAAAAATTATAAAGCTAGTGTTGAGAAGGAGACACGTGCATTCATAACTTGTTTGAGGACATATAAGGGTGGAGAGTTCACCTCGCATGAGTTTGGAGAATTTTGTAAATCACAGGGCATCAACAGGCAATTGACGGCAGCCTATACACCTCAGCAGAACGGAGTTGCCGAGAGAAAGAATATGACGATTATGAATGTTGTTCAATCCATGTTAAATGAAAAGCATGTCCCAAAAACGTTCTGGTCCGAGGCTGCGAGATTGTGTGTGCATATTCAAAATCGGAGTCCAGCGGTAGCAATTGAAAATAAGACCCAGAATAGGCATGGAGCGGTGAGAAACCAGTGGTGAAATATTTTTGGATGTGTAGCACATGTTATATACCATATCAAAAGAGGAGAAAATTAGATGATAAAAGTAGAAGATGTGTCTTTCTAGGAGTTAACGATGAGTCAAAGGCGTGGAGACTATATGCTCCAGTCTCAAAGAAAATCTCAGCAAAGATGTTGTATTTGAAGAAGAAAAATGTTGGGAGTGAGGCAAATCTGATGAAGAAATAAGGAGAGATATACTAGAATGGGTAGATGAAGATGAAGGTAATGAAGCGGATGACCAGAATGAAGAAGAAACCGGTGAAACAAGTCCAAATAATTTGAGCAACAGTTCCGACAATTCAAACAACTCGAGTAACAGCTCTAGCAAATCGAGTAGCCCGACAGATTCACCTCCAAATGAGCCAAACTCCAATGATGGTGAATTGGCTGAAGGGAGGGGCATGCGAGAAAAGAAGAGCACCAAGTTGGATGGAGTTTATGAAATGGGGAGAATTTTTTGAAGAAGAAAGCTTTAATGCAATGATGATGCCAACTGAGAATGACCCGACTTCGTTTGAAGAAGCATTGTAAAGCAAAAAATGGAGGGAAGCAATGTCATCATAAATTGAAGCCATTGAGAGGAACAAAAACCTGGGAACTTGTTGTGCCGCCTAAAGGAATCAAACATATTGGAGTCAAGTGAGTGTTTAAAACTAAGCTTAACGAAGATGGGATGTGGAGAAATTCAAAGCGAGACAGGTAGCAAAATAGCATGTGCAACGCCATAGAGTAGGTTATACTGAAGTGTTTGCTCTGGTGGTGAGACTCGACACCATTCGTGTAATTCTTGCAATTGCTGCACAATTTAGTTGGGAGGTTTTCAACTTGATGTGAATAGCGCTTTTCTTTACGGAGAACTCAAGGAGGAAGTATATGTGCATCAACCTGAGGGGTTTATAAAGAAAGAAGAAGAAGCGAAAGTTTATAAGCTGAAAAAGGCGTTATATGGCCTTAAACAGGCGTCGCGAGCTTGGTACCGTAGATTTGAAGCTTTTTTCGGACGAGAAAATTTTGAAAGATGTCCCTAACAAGCACACACTGTTCATAAAATCATGAGGTAAACTATTAATTGTCAGTCTTTGTGTTGATGACTTAATTTTACTGGGAATGATACTAGCATTTGTGATGAGTTTAAAAATTCAATGATGTTGAAGTTTGATATGTCTGACTTGAGAATGCTGAAGCATTTTCTTGGAGTAGAAGTGAAACAAAGTCCAGGTGAATTTTTTATTTGTATGAGAAGATATGCAAGAGAAGTATTAGCAATTTTTGGTATAGAGGACAGTAATGTTATGAAGAATCCAATAGTGTCGGGTATGGGAACATTGAATGGGACACAGAACGGGAAAGAAGAGATTCCTAGCCCTGCAATGGTATCCTAGGACAGCAATAGCATGCAAGTTTAAAAGTAAATCAGTGACTGATCAGAGTCGGCAGCCACTGCACAACAAACTCTCAATATAGTACAGTTTGAGCTATTTGATATTTTGCGTTGAAGTAAATGCAGCAGCGGAGCATCACATGCATTCACGTACCAGAAGCATCTACCAATTGACTCTTCTGCACTCTCTCTATTGGCCATTGAACTCAGTGGTGGATCCAGTACCTTGACTCTTCTGCACTCTCTCTATTTGCCATTGAATTTAGTGGCGGAAACATGAGAATAGTGGAGTAACTTGTCGATTTATCTTATTTATGTAACATTACTTATAGATTTATAATTTAAATAAAGTAAAAATACACTATATTTATTAAAAAATATATTTTTTCAGAGCACGTGACCCTGGTGATAGGACATTGCGTCCACCAATGATTGAACTCCAGGTTAACAGTGAGTGATAAATCGAGAAGGCAAAGTGTGACCTTACTTAGTATGATACTCTTTGATCCTTCGGCTAAGGAATGTAAATCCGACGAATGTGATTATTTTAAAAAGACACTCATCCATTGTTTTTAAACACATGTTAGATAAAATATGTGTTCAATGTTTGATAATTACGTGTTCCGCACTTGAGCTGGACCGCTTTTTTCTCTATACGTTCACAGTAGGAATCCATTGATAGTACGTCAGTAGTTGTTTAGTTATCCATTCCCATCGTCCTAGGGCATTCGCACGACCAAGAAAGATCAGCTAAACGCATCTACTTTTTAGTAAACTAATTGACAGCTATTTACTAAATTGGCCCCGCAGCGCTCTAATAAATAATTTACTCGAGATAGAATTTTTTAATTAAAAAAGCAATACAAATACTATAGATTTTGTTTGTTTTTTTTGTTCTTTTTGTAATGGTCTAATTGTTCGATCATAGTTTCCCTTTGATTTCTCCCTCAAACGTAAGGTATAATTAATAGCTGATCGACTTGTAGACCCTCCTCGTAGGAGGGATCTGTCTATTTGGACTAAATTATGTTCTGTTTAACTTTCTACTTTTTTTATGTGACCATTTTTAAGATCCTTAACTGCCACATATGTTTTCTGACAGTGCTAATTATATCATACTATATTATACATATATTAGAAGTGCTGATTTATTTTGATGTTCAAGTGTTGTTGTGCACTCTATACCTATCTCATCAAAATGTGATATCAGCTAGTGATTTGGTTGTCCTATATAGGATTTATCATTTTTCTCTTTTTTCTTCTTCATGTTTCCTCTTGCCAGGGACGAAACTAAGAATTTAGCGTTGAGGGCGAAAATTGTAACAGTATATTGAATTATATATAAAAACTGTAAAAAAAAATATCGGGGACGAATTTGATAAAATATTTCAAATTACAAATAAAATTTACTATATCTATTAATATTTTTAGAAATTTCGGGAGAGCGACTACCAACCCGCCCCTGTCTTTGTCCCTACTTTTGCCTAAAACCATGAAAGAGCCTCGAGGACATTTGATGAAAGGAATTCGTATAAATATGCAAGAATTATTACTATTAACTTCAGAATGCATGGTCTTGGGTCCAGCACCGGGAAAATAGTTGATTGGTCTCAATCTAACTCCTTTGCCCTTGCTTCTTTACTCCAATGACTGTGTTCTTGCTTTGATGTCATAGCCTGTATTGTACCAAGGGATCTATATACTTCAATAGAAGGATGAAGAGACTCGTATGGTGATTTTTGTGCTAGGTTTCTTTATCATGAAGGCTAATATTGGACATAGTTGAATTCCCAGTGAAAACCCAATTATAGGACAAAAAAAAAATCCTAAATTCTATATCTCAACGAATGGATGATTGATACTTGTTCACATTTTCTATACGGATTCCACTATTTCTCTTAAGTTATAATTTTTTTAATTAAAAAATTAACAAATGTCAATTTCTTATTAGTGGCACAGTGATTGAAACATCGAACGGGGACAGAAGGTTCCCACCTATGGGTGTCAATTGAATCCATAATATTATGTCCAGACCCAGACTCACCAAAAAATTATTTGGATCCAAGTTCTACTACGTTGGGTTTGGATCTTTTTATTTAAGGTGCAGACCCAACTATGTTGGGTTTGAATGAGTTTGGATCTATCTCATAAACATTCATATATTAAAATGTTATATTTCCGATGTCACTCTTGTTTCCTTATATTGTGATATTAAAATGTATGTAAAAAACTTTGCAATGTGAATATATATATATATATATATATATATATATATATATATATATATATATATATATATTTACTATGGTAGTGTTGTTTCATTATATTTGTATGGTCCGCACGGAAGAATTTTTAAGTCCAATATTATATTTTATTTTTGTTTCTCATTTTCTATTTCACTAATAAGAACTTGTACAATGTCAGTTTTTCTTTTAAAATTTTAAAATTTTAAAATCTAAAAATATTTAATGGTAAAATCCTGGAAAAATTGGTCACTTATCAATTATCTATAAATGGGATGGAGGATAAAATATAAAATAATACAAATTATTTTTTTGTCCAAATGAACGCTCAAAACATACAACATTCAGATTTATACAAGGGCTGCAAAAATTAGCCTAACATTAGTTAAAGAAGCTAATAAGTTGTAGGAAATTCATTTAATTATTTGTGGTATGTGTGGCTGTACGTATGTGTGGGGTTTGTTAGGTCTCTTGAGTCTATTAAGTTCAAATGGATCTTATTAGATTTATGTCAGTTTTTTAGAAGTTTTTGACGATGGACCCAAGTCCGAAGCAGCTCCTTATACCACTGATTTTCTTCTTTTGTGTCACGATTTAAACCACAGAGAAAAGTCCAATAAATATCAAAATAGGTAAAAGGTTTAGATTTCCAGTTCAGCTCCATAATAAAGCTCACCAGCATATTAGTTGGGTCACTCAATTCTAATGCGTTATTGTGGGATTGACCACTATTATATTTATTGAGCGAATCCCCACATCTGCAAGCAAACATCACCCAATTCATATGAGAGATTGTGCAATCAATCCCACATGAATAGTCATAGAATTGAATTTTTCTATTAGTCAATCAACTTCTTTTTTACAGCAAAAAATCATTATTCCCGGTGTATGTTCTCATTACTATATCCAATCAATCACAATTCTCCATGTGTCTATATGTAATTGAAAGAAAATATTCACATAATGAATTCTGATTGGTTGGATACATAAATATAGATACAAAAGGACATACTATTTTCACCCATTTTTCACGTCCAAAGGAATTCCAGACCATGGAAAATTGGAAAATTCTCCTCCCATTAAGACTTCCGATTTTTGCCACAAAATTATAGATCGCAATCATAAGCAGATATCATGGATTTGGAAAGATACTTCGTTAGATTGTCCCGAATGGATGTTGTGATATTTGTCAGATGGCAGAGGCAGGGGCGTCTCAATCATTTTGGAGGCCCTGTGCTAAATTCCGAAATGAGGCCCTACATAACCGGAGAAAAATGACTTTCATATAAATATAACAAAAAAATCATTACAACAGTATCATAATTTTTTTTCTCCAAAATGTACAAAAAAAAATTGTAAACATAATTTTTAAAAATATAAATGCTGACAAATTTTCTTCATTTTAAAATAGTGATCCTTCCTTAAAAAAAAAAAAATAGTGATCCTTCTAACTATCTTTGAAGCAAAATCATCAACTAAATCTTCATGTTTGATTTGCTCCAAAAGATCATTCTCAATTCGTTTATCGTCGTTAATCCATCGACTCTTTCGCGAGACATCAGAACGCATGTATGAAACTTCAACAACTTCACTTTTGAAAAGCTCATTTCGTAGATGCAACGATGAATCTGGATTAGTCAACAAAATTCCGTATACAATTATCATGTTAGGAAAAAACCCTACATGCTTCAAGAACATAAAATATCAATAGGTCCCCATCTTTTCATTAGGAAAGAATTTTTCTAAGCAACTTAAACTCACATTCAAATTATTTCCATCGATATCAAGAAGAAAGATAACCTATTTCACGTTTTTTTGGGCTTTTACCTATAAATAGAGTGGATTATTTACTGGTAGTTGTCAACATAAAAAATCTCTAGTAATTATAATTTTTATTATTCTTCAACAAAATACAAATACACACCCTAAATAATATATATAACTAACATATAAAATTTGAAAGTTTTTCAATTTTTGGAGCCCTGTCATGGGTCGATCACTTGAACACCTCATACCACGCCCCTGGGCAGAGGAAACTAATCTCCACGCTCTTAGAGACTGTTTTCGATCTCGATGCACTTGGAGAGGATTACCGAACTATATTGGGTGCAGAAACTTCCTTGCGTCGGTGAGTGTGTTGGAATGGATCGATGAAAATCTTCATGGTGACCAGTATTGACAAAAGTTGTTACGAGTTGCCTTTATAACACTATTGTAATCAAAGGCTATGACGGCAGCGGAATTCGCTATTGTTTTCAACTATCTATGCTTTAGTAACACTGCTCAATAGTCTTTGATTAATATGCTTATGAGTTAGATCACAGTTTTCTGATATTAGATATAGTTATTGATTTAGTATGCTCTGAATTATATCACAATTGCCTAATATTGGATCTTCTGTGAATACTTTCATCAGAAAACTAAGACATAATTGAGTACCTGAACACTTTAGAAGAATTCTACTGATATGGAAACCCCCTCCCAAATCAAAGTTTATGCCGGAGGCCGGTGTTGTTGCCTGTCTATGAGAGATGTTGGGCATTACGTAGGCCGTAGCATAAAAATAATTTTTTGAGCAAATTTTTCTCAGAAGGATTTCGCGAAATATTGAATTTTATGGTCATAAATATACTCTTACTCTCAGATTCGGTCCCCTCACTCCAATCATGTCTTCTAGTTCATCTTCTAGTTTAATAACTCTTCCAGATCCACCTCGTTTTTCAAATTCTCGTATTTCTAATGTTTACGAATTAGATTATGTTTCAGAAAGATAGTAAATATCGGACTCGCTCACATATCTCGAAAAAAAATGTGAGCGTGAGCTTAATATTCAAAGCTCCAATTTTATGTGAGCTGAGCGTGGACTTGATCCCGCTCAACCCGGTTAAATCTCGAAAATGAATAAAAATAATATATATAATATTAAATTTATAATTAAAAATATTATTATTTATATAAACTGGCTGTAAAACTCATAGTTTCTTTTTGTCTATGTTGTATGTGGATTTCTTAGCATATGATCTTACTATGTACTTATCTGTTGTTATTTTTATTTGTTTATCTTGCTACAAGAATTAAATATCATTGTTTTATATATATATATATATATATATATATATATTTGTATTCTAGTTAGGATCTAGTCTCATGACTCATTGTATTCTACTTTTCTTTTTACCGGATTTTTATTTTTTTGCTTATATAAATTTATCTCATAAGGCTCATGAGTACAGCTCACGCTTACATTAAAATGTGAGATGAGCGTGAACTCAAAGTTTTGTGAGCTTTTTCCGGACTGAATGTGAACTGAGCTTTCTAATTTTTATGTTAGTTGAGCGTGAGTTACGTCAAACTCGACTCACATACCTCGATTGACACCTCTAGTGATAGAGTAGATATTATACGTCATACTGTACATGTGATTGAAAGTGCTTCCGAAGTGGTGCGAAAAAATCTAGTTCTTCAGTTGTAATATGTTTTTTTCATGATTATATAATACAAATCTCTTTTCCAACAAACAAAAAAAAAGATATTTCATTCAATCACAAAATCATCATAGAGAAAACGTTGAACATTTACATTTTTCCTCCAAAGAAACTCTAATATAGAATATTAAAAAGGAATAAGAGCATTCAATTTGGAATGAAAGATGTAACACTAACTTATTCTTTTATCAGGCTAAACAAGAATTAATTGCCACTTTAGTTATCAACGTATTAACAGGCTTCCACTTTCATCCTTTTTCAAAAAAAAATTAAACTATTTTCATCACCAAACTATTTACGAGCCACCAATTTCATCATTCCGTCCATACAAGCCACAAAAATCGTGAAAAATGATTATGTATGCTAACGGCATCAGTTCTTTGTCTCTATTCCCAGGGAACATTTTGGGAAGTTTACAATGTATCTTCATCTTCTTCCTCCAACATTCTTCTCCTCAAACTTCATCTTCTTCCACAACTCTTCTTCTCAATTCCAACCATGGACATCTTCATCTTCATCACCATTAAAATTCTCAGATCAAACAACAACCTAGATCTGAAGAAGAGGCCAAAGGGTCTTTCTACTATAACTAAAATATAGCACTTTGCAATTCAAAATCGAGTGTTTATCTAAGAAAATCTCTAAAAACACATGAAATCTCTAAGAAAATTTATATGTTCACCACTTCTCCTTTTGTGAACATATGAAATCTCTAAGAATTTTTTTCTAAAAAATTGTTTCATTTTTAAATGAGTATTCATGTTTTAGAAGCCCAGAACCTAGGTTGATTAAGATGGAAAAATATGAATCTTGAGGAAGGCATCGAGCCTAGATGGCTAAATGATCTGATGAAGACGACGGAATGGATGATAATAATAACCTGGAATTTTAATATTTTTCTTATATCATAATTTTTTCTCCCTTCCTTAAAAAATTTCCCCCAATCTCATCTTATTTCTCGATTATCATCACTCAGTCCGTTTAGAAAACCTAATTTTCAGTTCTGGAAGTTCAATTAGATACTCGAATTGACGAATTTCAATCCAAATTGGAGCAATGGGCGCTAGTCGAAAACTGCAAGGCGATGAAAAAGGTTCAAGAAGGCGTTAATCTTCTTCTGGTATGGTATGATTCTGAAATAATTTCCATTCCCCTATCATCCACTCCATCCCTGCGAAAGGAAGAGTGTTGAAATATGAAGTCTCATATCGAGTGCCTAAGGAAGATCCAAATAACATATATTCTCATGGGTTAACACCTCTCGTTGCCAATTGGTTTTGAGAGGATATGGAGGCCCATGAGATAATTTTCACATGGTATCAGAGCGAGCTCCTTAGGTGTGATGATGGGCTCATAATGCCCAAAGTGGGCTCTAATGGTCACTGTACGACCCAAGAAGGGCGATGAGCCTTAAATTGACTCCACCTCGATGTGAGAGAGAGGGTTGAAATATGAAGTTTCACATCGAGTGCCTAAGGAAGATTCAAATAACATATATTCTCATGGGTTAACATCTCTCATTGCCAATTGGTTTTGAGAGGATATGGAGGCCCATGAGATAATTTTCACAAAGAGGAAAAAATAGATAATCTATTTATTTATTTTTTTGTAAAATGGATTATTCACTCACTTGAAGATAAATTGTTTTTCTTAATCAATTGTTCTTTCTAGAGATACTTCCCCTCTTTTGATTGCATTGAATGTCCCTCTCGGGGATTTTATTTTGTGATATTCTCCTGTATGAGTCTCTTATTTGACTTGAAACTATGTTTGAGTATCTTTGTAGTATACTTGTATTTTCTTATCACTCTGAAGTTAACCATAAATTTTAATGGTGATGAAGATAAAGATATTCATGGTTGGAATTGAGAAGAAGGTTTGAGGAAGAAGATGAAGTTTGAAGAGAAGAAGGTTTGAGGAAGAATATGAAGATACATTATAAACTTCTCAAAATGCTCCTGGGAATAGAGACAAAGAACTGAGGCCGTTAGCATACATCATCATTTTCACGGTTTTTGTGGTTTTTATGGACGGAAGGATGAAATTGGCGGTTCGTAAATAGTTTGGTGATGAAAATAGTTTAATTTTTTGAAAAATGATGAAAGTGGCAACCCGTTAATACGTTGATGACCAAGGTGACAATTAATTCGATTGAAAAAGTATAAGATAAAGAGGATTCACAAATATTGCAACATTGTTTTTTGTCCTTTGGTGGGAATAAGTAAATTTTGATTTCCACATGGTTACCTAATCTAACCTAAAATCAAAAGGTATTAATTAGATCTATATATATTTAGGATAATTCTGATATAAATTAGATCTATTGGATTTTGTAGTTTAAATCTGTCCATATAACTATATAATGATAAGGAAAACAATTATATAATGATGTGACCAATTTTGTATCATAAAATTCATGCATGAACCTGATACGTATTAAAATTTTCCATATATTTATATTTATAGAACATTACCTGCCCAACGCTCGATCACTAGGTTTTAAGCTGTTCCCATTGTACATCCCATCTTTTACGCCTTCTTATAAAGGGCTTGGGGAATTATTGATGAAATCGGTAGTATACACCCTCCGTTCAGAATTAAATGTACATTTTTTTTTATACATTCTTGACCATACGGAGGAAATAATAATATTTAATCTGCAGGGCACGGTGAAAAGTACTACTCCAAGTCCAAGTAAAGATCAGGATCATCATCAGAAGTACTACTATTCAAGTTGAGAAATTCTTCAATCATTTGAAGAGCAATTCTCTGTTCTTCTTCCTCCATTTCATTTCTCAACCTTTCGTTTTCCATCGACATTACAGCTGTTGGAGGCGAAGAAGAAGAAGAAGAAGAAGGCGAATCTCTCTCCGAAAAATCAGCATTATTAACAGTCATGATCCCAGTTAGAGTCCGAGGATGGACCGGCCCTCTTCTGCCACACGCCTATTTGCGAATTCTCGATGTCGAGCCTCAGACAAGTGAGCGAAGGAGACGGTGCTTTGCTGCTTTTTCGGAGCTTCGCACGAAGGATTTCCGATAATTCTTTCTTATGATCATTAATTTTTGGGTTGTCGGAAGTTTGTTGCTGTTGTTGTTGTTGTTGTTGTGTTAGTGGGAAATTTGTTTTAGCATTGCGTCCGCTCATTAATATGGCTGCTTGATCATAAGCTTTGGCTGCTTCTTCTGCTGTATCAAATGTACCTAGCCATACCCTCCTTTTCCTGTCACAAAATGGTCAAATATTGTACGGATATATAGTTAAATAAGAAAAACAATTAAATGAATCTATCATATATCTAGACTGGTCCAATGAGAGCTTTTGAAAATAAGTAGTATTTTCGAAATACGTGAAGTTGTGTATATAATTATTGGAAAGAGTCTCTATTTATAGACTGATAAGAGTGAGTGGATACATTCATCATCATCCAATGAACCATACTATCCAATGAATTCAGCTTGTATGTGTATCTCTCAAATTCAAAGGTCGAAATTAAAATATGTTCATTCTCATCCAAAGAACAAGACTATCCATGAATTCATTTGTACATGTATCTCTCTTGATTGGATACAATAATAAAATCAGTAGCAAAACGTAGGTTAATTAGGCCCGTGAATTGCAAATATTTTTTTAATTTTTATATTTTTAATTTTTTTCAATGTATCAGAAAAAGTATAAATAAACTCTTAAAAAAGATTCTGAACATTAAACAATATATAAAAGAAATGTTAGGACATTATACAAAGAATATCAACAAAAAAAAATTAGGAAGTAAAGAATAAGATATTTTGTTATTAAAAATATTAATATTACTCTTTTAAATAGAATTATTGATATACAAGTCATATTTAATTAATATTTTGATTAAAAAAATACCTTAATTTTTATTACATTTTTTAAACGACTTAAATTACGGAATACAATTAGTAATATTTTTGCGTTCAAACTCTACTTTCCGCTTATAATATTCTCCCTCCTACGAAAAACAATCTCGGAACCATAGTTATCCGACGTCCTAAATCCGCCACTGAGATAAACATTTCAAAGTTTTATTCTATGATCAGATGCATATGGCGGCAAAAAATCATTTGTCTCTTTGTATGTTTCTATTTCTATACACAATTAATCACAATTCGTCATATGTATATATAATTAAAAAAAATTCACATAGCAAATTTTAATTGATTGGGTACAGAAATAGAGATATACACAGACACACGATTTTCACCCGGATATAGCAACCACGTTTCTTGGAAGTGAGAAACTGGGAATTAAGAAATTAGAGCTTACAGCAAAGGATGACGAATTTCGGAAACCCAAGAGCCCCATTGACGTTGCCTGACACCTCGAAACTTCTTCTTCTGAACCATTCTTGAGAATTCAGAAGAAAAAAAAAGAAGAAAACTTCTGATCAGAGAAGGAAAATTTAAGGGAGATGAGTGAAAAACTAGCAAAGGCCACAACTCTAATATAGCCATGAATCTTCCTTGTCGGTGAACTCTCTATTTTGTACTCCCTACGACTTTCGTTACATTTTATTAAAATTCAGTGACGGATTCCAGTGATTTTTTTTTAATTATATATGATATATTTTACTCCATTTAGATAATAAATGTATAAATGATCCCAGTAAATTTTTTTTCTGGATCCGTCACTGTTAAAATTAATGAAGAAAAAAATAAGATATTTTGTTAGTTAAAATACAAATATTATTTTATTAAATATGATTTGTATATCACTAATTTTATTTAAAAGATTAATATTGATATTTTGATTAAAAATGTGCGAATTTTTTATTTCTTAATTTTCGTAACATGTAATGAAATTCTTATATTAAGGAAGGTAAGCTGCACTATTTATGATCAATCGTTTCATTCTCTCTCATTGTTTGTCTTAATTATAGATGGTTGTTAAATTTCACTATTGTTTAGTTTTTTTTTGTATCAAAGTAAATGTTTAATTTATTTTGTATGTAAAAATGGACATTTAATTTTAGACGAAGAAATTTACCTTTATGAAAAAACAAATAAACATTAGATACAAAATAAAATAAATTGTCGAACCCATTTTATCCTACTTGGTTTTAACGGATCTAAACTTGTGTCCCCTGGTAAAAAGTCTACTACCATATACGATTTCTTTGCATTTATTCCTTTTTAAGGATACTTTCTTATTTATTAATGCGAAATAGAAAAAAAGGATACTTTACTTTGATATCCTTTTCTTTCCTTTGTCTCACGTCTACTTTTACAAATAATTATGTTTTGCAAAATCCAAAACGGAATCTCAAAACTAAAATAATATAAAATCCCAGCTAATTGATCCATGTTCAGATGCCAATTCTTCAAAATAAACTGAACTAGTATATGTGGATCTGCTTTTTGAGTGCCTTGACTCGATTCAGAACTAAATAAATCATTTCAAGCAGTGCAAGTTCAAGTTCCAAATTAACAATGTATTCATGAAATTATTTTGATTGATTCAGCAAAAAAAAAATTGTTTTGAATGTTTTCCCTTTGGTTAAGGTTGGAAGTTTTATATTTAGTTATTTAGTTAATGTCTCTTAAAAGACTTATATCTAGTCTCTATGTGGTGTTCTTTATAAGCATTCACTACAATAAAAAATATCTATTGCGATGTTTGTCATATGTCACAATAAGGCAAAAAAAAAAAATCAATATAGATCTATACCAACATTTATGACAAATGTAGCTTAAACGTCGCATTTCCCTGTGTCGTTATGGTTTTAACGACATTTGTTACAAACGCCGATGTCTATCAATTACGACGTTTGCTGCGTCATTTTTAAGTGTATCAAAAGATATTTTTACCGACATTTATAAATAATTGCAACAAGTCGCATATTCCAATGTTTGTAAATACCGTGAATTAAGTAGTTATTCCGACATTTGTTACGTCATTTTAAAGTGTATCAAAAGGTTTTTTCTCAGCATTTTCAAATAGTCGCAAAAAGATATCTAAACATTCGTAAATTTTGAAACCAGGATGGCCGAGCCAAGCCAAGTCGAGTCGGAGCCTGAGCCTAAACAAGTCGATCCGTTGAGTCTAACCATCTTTAAATAATGTACGAATAAAGTTGCATACCTTATTATCAGCCATTGGGAAGAAGAGAAGAAGACCAATATGTGTTTCCCTTCTATCATCATAACTACTAATCACTGTAGAAAATGGTCCTCCAACATTCAAGTTTATATGGTCCAGAAAGGAAATACTAACCTGTTCTTATTGGTTCCGTATTTTTCTAGTTCTAACTACTCCCAATTCTTCAAAGACAAGTAATTATAGACAGATTAAACATATTAATATCATGATGGCCCAAACCTTTATGCAACAAGGTGCTATTCTTGTCCAAGACAGTAACAGCTAGCACTCCAAGTGAATAAGAAGACAAACAATCATGGGCGGCTTTAGAATCTGCAGATTTTAGCGAATTACACAAGGACTTATTTAATTATTAATAATATTTTTAAAAAATATATATATATATATATATATATATATATATATATATATTTTGTTGAGAATATCACAGTAGCTATTTAGTAAGCAAGTTTATTTTCTCATAAATATTAGACAATTTTTCCACTCTTGAAATACGTTTTAGGGGTTGGAGTTGGGCCTAAATCCAACGTTTAACATTGTATTAGATCATGGTTATTGGTTGAACGCAGGGAAAGAAAGTGTCACACCGTAGTAGTATGATGGGAGCCACCTATAAAATACTATACTCCTAATTTGGTCCTAGACTAAGTATTGTTGGGACACCTACTAGAGAACATTAGAGCCTTAAATGGATGAATGTAAACCTCAAATGCTATATAATCATGGGTTAAATGTTCATGGTCACTTTGGGATAATTAGTTGTTGACGTTACAAGAACCATGTGTCGCGTTTTCGGCACGAGGCTTAACATTATATTGAGAATTCAATATTAGCTATTTTGTACATATATGTAAAATTTATGACTTTTTTTTTTTCCCTCTTGAATACCTTTAATGGGTTTGAATTAGACGCAAATCTATTTTTTTAATAAAAAAATAAGGAACAAAACAAACAATTTTCACCAAAAGAACTCACGAAGAGGAAAAAGAATAAACCGGGGTATGTTCAACCTTTACAAGATTAAATAATTGTAAATGCATTTACGAGGAATTTTGGGAGGAAATCATATGCAACAATCGTATATACGGATTGGGTCTTACTCCAATATATGATTTAGAGTTTTCTCTTGTACTCTAGAATTAGCCGTTCATAATAAAAAATTAAGAAAACTGTTTCTCTACTTAAATTAAATTTTGAACTATAAAATTTATTGATTTTGATACTTGACAAAATACATGATAAAAGTATTTTAAGAATACTTATTAAACTAAATGTGTCTCGTCTAACACTAATAATATGTAAGGAAGACATTGGTTTACAATGACTTGGTGCAGCGGTTGCATCGAAGATTTTCTCTATCTCAAAAGTAGCTAAAGTTTTTCTTTTTTCTTCTTGAACGTCGGAATTAAAAGATTTTTGAGTTGATATTTCATTTATTTATTTATTTTTGGAGCTTTCATGGTAGGAGACGTGGGTCATAAATTGAAATGTTTAGAGAAAAAAAAAGAAGAAAAAAATGTTTTAACTTTCAAATTAAAACTCAATATAAGTGAAGTTATAAAATAAAATAAAAAAGTTAACTTTGTGTAAAAACGGCGTGGAGAAATCCTGGGACAACATTCTGATGTTCGGAAATTCAATTATAGGATCATTCTGTTGAGATTAGTTTCACAATTTCTCATATGAATTGAGCAGGTCGGTATGCAAATGTGAGTGACACCTTATGTTCAAAGTGGGCTGATGAGTCATTGAATCTCAAATTTTAATAAGCCCAAACATCTCAAATAAGAGGGATCCAGAAAGAACCCCGAATGATAGGTCTGGGGGCGCCTAGACTCCAATAATTTCTTATTTTCTCTAATATAAAGAAGAGAAAAGCTTCCTATATACATAAATAATTTTTATTTTTTTATTTTTTTCAGTAAATTTTTTTTAACTGTTTTTGTATATAAACTATTTTCAAATTACTGATTTTGTCAAATTAGTGTGAAGTTAATAGTTCAATGCCATTTTTAATCACTTGTTCTGTACATATCCCAGTGTTAAGAATTTAAATTGACAAAAATACCACTAAGACTGACAAACCCAAGCTTACAGAATCGAGAACCCAAGGTTCTTATCGAACCTAATATCAGCGGGGATCCATGCAAGTATCCAATACTCACAAAATCACCATTGGTTCCTCCAACTGACTCATTTTCAAAACCCTTGGGATCCGATTCATCAGTTAATGTATCCCAGTTATGTGACATATCATCCCCAAACACTAACACCCCTTCAGATTCCCTACTCCCTCAGACAATGAATCATCAGAGTCAGAACACAACAAACATGAACTTAGAACCAGAGAACCAAACTAGCCCACCCAGTGTGACCCCATTATCCACAGAATTTCGAAACAAACGAAACAGAAAATCTCTTACCAACGGATCTCCTGGAAGCAATAGATCATACAATTTTTTTTTTTTTGGAGTTTATCAGCATTCAGAAGAATCCTTTACTAAAAGTACAAGAAAATGTTCAAAAGAAATGCTACGTGATTTCATTTCATCCCAGTGTCCACAAATTTTCGGTGGGGATAAAATTAGTGGAAGAAACAATGAGGAAATTTGCCACAGTGATCATCCCAACAACTTTTCTGAATTTAAATCAATCACAGGAAACACTGAGACTGAATTTGGCACAAACAATGTTCAACTCCTTAAGTTTGGAGAACATAAATAATAATTTTCAAATGAAAATCTTTCTTTGGAACTGTAGGGAGCAAATGATAGGGATTTACAAATCCTTCTTCAAGATATGATCGCATATCATAAACCTAGTCTTATAGTTTTAACTGAAACTAAATTAACTTCTGATGTTGTTGACAATTTGATGATTCAACTAGATTACACAGACTGTACTTGTATTGATGTTGTTGGACAGTCAGGAGGAATAGCTGCCTTTTGGGATCCCAATATCGAAGTCATCGTTACAAAGAAAACACCCCAGGAATTGCATTTGATAATCAATGTAAAGTTTTCTAATTTTTCATTTTTACTCTCAGCAATTTATTCAAGTTGTATTTTAGCTAATAAAAGAAGCTTGGCGTTGTTTTTTCACTAATAAGAATGACTTATGGACAATAATCACTAAATCACGACATCTACAATCTAATCTTCCATTGTTAAATCCTCATTATTCACCATCTCCTATTTGGAAAAGTATTTTAGTAAATTGAAATATTTGTAAACCACATTTGCAATGGAAAGTGGGTGATGGTCAATCTATATCTGTTTACACTGACAATTGGTCAACTCTTGGTCCACTACGTTCACTACTTATTGGACCATTCACCAAACATGATATAGATTTAAAAGTTTCACACATTATCCAAAATAACAATCTCACATTACCAAAATTTTCTTTTCCAGAAAAATCAAGTATTTTAAATACCGTGTTATCCACACCTATTCCTTTAAATCGGTCAAACAAGGATCTTCCTGTTTGGTCATTAATTAATAATGGATATT